>JAHREE010000567.1:2363044-2434552 GCA_033628505.1 Tringa tobata
TGAACTCCCTGAAAAATCACAACTATGAACTTCTGTTTAATTTTTCGTGTTTTGTGTGCTTTTGTCAAATAAGGTTTTAGAATACTCTTTCTATTACAGGTAATTGTCTTTATACTGAAGGAAAAATGTTCATGCCTTCTTTACTTGCAGCCAAAATTATATCTTAAGAGAAATGAATTACTGTAGAAACTGTATTAAGTGTTGAAAGAAAAAAAAAAAAAAGAAAAATAAATGTTAATAGTGTAGCTTCTGCCTCTCCGTCTTCACTAAGGAATTTCCATTTTTCTCAAAGCCTAGTTCAGTACTAATGGAAATAATTCAGTGACTTCCTGAAATGATTTTGATTTTATAATATTTTTCACCTTAATTTTTTATCAATTTGAAAATCAAACATATCTGTTCTTATATTCTCAAGCATCTTCCATCATAGAAAAGCACTTACAAATATTGATGTAAAATAGAAGGTAAAGTATATTTAAAATGTAGTCTTCAGTGGCAGAAATATTTCTGCATAATATTTAATATCTTTAGATGCAGTAAGGATTGAAAGGATGAAAAGAAATGTATATGGAGCATTGGTAAGTCTGCTCTTAGTTCTGTGTTATGAAAGCAGGCACTTAAAACTAGTTTGTAAACAGATTTTTCTTTAAAATTTTTGGGGTGCATATTCTGGGAAATCGAAAACAGAACAAATTCAATCTATTAGAAGAGATTTTTCTCCCTCTACCACGTGTCTCACAAAAGTATTCTTTACAATTATGGATGTGCTTGAACCAGTAAATGTTTGCATTTGAAATTTTGTACTTATAAAGCAAAGCTGAGCAAATAATTCTGTTCAAAAATCAAGGTAAGAATCATATGTGTTGGACACAAAGTGAGACTTCATCTTCTTGAACAAGTTTTTTTCAGGAAAGTATTGTAAATTGCTCTCAGAGTAAACTAGTTAAATGTTTTGTATTATGGTGTATTTTAAATATTTGATGAATAAACATGAAAGGCTTGTGTAATCATTTAGGAATTCCAGTTCCGTTAGAAATGCATGTATCATTGAATTTTACAGTAATCAAAGGCTGTTTATATAATCATTATGCAGTATATTACAGATACAAATTCCCATATGGCTGAAATTCTCCATGCTTGGCTTTCTTCATGCCAGAAATGAGGATTTTGTTTTGATCTGGTTTTTGTTTTGTCCTATTCACCATGGATTCTGTGATCATAAAGGGGTGGTGGTGGGAGAAAACCCCTGTGTTCTAACATGCAGTTTTTTAAGAAGCTGTTTGCAGCTTGCACAGTGATGGCTAGAAAGTCAGGAGAATAAAGTACAAATATAGTCTGTCGTGTGGTCAAAAATTAGTGCATTTGTTTCTCTCAAGATGTCAACAGTGAATGAGCATTATGAACATCAACAACTGAACTCAAGGTTTCAGTGTCCAAAGCAGTCACTATATTAACTGAGTATCAGCTGCTTTGGGACTTTGTGGTATATGAGAGAGATTTCCTTTCGCTGAGGACTAAACTGACTTCCCTCACCTTGAATTTATTACTTATTGATGAAATCATGGATCATTGCCGAGGAGTCACTGGCACAGTGACGTTAGGTATGATTACATTTATAGTCTTTTTGGTGGTTTTTTTCCTCATTCTGGGGTGTTGAGAATTTCATGGATCTTTCTTTTTTTTCCCCTGGAGTTCTTTCTTTTCGTCATAGTCATGGTATTTTCAAAGCAGAAATAGTTGAAGATTTTTATAGTCCTGTGCAGCTGTTGATGTTTATTCTTGCGGTCTTATTATCCTTAAATCCTTTGTCATATATGCAGTCTTACTGATATGAAATGAAAGAGCTGCAAGTAACAATTATCCAAACCTCTTCAGTAAGATTTCTTCCTCCCCTCCTCCCTGCAATTCAGAGTAGGGAACACTGTGCCTTTCTAGTTTACTTATGGTTCCTTCTACTAGTCTTATTTTTCTTCCCCGGCTTTCTCTGCAGGCTTCAGCGTATTTCAGTAAGGCACAGCATTTGCAACATAACCATTGTAATGGTTCATAGAGCTATCAAGGTAACTTAGTTCAGAGCAGAAACAAAGCAAAGACTGTTCTATCAGTTTTGACTGTAAAAGTTACACCTGAGGTGTCTCCAAATGAAATTCACTGGAGAGAAAATAGAGAAATACATTTTGTCTGCAAGTTGTTAAGCAGGCATGTTGCCATACACACCCAGGAGCAGTACGTTTGCACCAATTCCAGTGTATGTATTCTTGTGAAATAAGATGAACGTTTTTTTGGGATGTATTACATTGATCTGACTTGATATGTACAATCATTTCTGGTGGAGGCCGAAGTCTTCTTACTTTGTGTGTCTTATTGTTTTGTATGGTTGTATACATTGCTCAATTTTTTGGTTCTATAAGTCTATTGGCATTTATTTAGGTGATACAAAGAACATTACTGGATCTCTTTGGAGTAAAAGAAAGAACAGAGTGTACTACCTCATCTCTCCTGGATCTGTTAGCACAAAATTGTGTTACTGTCTAGCAAGTTTGTGTCTGTACTACTTCCACCAAAATCTGTGAGCCGGACCAGAAGCAGCATTGGCTCACAGCTCCTCGGGTTTGTGTTCCCTACTTTACCCTTCAGAAGTTTTACTGTAAGTGTCAGAAGTGGTCAAGAATGCTAAACTTTTTTCTATGTGCATTGAGAGATAAAAGCTAATTCCTTCAATTGCAACAGCATCTGCACCATGAGCAGTTGTATGGATCCGCTTTGTCTTAAAATGCAGATTCAGAAGTTTGGGTTGGGAGAAAACCATTTCTCTATTGAGATTACTTCAGACAGGATTGTCTGCTTCTTGACAGAAAATCTGCATCATGTGAGACAAATGTGATTTATTTCCTGTAGAAGGCAGCAGTCAGCATGTCTTTGAGATGCTTGGAAGGCTTGGATTTTGACACACAGCTGCCTTAGTGAAATCGAGCATGGAGGTCCTTGATTTGTTATAGCTGTAGATTCTCACTGCCTCCGTTCCTGGGGAATAACTTGGCAGCTTTTCAAAAAGAAGTAGTTGCAAGGCTCTTGCTCAAGAAATTATCTCTGAATGTGGAAGCTCTGGACAGTTACTGCCCAATTATTGCTACCCTCTTCTGGAGTAACACCACCCCTGTGACAAGGAAGTTTCTGAATAATTAACTGTGCCCAAATGGCTTTCAGGCTTGGGTATGACAGAAGAAAGACTGTCCTTGCGATATAAATTTAAGTATAGGTACCTATGCCCTGTTCCTTTGAAAGGCTTCCTGAAAGACTTTTTTCTGTGTATGTACAATACTGTGTGAGACTTGTGTCTGGAGTTTCATTGTCCGTTAAGACAGCCTTGGCCTTATCAGTTAGCAATCCTCTCCTGGTGGATAAATCTGTCCTGGTTTTGAATTAGCGCTAGTTTGGAGTATTTTGTAGTAGTACAATGGAGGATTCCTTTCCCCTGCTCCTTTCTTCCTCAGTTCCTCAGGTAGTAGCTCATTGGCCCCAAGAACATGCTCCTGTAGGAAAGACTCAAGGGCTTCAAGTTTTCACATCTGTTTTTAGACAGACACGTGAAACATCATAATCAGCAGTATGTTCAGTATGAAGAAGACAAAAAGCCTCTTTGCTCCAGTTGCATTAAACTCCACAGGAGTAGGATACTGACTTCTTTTAGCATGTGCCTTAAACTGTCTCCCAAAACCCGTGAGCTATATATTGAAGGAGTTAGACAGTAGCAAGAAGTGAAGGGACATCGCCTAATTTGAAAAAGCGAACTATTATTTGCCTTGGTTTTGGTTTGTTTTGCCTCTCCTTCTTCCAGTTCACTTTTCCCCACACCCGCAGTTTGGTTTTCTGTTAGGTGTGGAGCCTGTTTTGCGTGCCTGAGATGGACCGTGCTGTTTTCTTAGTGTTTCTGAAACTCTTAGATGAAGCTTCTTTCTAGATTTATCTGAATTATTCTTTTTAGGTAGACATACTGGACATATCCATTGAAATATTACTGAATATGAATAATCTGTCATTTACGTAGGAAAAACTGGAAATTCAAACAGTTCATGCCTCTAATGATCTGAACGCTTAGCTAAAGTAACATAAGATATTCTGGGCTGTCAATCTCCTTTTTGAGAGAAATTGTCATGAAATTTGTATTTACTAAATTTGCATCTGTGATACAGTCATAGTGAATCTTATGAGACTGCATAGCTTAGACACTTCTTTTCAGTAGGCTGTAATTGTTAATGTGTTTGAATTATTACAAATGGAAGGGGCAATAAATTCTTTGCTTCTTCAGCGAGTGGCTGTCATTTATAGCAGGTTATTGAGGTGCTGTAAGTTAACCTGCACAGCGTTATACTTCACATTTGATTAAAATGGAAGTGGTTGGTTCTGAGTTTGGGAGTTCAGTGCTGTAAGTCCTGGCTGTTTAAGACCAGGTGTTTCGCATCTTGGCTGATTGGCACTTTCCACAGCTGAGGTTGCAGTGTCTGAAATCAGATGCAATAGGTACTTTACACTGTAAGGGCAACTAGTTTAATAATAAGGCATTGGAACAGGCTGCCCAAGGAAGTGGTGGATTCACCATCGCTGGAGGTATTTAAAAGTTGTGTAGATATGCTAAGGGACATGGTATAGTGGTGGTTTTGGCAGGGTTAGGTTAATGGTTGGACCTGATGATCTTAAAGGTCCCTTCCAACCTAGACAATTCTATGATTCTAATATGGGTTAGAGATTGAGAAAAAGTTCCAGGTTTGAAACAAATTGCATAATTTTATTAGAGATAAAAGGCAAAGCTTTATTTTACAAAGAAAAGGAAACGAATTTTCAGATGGTTTTAACATTTATTATGAACTCTAAGTGACAGATGAAAAATTAAGCATATGTGCTTTGGGAGTGTGTAGATGTTTTGTCTACCATTTTCTCCACCAAGTGACCAGAGCACAAGAATTTGACCTGGAAATAAGCAAACTTTCTTTTGAAAATGGGCTTCTGTGGTAACTGCTGGACTGTGGAGCAGATATGCTTTGCAGTAACATCCTGTAGTCCTCCTGCACTGCTATCCAGCCCTGGAAACCTCGGAGAAGAGATAGGGTGAGTGTCTGGCCAACATCCCAACAGAAAGTGCATATCGGGAGGCAGATACTAGGAAGAATCTCTAGATCTCCTTTTCAGTTGTGTCCTAGAGGATCAATCTAATAGTATGTAGCAAGGTAGTCCCTTCATTGCTATCTTAGATGGTACACCACACTGAAGTCATTGTTTGGCTGTTATGTTTCATGGCTGCTGAAATTTGATTTGGGCATATGATGACCAAGCGAAAAGGTTAGTAGAGATGGGACAGGAAGATAAGGGGGAGGGAGGACAACACACAACACATGGACATTCATATGCAGAGGCAAAGAGATTGAAGTAGAAAGTGTTGCCAAACTTTGATATGCAACGAACTTAAATAGCCCACACCTTTCTGTCTCAGGTTTGCATACAGTTAGAGCTCGATTTGTTCCTTTGCATATAAATAGAGCTGGATCTCTGAAGTGGGCTTCAAATCCTAATTCCTTACTTATTAGCTGTTGGAAGGAGTAATGACGCACGTAAGGCCATGGAAGCAGTTACTGGAGAAATACTCATCAATACTGTGGAGCCTCAAGAGTGAGTTTATAGTGCACTTCAGTTTGTAGTGCAAAATATATAATTAGCTAAAATATGAATAATACAAAGACTAAAAAGTTGTATGATAGAAGTACAAAGCTCTGGTAAAATGAAGGAGACCGCATGTTTCCCTACAACTGCTTTCCAGAGTTCATGTGATTACATTCTATCCCTGCACGCTCTTGTTTTCTCTGCCTAAGTCTGAGGGTTAAGTGTTGGTGTTAGAATCATTTGCTTCCAGTTGCTAGTATAGTAACATTGAATATAATAAAAAGTAATGTTTTTGTATGTGTGATGTTGAGAATGAAACTTGGGGAAGGGGAAACAAATTCAGTTTCAGCCTCTATAAACATCAAACTTAGAGCATTAGTAACTAAAACAACAGTAAGTAAAGTATATGTTTTATTTTCCTTCAAAAATACAGCTGGTATATTCTGATATTACTAATGAGTGCAATATGATGAGTTATGCAAATCTATTTCTTATTAATTTTTTTTTATTGTACTCAGGTAATATTGAATTGTGTGTAGTTTGCTTACCTACACCAAAATAGTAATTTCAAATAACTTTGTTTCATTTTATTTGTGGATTTTCTTTAACGTAATTTATTCATGGCTCATTCAGATTTAGACGAAACTATGAGAAAAAGCCTATAATGCCTTATTAAAGCCACTTAATTTTTCAATGAAATACTTAAGTTGCCTTTTTCAAAGAGGGAAATGTTTTAATTGCTACTGCATTCATGTAATAATACTACATTATTATTAGCACTTATTTTAAGCAGATAAACACTTTCTCTCAAATTAGCCTTTGCAGATGCTGTAAGACCGTTCCCTGTAATAACACCTCACCTTCCAAAAGAATACAGTGGTTTTCAGGGGACATTTGGTTTTGGCTCAAATTTCTAAAGTTAGTTTATTTTTCTTTCATGAAATGAAACTTGTGTTAAAAGGTGATATTAGACAAAGCAACCTTTAGATGTTTGAAAAAAAAAAAAAAAAAAAGAGGCCAAAGAATGTTCACCTTGTAGTTTTAATTTGTCTTGAAGTGGTTTTGTTTTGGTTGGGGGATGCTTTTAGGGAGAAAGGGACTATTTCTAATAAAATCCTTGGCCTGATGGTACTTTCAACTTAGCAGGTCTAGCTGACAGGGTGAGTTAAAATTTCCACATGGTGTGATTGCTGGAGCTTGGGCTGGCAGTGGGTCTGAGGGCAGGGTGCTGCCTGCAGCCTGGAATATAGCCTAGTGAGCAATAATTGCATTTGCAAGAGAGAAGGCTGAAATTCTGAAAGGTGCATGTATTTATATGAAGTTGTTAAATTTCATTTTTAAAAGAGGGCTCAAGTGGTTCCTTTTTAAGCTCTTCCTCCCAATTTTCAGAACACCAAGAAGACAGCATTTAAGTACTTTATTTTATAAGCTGGCTGAAAAGACTGGAGTTTGTCCCCTGTGCTCTAAAAGAGCAGTGTGTGCTGTTTAGTGCTCTGACGTTTTTCTTATGTTGTCTGTAGAGTCAATAGTAACAAAATCCTTAGGAAAATGAAAACTTCTCTACTGAAATTTTGAAGAGCACTGAAGATCTACTACATGTTAATAAACCAGTTCCTGTGTACACAGGAGGTACTTATATACATGTATTTACATCCATGGAGTCTTTTAGAAATGGTGCTCCTTTTTGAGATGTAATTTCTTCAGGATGTTTAAAGAAAAAAGCTGAAATGTAGGCTACCATTTTGGGTATCTTTGTTTACTTATTTCTTTGTTAGTGCTTTTTTTCTGACTCTAAATATATATGGTCCTTGTAACCACTAATTAACTGTCTCTCCATGATCTTCTCATTTTAGAGAGGAAAATTGAAGAAGTAGGGCTTTTATTGTTACATTTGGTGAGTTTTGGATCCTGAGTTGGAATTTTAAAGTTTTGTTTAAAATTTGTGTAAAATTTACAAGTTTTGTTAGTCACTTCTTTTCTCTAATGTCTGTATTTGAAAGTGAAGGTAATGTGTGACTGAGGTATTTCTCTGGTGGTATTAGTTCAAACACAGATTGTTTGCAGCATGTAGTGAGTGCTTCCACTTGTCTCTTCTGGGTTCTATGAAAGTGTTACTATGTTCAGGGTATTTTGATACCGAATATTAACTTGCAGCAATTTATTGACCGGAAAATATTTGTGCAGAGGACAGTGACTGCCCTGTTAGTATGAAGAAATCCACATGCATATCTTCCTATTTTTAAAATAAAAGCCTCATGGCAGCAATTAATTTAATTATAGCTGAAAATATATCTATATAAATATATATAGATTTATATATGTATGTATACACTTAGATATAACTGAATGTTGGTTATCTGTAATTGCGGTTGTTCTTATGACATTGTATCTTGTGCGTAGCACCATTGAAAAGTTTTTGCCAAGTGTGCAGTCTCTGTGCATGCCTCTTGACAGCAAGTTTTCTGTACTCACTTTTGTGTAAATCCCTATATATTATGTGTAGGCTGGTAAAGAATGAAATGCCTTTGGAGTAAGCTGGAGGATGATGAACCCATGATCTCCATGGCCCTTCAGCTCCTGCCCACGTTGCTTCTAACAGGCACGCTCTAACTCAGGCTCCAAGTTTCAGTGCTACACAAATTACTGAGTGTGGGGAGTATTTGGAGAAAGAGGCCATAGTGCTTTTCCATTCATGCTTGATCTGTTTGGAAAGCTTCAGAGCTTGGACAGGCCTGGCTGTAGTATGTGTTAATGTGCTTACACTATAAGAAGCAGGTGAATCTATCAGAATTTCTGTCAAAGGCACTTAGCCACACCAGTAAATTAGGTTCATGTGCAGTGCCTGTTATTTTTAAGAAAATTCTCAGAAGCATTTTGCGAACTGAAACATTGTCTGTGGTTTGCAGTCAGACCTCCAGCAGAAGGTGCATTTGCACGGCAGTATTGCACCAAGGAAACAGACAGTCTTGTCATGTGTGAATGTAGTTTCTATATGGAAAAAGAGAGAGATACACTTAAAATGAAGATAAACGTACTTGCCTCTGGGGCTAACAACTGTTTGACTAAGAGATGGCAACACTACACACTGCTTGAAGATAAGGGCTGAAGCCATACCTTGCTGAAGGTACTGGAAGGCTTTTGAGAGGCAGGTATACCTATTTGGGTCAAGAACATGGCTGGAACACAGGGAACCAGACTTCTGTTTCGGGAGTAAATCCTCACAATAAGCAAGGATGTATTGAAGTAAAATGCTTCTGGCCGTGTTAAAGATAATATTAATCACAGTAGCTTTTATGACAGGCAATGACGTTTATGTTACATTAGTACAAGTTGTTTCCCCTCCCCCAGAGCTGTTAGTATATTTCTAAGGTCTGAATTGTACTCTGGATGTAGTTTAACTCTGAAAATGTCATCTTAATGAAAATTTTCTGTACAGAATCACAAAATCACAGACTGATAGGGGTTGGAGATATTTTTACACCTAAAGATGCCAGTGGGCTGCTGTATGGTTTCTAATCAAGTTAGGCATCCAGTTTTCCATTTTTAAGGTACTTGAGGTCCTTTTAGTCTCCCTGTACCTAATGAGGCACTTTTAAAGCTGCCTGAGGAAGTCTGTCGGCACCTTTTTCAGACTCAATGTACATTTGAAAAATGTGACCCTAACTTCTCCAGACTGGTGTCTGCTACAGCATCTCTGTTAGAGGACAGATGTCCGTGTGCCAGCATAAAAGCGATACGCTCCACAGACTTTCAAGAGGGAGGTCAAGTACCTTTTCAGTAGTTAATTGACCAGTGGTCTGGATGGAACACTTTCCTGGCCATCAGATGACTCATCAGACCCACTCCTATCAGTTGTCTTTAGTAGGAAAATGTATTACAGCTCTGCTACAGTCAGATGGGGGGTGGGAGATATATTGGCCTACTCAATGAAACATGCTTTCAGAGAGTCTTCAGGGCAGACGTGGGGGAGAGAGGTGTCTCGGTGTCCAGTGATCATCCTTGCTTATTATTTTGCAAAATTGAGTTGAAGAAATTCAGTTATATGGCTGATAGGCCCTGAAAAAAAAGGGGGAGGAAGCCAGGTTCTATTGCAGTTGTACCAGGTGCATGTACAATGAGACAAATACTGTTTGAAGAAGATCAGGTAGGAGCACCTTTGAAATATAGAACCTGGAAACCCATGTCTGGCAGGTTTATAGGCAATCAGTAACGTGACATCAAGATAAATTATTTTTAGAAAAAAGCTGCCGTAACTGTAATGAAGTAGTTCATAGATCAGCAGAACAGACTGTTTCTATTGAAACATTTTGGACTGAATTCCAAAATATTACTGATGTGATGTTCGGCTTCCAGCACTTTCCTGTTGGGAAACTTAGTAGATATCCCTGTGTCAGTCCCCGTCATTCAAAAATTCTGTTTACTTTTCTTTGTGCTTGAATGCACAGATGGTTACTGTAACACGATTTGGGTTTATAAGTCTGGGACAAATAAATTGATGAATTTGGTTCTAATTTCACAATGAGAAATAACATAATGTCTTCTGTATTTTGTGAGTGAACAGTTCAAAACCTTGCATCTTTTTAATATACTGTGTAAAATTCGTGTATTCAGGCTGCGTTTGGTTTTGTTTTCCAGAGGAAAAGGAGATTTATGTTGGTCAGTTCAGTGGGTCAAAGCCATCTTAAAATTGAAGTTGAATTGACCATTCAGAACAGTGAGAACAGGTGCACCGAATGATTTTTCAGTCTTGGAAAAGGAATTAAAATTTTTATTTTGGAAGAGGTGAGGCAACAGTAAATATGTGACAAAGGGGGATTTTAATAAATAAAAGGGTTGAAGACAATAAATTTGGATTCAAACTGTGCCCTTGTTTTTTAATGAACAACTTAGTTAAACTTTTTACTTCTGTTCTTAGAGTCACAGGGAAGTCTGTGAAGGCTGTGATCCTTTGCTTCTAAATCTTTGTTATACAGAACTACAGGAAAGGAAATTCCTGTTTTGCGTTTTGTTGGGCATAAAAACTGGCTTCAGGCTAAATATGTAAAGACTCAAGACTAATCTCTGACAAGTATATGGGGATTTTAATACAGGAATCTCTTATTATGACAGAGTGAATATATGTCATGATAAATATATTTTTAATAAATTGTAAAAACAGGTAGTTATTTTTAGGTGCTCAAGTGTGATGGCTTGGTTTTGTGTGGGGATTATTGTGGGTGGGTTGGTGGTTTTGTTGGTTTTGGTTTTGTTTGGGGTTTTTTTGTGGTTTCGTTTTGTTTTTTACTTTCCATTTAAAGTAATTAGAAAGGGAAAACAGACTGATAAGAAGAAATTAGGAGAATTGTGCGTGGGATAAAATATTGATCCTGTGATCATAGATGTGCATGTAATTAGCACAACAATACTCTAACTATTACAAGCAGGACAATTATCATACTCATTCGCGTATCTCAGGACCACACAGGAATTTGGATTTCTCCCACTGAATATTGGATGTACACAGGCTGGGTCCTTAAAAATGATGCAGGCTTCAGAGCAGAGTATCTCTACTCTCATCCAGAATAGCAGTCATAGCCCTCAGGGCAATGCACGCATAACAGCAGTCAAGCAGTGCCCAAAAGAATTCAGGAAGAATAAAGCTCAAAGGGGATTTATGATTTTTCAATTACATTCAAAAATATGATCTTTTGGAGGAGAGCGTTCAGTTAAGTTGAAAATTAATCTTTTTCGGAAAGAGAAAGAATTATGCTGAGTCACAAGGTGGTCTATCATTGAATGATTTTGGTATTATCCAGTGTCCAGACAGTGACTTGTATCTATTTTATCAGTGTATGCTAAGAATATCTTTTTTGTCAAATATAAGTGAGAACATAAAGTTGAAATGTGCCTTCCCCTTCTCTATTTAATTTCCAACAGCCCCAGTTTTAAAGTCTGGGAAATACTGCCTTACTTTAAATAGCTCTTCTCCTTCCTTTGATGTTAATCCACAGTTGCTTTCATTTAAAATAATCATACCTCCTCTTTTTAGCTCGTGTTTTCTGATCCTAAATAAATTTGAACTATTTTAGTCTTCGTACCTAAATTTGGTCCTCCACTCTTACCAGCATCCTTAATCCTGTTTCTTGAATATGGATGGCAAGTGTACACAATATTGCTGATAAAGTGGAGTTACCTTTCCTGATACATCTGAAAAGCATTTTTGCCTTTTTCAGTTATTGGTGCCTCATGCTCAGCCCGTTTATTAATGATATGCTTAAGTCTTTCTGCCGCTGTGTTTTCTGAACTAACTTGCTTCTAGCTTGTAGAGGAAGTGTTAGTTATTACTAATTGAATGCGTCACTTTGTACTTAATACAGTTATGTTTCTGTTACTCAGATCTTCCATGTGTAATTCTTTCTGTATCCCATTATGGTTTTACTTGTTATAGATTCTGCCTTTTAAATTTCATTATAAAGCTTCTACAATTTTTGCCATAGTGTTCAGTGAAAATCTGAAATGAAATTAGCCCTGCCACTGAGTCTCAAGGAGCTCTCATTACTGTTTCAACCCTACCGTTTCCTGATTAGCCAATCTGTTAATCTCTCTAATTTCTTTCTAACTGACTAATAATTTTTGAAAAGGCACTATATCAAATGGTTTATTGAAGTCCAGAAGATAAGAGCTACTGCATTTCCTTTGTCTAAACAATGAGTTATCTTATTGAAGGAAAGCAATCAGTCTGCTTGATCTCTGTTTAATGAACGCGTGTATTTTTCTTATAAGAATATATGTATGTATAAATATTGTGGCAACCGTCAGTAACACAGTCACTCAGTGGGAATGCAAATTCATGACTGAATCTTAAATTATTGGAAAGCTCTGGAATAACTTGCAGCTTTTAGTAAGATGCAAACTACGCTATTCACTATCCTTGTCAGCCTACTGATGTTGGAGAAGTCTAGCTATGAAGAGCATGAAATGCTGTGAACTGATGGGGCTTGAAGAAAAAGAAGATCCCAAACTGCATTTACAAAGGTCTGAATCATAGCTGGTGGGCTTCTGGAGTGGTAGGTGGGCTTGGTTGTTGTTTTTTCTTTTCTTCTTTAGCATATTTGAATGGCTTGACATCTGTGAGATCTTTCTGAGTTCTATAGTTATATTTTTGATCTTAAGAGTCTAACAGGGTTAGCATCTGGTTTCATTATTTTGTATTAATTGGTGGTTTATATTCCCAAATACTTTCCACATTAAACAGGTAACTCATTGGTTTAGTTTCCTTTTTACAGTGGGCAATGTAGCTGTATTTCTCTTCAGTACCTATCACAGTTTATATGCAAAGTGTTTCTCATAGTAACTTTAAATCTGTTTGGATCTCAGCCTGTTGATGTGTTTCAAATGGCAGCAGGTGGATCTAGGTGGCCTCAAAACTGTGAAGTGGTCCTACATGTTCCTACATATCAGTGTCATTCAGTCTTTAGCTTTTTCCCCTTCACAAGGATCCTTTAGGCAGCTGTAGTGTTAACACTGAGATAGATTAACGTGTCTGAAAGTAACACTGATTTCTTAAAAAAACCCACAGAATTGCATTCATTTTGCTGGAACTCTAGTCAAGTGATAGAAAATCTGCTTTGGGCAGTCCTAACTTTAACTTGTCTTCGTGAAGTAATAAAACTACTACGATCAAATTCGGTTTGTGTACGTTTGAAACACTGTTTTCTCATGAGCCTTTTATACTTGGGCAACAACAAACTTTTAATAAGCTCAGAAAGTGCCTCTGTATCAGCAGAAAAATTCATTTTATGGGGTCTCAGTTCATTGCATAATTTTCTCTTGTTTAAGAAGTAATTGCTTCTCTATGGAGAAAATAGGGGTTTCAAGCTTTCGGTAGATTTCTGGTGTGAAGCATTTCTCCTTCACAGTTTTGGAGTTCCTAAAGACAAAGATTCTGCTTTTGTATTTAAAGGAAAGAATGGTTCAATTTTGCTGAGAGGTAAACCCATCAGCTAAGATAGCAGGCTCCTGAATTTTCATCATGGGTCCTCAGAATATGTCCTCCCCTTTGCCTGCTTAGAGAGTCTTTTTCATGTAAGAAACACCATTGAAGTAACAAAACTTCATCTTAAGATGAGGTTGAAAATACAGACCAACAATTTATTGTATTATATTGTTGTGATTTGTTATTGTACTGTGAATCTGCAGTAGATGTACTGGATATTGCAATAAAACTCAAGCCCCTTTTTTCCCCCAATTTTGTTAAGCCATTTTAAACCATGTAAATAACCTTTTTCAGCTGTTAAAATCAAAATATATTAGTTGGTTTAATTTTAATGAAGTTCCCTTTTTTTTTTTTTTTACACTAGATTTTCTTTTATAGACCCAAAGCCCCAGGTTTTTGTAGTGGTGTTACTGCAGTGACCTGGGTTTGCTTCTAATTCACATTGACACAGCTAGGAGCTGCCCTTAATTGTTTTAAGCAGTATCTATTTTACAAAAAAACATGCGGTATTTATATGCATGTTTGGAAAATGGCTGTTAAATAGCACTGTTTTCATTAAGCTTATTGACTCTTTCCCTGTTAAGAATAATTTTTGTTCAGACTGTACTTCCCTTATTAAATTGCTGCCATCCAGCATTTAGCTGAATCCGTTTTCCCATGAGGTATCTTGGTGAAAGGGCTATTCCGATTAAGTGTATCACAATTAATTAAAATGATACTGTAATTTCATTCTTTTTGTTATGGTCTAGGAATTCTCAAGTTTTGACATCAGTTTCTTGTCGTCTTTTATACTTTTCCCCTCGTTTTGCTGGCTTTGAAGAAAATAGCTATTAGCAGCTTAGACATTGTTAGGGCAGAAATTATGCCATTCTATTGGTGTTCCTAGAATGGAAACCATTGTAGAAACCACGTGTCACCTTAGCAGTGAAGTAACTGCAGTTGCAGGGTCTGTTTCAATGACAGTAATATTATTGCTTTATTTGGTGTTTGGCATTGAGTTTAGGGAAGCGGGAGGTGGAAGGGAAATTAAGAGTTAAGATGCTAAATTTAGTGTGGATATGCCATAAAAAGGCATTATTATAAGAGAAACATCACAAGGAGTCTTCTTAAATACAAGGAATTAAGACATTTTTCACTGCTTCAAGTGTTGATTTTGTATTTCCTGCTCCTTGGACTGGAGAACAGAAATGAAGTATGCAGCTAGTCCAAAAACTTTCATTGACACCAATAGGCATGGGACCCAGCTTTCCAATCCCAAAACTTTGAAATGTGAGTGAAAAACATTATTTTTATCTTCCTTGAAAACATTTTGATTGTACAACCAGAATGAAAAACCTTTCTTTCACTGAGTCTAACTTCAGTGTGTTTGTTTTCCAAAATAATTTTAAATCTTAATTTAAAAAACCTAGACTACTTGTTTAATAGTAAAACTAGTTAAGCTGGTTGTAGTTTATTAACGGTGTCTGAGGTTATAAAAGAAAGGTGGTGGAAAGCAATTATGGCTCTTTAAGTGTTTTCATATGTAGTCTATCTTGTGTCCTAAGTCAGCACCCAAATTCTTTTTGAGAACAAGATGACATTCATAGATCTAAGAAGCCTGTTGTGTTTTGCTAACTGTGTTTCTACATCCTCTGAGGAGATAAATCACTTGATCAGTGTGCTGGAAGAGAGACAGTTTGGGAATTACACATCAGAAGTCTCTGAATAGCCTAGCTTCTAATGTAGCTCTGCCCAGCTGGATTGTATGGCTGAGACGCATATTTTTGGGGGATGGTTTCAATTAGGTCTTGGGTTTTGAAGAGGTATTAAAATAGTACGGTGGTTGGAATACATAAATGTGTACGTTAGGGAGATACCCCCACTGTGAACAGAGGAAGGAAGCTGAGTAATCCTGTGGTATGTAGAGTGGGAGACAAGAACCTATGTTCTTAATTTTGCCCCAGGCTTACTGTGTTATCACAGGCAAATCGCAAGTATTTTATTTCTGTTCTGCAGAGGCTTTGATTTTTATGGAATTGCTCCCAGTACATGAGATTCAATATGTTTGTGTACATTGCTTGGATCGGTGTGTCAGGTAACCGAGCTGGATGTCTGAAGATGCAGAGCACAGTAAAGAGGAGCTTCTGCCTCAATAAAATGGGGGAAATACCTAGGTGTTTTACAGAGAAATGTATGGGTTGTTATATAGTTAACTTCCCTTTTTAAAAGAAGGTACTGTACAAAATGCCAAGCTTCTTCCATCCGTGTACACTTTTTCATTTTCTAACAATACTTGGTTGCAAGGAAGCTCTCTTGGCCAGCAAAAGTCTGTCACTTTTATTGTCCTTATTAATTTTAAACAGAGGAATTCTGAGAAGCTTAGGATGCTTTGGCATCCTTAATACACTGCTCCTTGCCTTGTTTGGTTCTTCACCCACACAGTTGTTGCATGGAGTCAAAAGCTTCGGCTTGAGTCCTTTGTCCCCGGCTAAAGGCTGTCCCTGCTTTTAGATAATGCTGATAGCTGCTCTGATATTTAAGATCTGCATTCTGAGTGGAAATATTAAGTGCTCTTTCTTTCTTGGGATGCCAGCAGGCTACCAGCAGTGTTAGAGTTGAGTTCTTATGCTGATGCACAACTTATTTGCACTTGGCTGGGCATACTTTTTTTTTTTTCCACCTCTTCCTAAGCACAGTGTGTAACAACAAAGGTAGTAGAAGCAGAATTTTTCTTTTAATGGTTTTGTGCCTAGAGTTAATCCATCTGCCTGAGATGAACTGGGGTCTGCCACAGAGAATTGGTACATGAAGCATTGATTTAGCTTCTGGGCTTATTAACCCTTTATTTCATGAAGGAATATATTGGGGTGGGAGTTCCCCAGATTAGTTTTATGGATGAGGAAAAGGAACATGATTTGAGCTGGTGTTTAATTTAGCTGCCTAATTGGGCTACCTTTAATTTAAACATTACTGTGTATAACATTCACCAATATATTTTGTGTTGTCCTACTTTGTTGCCAGTTAGCCCCTGGGGACTTCTCCTTGATTATTTACTGTAGCTTGTTTTCACTTTTTTTGAGTGTAGTAGTGGTGTTAATTTTAATATGCAAACATGTGGTGATTACTTTTTTTTTTTTTTTTACTTAAAAAAGCAGCCCTGAAATGTGGGTGTCAGACTCTCCTGATCTTGTACAGGAATTCCTGTAATTTGCAGGAGCACAAAGCCATTTGTGATAATCTTTTTTTTCGTGCATGGAGAGAACAGATCTTATTCTCTGTAAGTAAAAAGCAGGAAAGTCAGGACTAGATTACAGAACAATCACCTCGGATTGGGGTGTGTGCTTTCATGGGAAAATGATATATATAGTATGAGTATAGCAATTAAATATTTGTGCAACAAAGAATTTCTATGGAACCCTATTATAAATACTGGTTATAACACCCAGGAATATGTTTGGCCACGTGCTGTGGCGAGTATTAAAAGAAAGCTGGAAGGCATATTTGCAAACTTTCATCATTTTGAATTTGAAACTCTGCAGATCCAGTTTGCAAAGGCTTTAATAGAAAAAGGCTGCGAATGTGGAAGTTCAGAAAAACAGAGAGGACTTTCCTCTGTGACATGAACGTGGTGACCACGTACTGGCTGCTGGAAGTCAAGCACAGAGCCCAGATCAATTTTTGGTTACTAAAGAATTAAAAAAATAATATGCTAAAAGGAGTTGAGCCCTTTTGAGAAGGGATTCAGTGTAACCATGCTGACTCCTAGTGTCTCCAGAACAAGTATATCTGCCATATTGGCCCTGTGCCACAGGGCAACATTTAGCTGTGCCTTGCACGCAAGAGGAATTATTTTGCCAGTTGATTCATGGGTTGCCAGCGGAGCAGGATTTATGAAAAATGCTTTGGGAGTTTGTTAGGAATGGAGGAAGTGGGAAATCTAGGGGAGCAGAAAGTGAGAGGAAAAAATATTGCTGTTAACACAATTGAACTGCGTAACTGGAAGTGGCTTTTGTTGTTGCTGTTCTATATGGAGGCACTGCTGGAAACAAACCGAGCCTCTGCTCAGGAAGTGTGGTTTTCTTAAATGATATTCATTAGTACTGATGCTTGTCTTTACAGAGGATTGTTTTCAAGACAAAATGATGGTCATTTGCGGATTTTCTTTCTTGGAAAGAACAGTTTGCTGAGATGATGCTGTCTTTATTTCTTAGATAAAATGAAACAAGAATAGTAGCTCTGCTCTTGAGAGATCTTTAGCATTTGTAGCATAGTAGATTAACAAAAGTTTAAACGCGTGAATAATTCTGTCATTTTAGAAAGCAGTTTTTAGCAGGAAAAAAAAATAATCTGCCAGACTTGACTTTTTGAACCATTTTTTCTGAAGTTTATTTTATTTGGTTGTTGATGGTAGCTGTAGTACTGGCAGGAGATCTCTTGAGTGTAGGCACTTGTCAAGTGAAGTGCATGATTATAAAATGATCTTCAATCCACAGAGGAACACAGAAGGATTAATAGTGGTTCTTTGGCCACAGAAATAATGATGTTATGGTGATATTGACACCACCAACTGCTGCTTCTTAACATTGCCTTTGGAAGAACTAAGTTTGTTTGAATATAAATTATGGAGTACTAGTATTTTTAAGTAAAAACTGAAATTGGAAGTAAGATACGTTCTGTCATTTGGGTAATCCATGCACGTAGCAAACTGATGCACCAAAAAGGCCTGCATGTCCTTCAGGAGCAGCGGGTCTTTTCCAAAGGCTTCTACCAGCTGTGTTTACAAATAAAACTGCAAAACAGGAAACAGTAATATTTTTTTTTCATAGAGGGATTTCTTTACATACGTTTTCTTTTTATGCCTATAATATAAAATGCAGTAATATGTTTTACTTTTGTTTTACACATCAGTTGTAGAACTTTATAATAAGTTATATGAAAAGAAAAATTCTGCAGCACATGTCAATGTTAAATTCTTGGTAGTGAAGAATGAAAAAGAGTGGAAGTTTGGCATTTGGCCTCAGGAAATTTTCTTTTCAGGGGAGCGCATAAATCCTGGAAAACTGCTTCTGGTGTATGATCCTTACTAGTATTGTCAAGGCTGAGATTTAAATATCAGCTTCCCTCTGCAGGAGCTTGCGGCTCTCTGCGTTCACCTCATTGTTGAGGGAAGGAAAATCATTCTCTCTTCTAGGAGAAAGAGACTCCAGGAAGTACATTCACTGCAGCTGGAATATGAGGTTTGAAGAAAAGCAGGGTCTGGGTGTTTTCTGGGTATCGTGGAATTTGAATTGATTCTCTCTGACAGGCTGACAATATCATTCTTTTTGTCTTCTTGTGAGCGATGGTGAGCTATTAAGCAAGGTGCTGTTTCAGGAACTGCATGTTTCACTGTGGCAGCATTTCCTGTATGGAGTTGTCATGGGAAGAAATTGATATGTGCTGAGAACAAAGATGCTATGTAGGAAAAGAGATTAAATTGTGACGGCAGAAACAAAAATTATCATGAGAGAAATGAAAGGACATGGAGTGCAGAATACTGGCAATCGGGACTTACGGCATGGACTCCGGTAGCCTAGGTCCTCAGTTCTGGAGGGCACAGGTATTTAGTTTTAAATAGATGTTAGATGGCTTTCCAGAGATGAATGTAGATCAGGAAATGATTTCCATGAGATAAAAAGCTTCTAGATTTTAGGCACTTGCTATTTTGCATAATGAGTGGGCTTACCCTCTCCCCCCAGGGGTCTGGAATTCTGTCATGCTTGTGTTTGTGAAACATTCTTCATGAATTTCACTCAAGGAGTCCTGGTTTCTTCTCTTTTTATACAAGCATCATTAACTCAGAGCAACCTTGAGATTCCTTGGGATTTTGCGGGACCTTCATATGCCCTTAAACTGTCCCTCTTGAGATACATGTGATGGCAGATTGCTCAAGCGTTTGTGGAGTGATGATGGTGTAGAGAGTGGTTCATAATTCACTGCCTTCCTGTGCCATGATCTCTGTGTAGGAGGATGAGAATTTTAAGCTGCAGTGTTTAAATCAGACCTGTCACACACATTTTGTTAATCCAAACACTATCTTGAGCTGAAACCTCACATGCAATTTGAATCAATACAGGGCTTTCCTTTTAAAAGAATATTCAGCTATTTTTAAACGTGGACGTTCAAATAAGTCCGAGTATGTTTTAGTTTTTTTGCAGGGAGGGATGTACTGAAGATCATTAATGTTGGTTTTATTCCACTCTGATCTTTTCAAAAACAGCAGATGTGGGATTTAATATAGTGCTTTTTATTAACTGCTCTGTGATGATGCTTATGCTGACAGTTTTGAAGTTAAGGTTCTTGCAGCAGCATTAGATTAGGTATTATTTCAAGATCTTTAGTGCTTAAAAGTGAGCAGAGTGACTTCATGAAATCACAGAATGCAACAGAAAGAAATTAACCTGTTTTAGACTGTGTCCTCTGAGGCTGTATAAATAAACAATTTGTATGCTTTGGTTTAACCTCTCATTTTCATTCTTGTGTCTTTGAGTAAAGACTATTTCTTCTGATGCTCACATTTATGTGCAAATAGAAAAAAAATGTAGTAATTTTTAGCAAATATGTATGGAAATATTTATTTTGATTTTGCTGACTTTTTCCCATTAAATTCTTAACCCATTTGATTTTAAAAATATTTTTCCATTTAAAAACCCCTTTTATTCTTTCTTTTGAGCAATTAACTGCATGTAAATGATAGAATAAATCTATCATATGATCATTATCATTATCACAAATGCTTTATGGGAGGTTTTAAGATACGGGGGAAAGTCCCAGTATTCATTTCCATCAAAATCTGATGATACTCGTGCAGTGCAAAATAATAACCAAGCTGGGGAATATGTATGAAGATGGGATTTTTCAGTCTTCGGAAAGATGTAATAATCTGTTATATAGGCAGTTTCAAATCATGTTTATAAAATGTCTGTTAAATTATACTCTTTTTCCATTATATTATGTATATTCTTATAAAGTATAATTTATCATAAAGAAAGCTTTCTCATCCGGATTAATCCATTGCCTGTAAAACTGAAAAATTTCCTTTTTTTTTTTTGTTGTTGTTGTAAGTTCTTCTTTGCTTTACTTTGGGGTAGCAATGGTATTTAGAGAACTACTGAAATTATACTTCAAAATAGGATGCCTTCCTGAATCAGGACTTTTATCTCCTTGCCTCTCTCCTTGCCTTGTATTTGAATACAAATAGTATTTTGTAGCCTATTTATCTGGTAATTTTACCTATGCTATAGCCAGATTTCTTTGTGACCTTCAGTTAAAAAATGGTTTTGGAAATTGTTGGGAAAAAGTCACTGATTAATACAATATTTAACACAGCCCATAGTACAATGGCAATTAACTATTTGTTATTGCATTTTATTAGTAATTTAAAATAATATGACATGAGAGCAATAAAGAAAATGGAGTATTACTAAATAATACCATATCACTTGGTGAGACAGACTAAATTTGTAATACCAAAATAAGATAGTCCCACACATACATACACATTTCAAGTAGTTGATGCTAGAAGAGCATCAGTATGACACACAAGTCTTATAACTACTCTAACATGACTGATGCTGAATTTAATTTTCCGTGTATCCGCTTTCTTGTCAGCTATTTTATCCTCTTCTCATTTGTTCCACTCATAGGTGGAATAAATTACAGACATGAAGCAGAGTTCATCCCAATACCTCCCGTATTCATTGCCTTCGTTACTTTCTCATATTCTTCTTTTGTCATTTGAAAATGTGGCTGTTGTTGTTCTAGATAAACATTGTGGCTGCTTGCCTGTAGAAATAAATGTCATAAATGGGGGGAGGGGAAATTTGTGGGTGGTTTTGGTTTGAGCTTTTGGGGCTTTATTTTTGGGGTTTACTTCTGAATGAAATTGTACAATTCAGCTGCTGGATCTGTTGGGTTTTTTTAATATTGGAAATTGCATGGGTTTTATTAGAAAACTAGGCACATGAATCTTGACGTTTGTGCTAAATTAGTGTATGTCTTGAAATGCATGCTAGAATTAGTTAGATAAAGATTCATGTGTTTTATCCAGTGGGATTTTGTCTTCAGATTTCTGTTTAAAGGGCCCATCTGCAAGATGGCTGAGTTCGGGTGCTATTATAATAATCATGCTGGATGCAGAGGGTCTGTAATAATTCATACAGAATTTATTGCATGAGTTGGAAGATGGTCTATGAATACACATTATTTCACATATAAGATGTTCTTTGTTGCATATATCTTTTTCACTTCTAGAGATGAGTTGTGGAAGTGGAAACCTCTAAACATTAATTTTCTAGAACTACCACCATCCATCCACCATTCAGCATATAGGATGCTGTGCAAGTCAGGCCACTATATCACGACCTGTCCTCAAGCTGAAGAGATTACCATGTTTTTACATGTATAACTACCACTCATATAATTCATCTTGTATTAAAATGCTTTTCTTCTATAAATAATTATTCTCTGTGTCAGGGGAAAGGACTCTATTGGGTGTGAGGAGGGAGGAAGGAGTGAGGAGAAATGTAGGCTGCTCTCTACTTGGAGAAAGTGAAAATGAAGACCACTGGACTATGCTAAAGCCTGTATTTGCTAAGCTTTGCTGTGTTGCTTGTGCTTGAGTGTAACTAGTGCCATGTCTGTGAAGCTGATGAATTAAAATTATTTTGATACATAAGGCTACTAATACATTTTTGGAAGCATAGCCTATGTGCTATTTATTAAGTAGATAGAACCTCCTACTTGTTTTCCAAAGTCCTCAAGACATTGCAGTATCTGTAGTGAGCCAGCCATTAGAAGTTATGCAAATTTACATAATCTATGGCAAGATATATCTGTTCCTTTGATTTATTTAGACAGACATCAAATCTGTCATCTAATTTACATGACATAAAATCATTCCTGCTAAAATGTGCTTTTTCTATCCCTTACTCTTGTTGTACACTCACTTTCTAGAGAATTTCTAATATTAATTTTGATCTCTCAGAGAATTGTTAATGATTTAAAATGCAGTTATCTTCCATAAGCCTAGCTTACCTGTATCTGGACCCAAATTAAATAGAACCTCATACAACTCCCCAGACCAACTTGACTTCTAATGAGTTGACTGGCTTTGCAAGAAGACTAGCTAAAGGTGTTTACTGACAGAGTGTTTTTTAAAACTCAAGCTTCTGTTCAGTGGCATTGAAATATCTGCCTTTTTGACATTTCCAGTTCCCATTCCTGGTGTCAATTTGTACATATCCTGAGATCTGATACCGACTTTAAATCTCTGTACCCTACAGTATTTCATGTCATTTGCTGAGGAAGTAAAGGGTGAGTCAGCAAGTGCTGTCATCTTAGCAAAGCACTGTTGGAAGCAACAAAGGATGCGGTAGTGAAAAATTATACCGTGCACCAGAAGTGTAAGAGCAGCATGTAAAATATGAAGTGGGAGAAAGCTGTCACCGGAGTTTGTGCTGGAACTTTCCTGTCTTCTGGTTGTGGCAACTTCATTTAATAAGCTGTAGTGTTCTGGCGCACAGTTGGATATCTGACAAAAGATACGTCTGGTGGGCTAGACTGGAGATAACTTTGAAAAATCAGGAAAAGATCACAGAGAGTGAGTCTGTTTTCTTATATAACTTATGGCAATTTGGGGGTCGTCTGAGGGTCCATAAGAGTAGGTAGCCTTTTGTTCAACATGCAAATACGATAGAGAAAACAAGTTTTCAGGAGCATGAGCTTTCTTCTGTTCCTAAAGGAGACTTCATGTGCCAAAAAACGTTGTCCCTTTCTGTCCATCTCAGATCAGCTTGTCTAATAACAGATACTTTCTTTCCCAAAAAACGTTATCTTGCTGAATTTTCAAATAGGAAGCTGTGAGATAAGAGCAAGAAAGAATCTATAACTGACCTCTAGAAACATCTTTGCTAAGAATACTGTTCCTGATATTCTGTGTTTATTTGCTGATAAAGCACGACTGAAACTATCCTGGAAAATTACCACTTTTTAGTTTCAGAAAAAATCTATTTTATTTTTTTTAATTAGTGAAAATACTTCAATGTATTTGCAGTTTACTCTGAGCCTTAGGATCTTTTAGCATCATCAGTATATAAATTCTGAAAGAAACAAATAATTTCTTTAAAATATTTATCTAATGTCTTTATTCACACTTTGTGATCCACAGGAATCAGAATTTAATTACTTACCACAGGCAGCCATGACTATTAACTTTCCTGACCCTACTTTCACTCTGAAAGTAGGGTGCTCATGGCTTATTCAGTTTTAACTAAGAGCACTGCAAGAGCTTGATCATGCTTATAGGAAAGGATTACCATGCCTTGCAGATTGCAGTTATCCTTTGAAAAAAAAAAATTGACATTGTATTGGAGGGAAAAAAGGGTTTATCTTAATATGGCAATTAAGCACAGTGACACATACCCAGGTGAGGAAAACCAGTCTCTGTAAAGTGGTTCTGAGATTAAAATCATGTGCATTTTATATGGAAGTGACTATGAATACAGTTCCACTGATAATGAAGTACTCCTAAAATAAACTTGTCTCTGCTGCAGCTTTGTACTGAGAAGCAAAGGAACTGTGTGATGTCAGCTTTTTGCCTTGTCTTGTAGGTACAAAACTATGTTTAAGTTGTTGCAGAGTGAAATAGGCCCACAGTGATACCGGCTTCCAGGGATACCGACTTCCTGCCTTTCAAGCAGAAACTAATATAGATTATGGGAGAGAATGAGGCATCTGTCTTGAAATTATTTCTGAAGCCAGCAGTGAATTTATTCAATAAATAAATAAATAAATACCCTTTCAGGCTCTCAAGAGAGAAGAGGGGCTGTGCAAAGGTCAGAGCACTATCAAAGATTGTCTGTTTGTTTAGAGGCGGCTGAGCAATAGGTTATTTGTTTGAGTATTTATATACTTAAGAACTTAATTCCAGTTATGCAGGTTTAACTTCTTTAGTCCAAGAACAAAATGCTTTCTCAAGTGAAAAAAATTAATTTGTACATCTTTTCTGTGTAGATAGTTTTGGACATGTTTATATTTGGAGAGTTGGGAATGTTTATATTTGGAGAGTTGGGAATGTTTATTTTCCCAGAAACTTCTGGAGGTTCCTGTGAGAAAATTCCTTGCTGCCTTCAATTGTGGATTGTTAGCAATGCGGATGAAGCATGTGGGAGCCCTGAACACAATAGTCATTCTTACGGCAGTACTGCCGTTCTACAGGTTGGAAGGGCTGTTTTCTAGGGAAGCACAGCTAGAAGCTTGAGAAAATGAGCTTCTATTAATAGGTAGATCCTGTCTACTAAGGCAAAGAAAATAGAACTTATAGCAAGCCTGAAAAAAAAAAAGTACTTTCTCTCATCTGTCTAATCTATATTTATGCCTCCTACCACAGTAAATCTGATGAGCAATTTTACCCAGAGTTTCCCACATCAGAAGCGAATTACCATTCGTTAGATAATACCACCACCAGACCTTAGCCTCCACTATTTTTTAAACATCGCCACAAACTGTCATAAGAACAAAAGAAAAATCCCGATTGAGAAATGTTATTTTCCCTGCTTTTCTGGAAATACGAGAGTCCTTCAAGCTCCCGCTTATTAGAGAAAAATTTGGTGTGAGCACAAAGCTCCTAATTTCCTAAGGGAAAAGGGGGTACCAGCTGAGAGAATTCTTTACCCACAGAGCTGCTTCAAGGCACTCACTCTGGGATAATAGAAATGTGATGAAAAACAGAAGTCTCCAGGTATATCTTCTACTAATGTGAGCTTTTTGAATGAACTAAGACTTCATGCATCAGAAACAAATTACATGAAGGACAACACAGGTAACTTAGTTGATCAAAGTGTGACTGAGCAGCAGATCTAATGCAGTGGAGAAAGGCAAACAGGATTCCAAAATGAATCCAGGGAACTCCGTTCTATATATACACGTTAGGTCTTTTCTGGAAAGCTGTCAGTAATGTGATGTTCATTTGTGCTCATAAAGATGAATTAGGACTGGAACGGATAGGGTAATCTGGGGAATGGAGAGCCTATTGTATGATGGTATATTGCAAAAGCTTGACTTATTATCCTAACAAAATGAAGTACGAGAGGGCATATGATTCCTTTCTTATTAATACATCAAGAGACCTGTATGAGGAACAGAAAATAATTACTTAGCTAAAAGACCACATTGGCAGAAACGCAAATGAATATAAACTCTCCATGAATAATGCTGGGCTGCAAATTAGAAAATGACTCTGAACTATTATAGCAGTCATTTTTTTGAATGACCTTCCAGTCAGAAGGGTGGGAGAAGAAATTCAAATAATTTCAAGGTGTAGTTTAAAAATGTGGGAAGGCAGTTTTATTATGTGGTGCCTGTGACAGGAAAATATTGAAACAAATGATCTGGAGGTTCCTACAGCCCTGTGTTGCTAATACTTATTTTTATTAAAAATACTTATTAAAATATCAGGGTCTTGATTGATTTTCAAACTTTTGTGACTGCTTTTGAGGGGAGTGGGATTAGTCAGGAGATAAGTACTCTATGCGTTTCCTTCATACAGCAGGGCTGAAGCAGCTTTTTCTGCTTCTCTCAACATCTCCTGTGGATGTCCAGAATACTGAGGGATGGACATTGCTTGTAAACATGGCACAGACTTTAGGGAAATGATGTTATTGATTTTAAGTCTTCACAGAAGTTCTTTCTGGTGGTGATACTGCTGCAGCTGTGTGCAGTGGTAACTGCAGGGAAAATCCATTGCTGGAATTTCCTGAGGGAGACACCCAGTAGGAAGTAAAGAAGGTTGGGACTGACTGGCTGAGCAGAACTGCTCTTAAATGTTCTCTTTAAAAGCCCATGGTAAGAAGTTACCTTAAAACAGGAGAGGAAGGGGATAAAATCTTTAACTTTCTTTTTGGGGTAAACTTACAACAATTTTCTGCTTCTGTGGGAGCTAAGAGTTGGTTAGTTCTGTGCTTCACATAAAATAACTCATTCTAAATACTGAACTTAAGGCCCCCCAGCAGGCAATACATTCAGGTGTTGGCAGAGGGATAGTAATCAGCTTCTAGAAGGGACTCAGGTGGAGGGTGTGTGCTGGGGACATGACTGCTCCAGCTGCAGAGGATCTTAAATTCAGAGTTCTCCTTTTCAGCTGCTTGTATGAGTCAGAAGACCAAGGTGTATTTTCTATAGGGTATTGAAAGGCCTGGACTTGTTTAAGGCACCAAGATTTTTAATTTTTTTTTGGTGTTTAATGTGTGAATAATCTTCTGCGATTATTTGAGGAACGAGCAGTGTTGGAAATACCTGCACTTGTTGCAAATATAAACTTTGTTTCTTGTAAGCAACTGACTCATCAGTGCAAATAGCGTCATGTTTAATTTTTGCTAAGGTATCTGAAGAACTTAATGTGATTTTTATGGCAATGGATACAAACTATGAAATGCAGATTTTAGCATAGTCAAAAAATAGTCTTTTTATTCAATAAAGAAAAAAAATGGGAATTTCAGTTCATTTTGTCAAGATATTCAGAGCCCTAGTGCAATTTTTACTCAAGTTTTGAGGCAGAAGATCATGTTCTGGTAATTTTATACTGCCGTTGAGGTCATCATCTGATCGGTCCAGCAATATTTGCATTCATTTATGTTGTGCATCATATACTGAAGTGAGACTGTGTTGACTGGCTGTTCATCAGACAACTGTATATGCTTTTTACCACCCTTGGCTTGTATCCGCTCGAGTGTCCCCTGAAATAAGTGGTTGGAGTACAAGTTCTTTCCTTGGCTTCTCTAGCATGCTTTTTTGGCACAGGTTCTCTGACACTCGTATGGAAATGAGATTTTTACTTTTTTTTTTTTTTTCCTATCCAGCTTCCTCAGGCCCTGTGAGCGGTGCTGAATACTTTCATTCTAAGAAGGCATTTTTCCCTGAAATGCCAGCTTGAACGCTTGGGTGATAGTCTGCTGCTTCAGGGGAGCAAGATGCTCAAACAGACTGAAAGATTGCCAGATCTATGTTTTGCTCAAGCAATAGGCACAGCTAGATGAGGGCAAGGACGAGAAAAAGTGTGAGAGAAAAGCTTATATATGTATTTCTACATCCTATTTTCTTAATAATTCTGGAGTATTTTTTTGGAAATAATTTGTCAGAACGTCTGGGTTTCCCTGGCTACTGTTACTGACACTTTTTTTGGATTGTGGAGTCTGTCTTGGTGATCTTTGGATAGTGGAATTGTAATAACCAGCCTGAGGTATCCGGATTTGAGCAAGTAACAACTCCCCATTGACTGGACTGTATAAATTAATAGCCAAAAAAGCTTAGGAATGCTCCATCAGTAGCTTGCTGACAGGAGCTAGAATTTGCCTTCTGTGACTTGTATTTCTCAGTGAAAGCAAGCAGGGAAGAGCAGGCATCACAAGTACTTTGAAGGGGATTTCTACGTCTTGGATTTTGCAGATTGTTCCCAGTATGCAACAGACTCTAAAGGGGTGATTCCTGGAAATGATTATGGGGAGAGGGGAGAGCGCAACTGGTTGTAATGACTAAGGACTTCAAACATAGAATCATAGAATGGTTTAGGTTGAAGGGGACCTTCAAGACCCTATACTTCCAACCCCCCTGTCCTGGGCAGGGACACCTCCCACTGGACCAGTTTGCTCAAAACCCCATCCAGCCTGGCCTTGAACACCTCCAGGGATGGGGCAACCAGAACGTCTCTGGACAACCTGTTCCAGTGTCTCACCACCCTCACAGGAAAGAATTTTTTCCTAATATCTAATCTAACTCTCCCCTCTTTCAGTTTAAAACCATTACCCCTCGTCCTATCGCTCCACTCCCTGATAAAGAGTCCTTCCCCATCTCTCCTGTAGGCCACTTTTAGGTATTGGAAGGGACTACAATGTCTCCCTGGAGCCTTCTCTTTTCCAGGCTGAATAACCCCAGCTCTCTCAGCCTGTCTTCATAGAACATGATGATATATTATTTAAAAATTATAACTGAGGAGATGCCTAGAATATTCAGTACCTATATACAACTACAGGAGGTTTCTTCACATGGTTGGGCTTTGATCAAAAGAACTGAAAGATGGAGGAAAAAGCCTGTATTTCATTATTTCACTACCAATGGTCCTTATAATGATTGCAAAAATTTGATCTTTTAAAAAAAAAAAAGTTTACTAATAAGCAACCAACCAACCGGCAATGCGATGGTGGCCTCTGTCAGTCACTGAGGGGGGTCTCCATGCTGTGTCTCTTCCCTGTCATGGCTGGATGCCTTGCAGCTGGGAACAGATGGTGTTTCAGACTCCTGCAACGCTTGAACCATCACTTGTAGGTGTCACTTCATGGGTGCAAACTATGCGCACTGAAACCTCAGGTTCAGGTCAGATGACCTTTGGGTCATCTCTGGCTAGCAGCTCTTCACAAGGGGAGTGATGATGATCTCACCATGCAAAACAAGAGTGCTTTGCAGCAGAGGTCTGCATTAACTCCTTGCTGAGCCTTGCCTGGGTGCAGTAATACAGGGGTTTTTCTTCTCCCTGAAAAGCAATGTACTACAGCAACTGATGCTGGCAGAGTACCTGTACCCCAAGTTTCAATACAGAGCAAGTGAATTACTAGTAGCAGAAGGGCATCTAGTTTTAATGGTGCTAAGTCTCAAATGTTAGTTATCTCTAATTTATAAAGACTGTTTTTCTTTGTCACTTTACTCTCACATAAACTTACAGGCAGATCTTTTTTAGTGAAAAAAAAAGCTGATTCAAATAGGTTAGAAAAAAATGAATCTAGTGCTTATGCTGTCTACTACGTTAACAAGGTAAATAAACAGTTTCTTCCTTCTATTTTTTCATTGCATACACTGAAAACATATTAAAGATTATTTAGATTTATATGGATAGATTTGACAGCTCTTTCATATTTACATTGACTCCAAGAGATAAATCAAACTTAGGACTTTGTCTTCAAGGATTAGTTATTTATCATATGAATAGCTGTGGAAGAGAGTACACCTAGATATAGGGAGGTTGTTATAACTGTTTCAAATGTGTGATTTTCAGCTTTGTGTATTTCAATTTTGGAGCGTACTGAGGAAGAATCTGTGTATGTCATGTTAGTGCTTTGTGGGGGAAAGAACATTAACGGGAGCTGCCTTTTTTTCCTCCTGGCTCATCTGAGCATCGGTGGGTGAAGGTGTGAGCCATGCTGAGTCGGGTCCTGGTCCCCAGCTGTAACCTCCTCCTCAATCTGAGCTACAGCGGCCTCTGTGTGGATACAGTTGGCAATCATATGCCCAAGCTGTAAAAATAAACAAACAAAACCGTATTTGTAATCAAAATACTCAAGGCTCTTGTGTTTTTCTGCTCTCATACTATTCTATTTTTTTATGGTTATTCATACACCTAGTTATGCACCTACATAAACTGTTAAATGTTGTTAACCTCAATCTTTGCTTGGGGGCATCGCATAATGCTTATCTTGTGCCACGCGTTGGTACTCTGCTCTAGAAAGCATACAAAGATGCAGGCTTTACAGAGAAGAGAAAGATATTCAGTTACAGTGAATTTGGGAAGAAAAGCAGTTTATGATGATTGTTAGAGACTGAAACAGTTCATATTTTCTATTATCCTCGTATTACTTCTCGAAAAGTGTGCCTGGGGGTAGTACGCTGTCTCAGGGCTGCACAAATGAATGATTCTGACTCCATACTCTGCAAGAGAGTTATGATCAAACACTGCCTATAAGAAGTGTCCAACTATATGCCCATATGCCTGCCCTGCTATTTGACCTTTCAGATAAACAGTTGACACTGTCACTTGGTATAGAGCAAGTAATAGGAGCATACATATAGTAGGGAAATATATGTAGTATTTTAATTTTGTATTTTATTTTTATTAATGTATTATGTAATAAACATATATTATACTACTGCAAAAGCATTGCAGTAAAGTTGATATAGCTTAAATTCCCTTTATGTGTTTTCATCTTGAGTTTAATTTTAACATTAGTTAGTCTTCTTTGCATAGCAGCTTTTCCGTTGGCACAGTAAGCCCTGCACATGCACACCTATTGGGAAAAGATTTTTCTTTTTTGCTTTATATGGGCTCTTAGAAATAATTGTGCAATAAAGATTGGAAAATGACTGTATTAGCATAATGTCCTCCATCCGATAAGCAGGTATCCAAGAGAGTATTGATGGAAGTGTTTTACTTTGCTGACTGTGTTATGTTGGTTGAACTATTTAGCAAATTGTTAATTTACATGGTGAAAATAAATAGCTGGTAAATGGACAGTGTTTCATCAATATCTTCTTTTAAAAATAAATTTGCTGCATGTACAGGAATGGGATCTGTCCTATAAAAGTCAATCGGTATTGTTGCAGAACCTAGTCACAATTTCAGCGTTTTCAGCTCATCCAGCACGTGCCCATGAAGCTACAACTCCTTGAATGACTGAAAAGTTAGACAAAATGTCCTTCCCCACTCTGACGGGTGGTGCAGCGCTGCTGGGAGGCAGGCAGTGGTGATGAGGATGGGGACTGCCTGTCCTCAGCAGCCGTCTGGGGAGCTGGGGTGGTCGTGTTAGCAGAGTTCAGTGCTCGCTTTCTGGGCAAAAGGGCCTGTGGGGAAAGAAAGGTGCAGGTGGTCACTGTCCCAGGGTGCCTCCAGGTAACGTAAAGGTAAAATTCTCTGTACGTGTTGTGTTCTTATACCACTGCCGGAGTTATAGTGAGGGAGTGAAATTGGGAATGCCTCCCAGGAAGGTACTATGTAGAAAGAGCATAAGTCAATTTTTCAGTAGTCCTTCTTATCTTATGCTTTGCCTGATGTGGTGTATACCTTGTTGTTGTGAGATGCCGGGAGCATATATCAGTGGTGACGGAACAGCTCATTTGAGCTGCCGACAGCAATAAGTACTGGGAAGTCAGTGGAAGCCACTGGTGATTTGATGAGGTAAATCTTGAGTAACTGAGGAAAGAATCTAACATTATTTCTTAGCAAAAAAAGTGCCTTCCGAACGCGGCCTTTGATCATCAACTGAAATGCACAGGCTTTAATTAAGGGCAGGCACAAAAGTTTCAGCAATGATAATGATTCAGTCTGCTGAACTTTGACAGCGTGTGTGAATGTGGTTTCCACTGCCATGAATGACTGAAATAAACGTTCTTTCTAATCATATAAAGCTGCCTTATACTAAAGGACAGTTAATTAAAGCTGAATTTAGCATTTATGCCTAGAGAAATTTGACACCTAGATAAATGCAGTAGAAAGATAGCTACTCATTGCGTATAGCTCTATAGAAGATTTAAAGAAAATGAAATGTATCAGGAGTATCTGCTCTATTGCAGCACTGTTCTTCCTGGTATGATGAGCTGTGGTATATACAAGAGAACTGTATCATTTTTCAAATTAAATCACTGGGATGAACACTTATTATAAAAATTTTGCATTTGACCTCAGTTATAAACCAGCTGTCTTGCTTTACTTTTTTGATCTCTTCGTACATCTCTTGCCTGGGAAGGTAAGGCTGAAATGTGTGTTATTTCAGGGAAGTTCAGTCTTACCCCAGTCCTGAAAAAACTCACCGTTCAGAGGTTTGCATTTTGCTCAGGAAACCTAGAGCAAATAATGAGAAAACTGAAATTCTAACAGAATGATGGATGCTTGAGATTAAAATCTACCTCTTTGTTTGTATTTATATTTTGTAGTTGTTTTAGAATACTATTGGGGCCATTAGGGAAAAGTTGGTTTATGACAAGGCTTTTAAAAGTACAGCAGTTCGTTTAATCAGGTAATGTACTGGGAGAATATTTGCTCTTTCAAAGGCTTTTTATTTCTCTCTCCTAATATTTTTTCCCCTCTTTCATTTTGTGGTTTGGGACTAGAGTTGAGTTGTTTCCTAAGTTTTATATTTGGTTGTGAACTCTCTGAACTTTGTGTTTGCAATAATGCTTGCCTGGGCCTATGTGGACATCTTGTAGTGGGACTCTGGTAATTGCAGTATTCTGAAAGTTTAAGTAAATTTGGGAACTGAATCAATAGACAACATGAAAGGGACCAAACTATAGCTCCCATATATGTATTTACATACACCTACAAGACTTCGCTCTGAATATTTTAAAACTGCTTCAAAAAAAAAAAAGTAAAAATGTACACACTTGGATGAAAAAATCCAGTTTCCTCTCAGAAGGAATACATTTCAGAGAGAAGAGAGGCTTAGTCTAATGTCAGCCCCACCATACGCAGTAATTATGTACATTTGGCTGTGTGACTACTGGTTATAAAGGGATTAAAATGAAGTGAAAACAAACAAACAAAAAATGTAGCTGAACCAAAGAGTATTTTAAAACTGAAAACTGAAGATTGTGGATACTTTTTCTACGACTTTTGTTGTGACACTAATTAAATTGAGCTTGGAACTGCAAACAAGCAACAGGTTTTCTTTTTCCTTATTTAAATTCTTTTGAAATTGCTAAATGTGTTTTTGTTATATGGAAAGCTTGTGCTATAGGTTTGTCAGGTTTTGGCATGCCTTTCCACTTCTCTGCTGGATTAGAAAAACAGAAGTTCTCCTGAGCTAAGACTTCCAGCAAAGAAGGAATGAATATTCTATGATTTTAAGTGTATGCTTGATTCCATTGATTTCAATAAGCGTAACAGATACTTGGGCTTCCTCTTGCTTTAAAGCACACCTTAGCGTCTTGCAAAAATAATTTTACATGTTTTTAAATACTTGCTGAGCTGCTTCTGTGTTACAAATGCATCTTCCTATAAGCCAGTGATGAAGAGAAAGGTTCATTCTTAAATTGTTTCTATTTCTCCAATAAATATCCATCATAATTACAAAATGGAAATATTTCCTCACTTCCATGTTGGGCCAGATGTTACCTCTCTGAGGCTAGCATATAGAGCAACTTTTCAGCATCTTAAAATGACATCAAATTTTTGGTCTGGCAATGGTACCCCTTCTTTCTTGTATGAAACAGATTTGCTGTAAGTTATTTCCCTCATTTCCCAACCCCCCAAAAGGGTAAGACAGGTATCACCAGTAAGGAAATATCAGTAATTTTGTTTTCATTTATGACTTGAAGTATTTACAGGTAAATTTTAGATACAAATTTTGTATTGAAAATTTTGTACTAGTGTTCCATAGAAAGCCAAATGCATTGGAGTTGTTAATGTTAATGTGAAAAGAATCCAAATGTAAAATTACATCCAAATGAGGACTCCCACAGATTTCTGAAATATACTGGCCCTCATTAAATTAATTTTAGCACTTCTTTTCTATCTCCGGGCTTTTGTGGAAAAAAATAAATAAATTGTTCTCATTGTAGAGAATCAAGGGACCTGACTGAGAAGAGCTATGATTCTACTTTGTCATGTCTCTGTGGTGGATTTTTGGTTGGCCTTTTCTAACAACATGTTGTATTTAGAGTAACAATAAATTGTATTTTAAAGGAGGGTTTTCTTTTTGTATAGCAAGTTGCAGCTAGAATAAAAGAATTAAGGGACACAGGAGGGTATGGGACAAAACGCATCTTTTGCTTACACATTTGCAAAATGTGTTTGAGTTTTACTTTGAAATCAAGCCAAAAATTTGTCTTTGGGGGGCTGTGCTGTGAATGGGTATCTGTTGTTTAGGCTAGGTAGTCGAACAGATGTGAATGCTCAGTACATGCCTCCCTCGGGTGTTTCTGAAGCTGGCATCCTTTTACCAGCAAACTCATCCAATAGGCTATTTTGGCTCAGGCAGACCATGTTAGAGGGGTTTGACAGAGGTTTTCTTATACTTTTTCTATCTCATTTTTACTGTTTAATCAGTAGTCTGCTGTCAACCAACATGCAGCAATAAAATTATATAGACACTAAAACCCCCTGCCAAAACCTGCTCTAATCTGCAGACAATACTGGAACAACTGGAGGGTCCCATGTAGGGGAGAATACAGGAACTTCTCTTCTATGAATGCCTACAGATACCTGTCACCCCATAGATACTCAGTGGTAGGAGGAGACAGGACCATACATTGTGTGAGGCTGGGGATCAGGATGTCTATTGCAGGTCAGCCTGCAAAGGCAAGTACTTATTTGGAGAAAATACGTACTCTTTAATGTACTGTATTCTTTCATTTGTGGTTGAAAATTTTGGTTCCAGATAACCAAATTCTTCTAGATAAAGGATTCTGGCATTCAAGTTAGAGCCAAAGAGTCTGATGTTAGGAAAGCAACAACTGAGCAGAGCCTTTCTCCCTTTAGAGAATCAGGAAAGTTCAGAATGATAAACGGGTAGTGGTAAGAGACTTTCTCCACAGGAACCAGAAGATACTGTGTTTAAAATATTAATTAATTTGTTATTAATTTATATAAACATGTATATCTCTCTTTCAATTTATCTCCAAAATGTAGAAAGTATGAGGAAAAATTGCATGAGCACTTTTCTTATTCTTATTGCAAAGTAACAACAAAAAAAGTAATGTTTGGTTTGCCTTTTTGTTTTTTCTTCTTCTCTCAGGTCCGCACCAGTGTCCTACCTGATCACAAGGAGTCAAGAGCAGATGCTGGAGTAAGCAATCTTATTTTCATTAATTGATTTTTTTCACCTCGACAGCAGACACAGACAGCAAATGAAGAGAAATGGTGCTCTGCCTAGCTGCTAAACAGGAGCTGGCAAGCTTTTTAATAGCAGAATTTGCATTAAATGAATAAAAAAAAAAATCCAGGTAGGAGTAATAGTCTCAGTGATTGATGTAATCCCATTCACATATTTCACCAAATCACAAAATTGTAGGGGTTGGAAGGGACCTTCGGGGATCATCTAGTCCAACCCCCCTGCCAAAGCAGATTCATCTAGAGCAGGCTGGACAGGAACACATCCAGGTGGGTTTGAATATCTCCGGAAAAGGAGACTCCACAGCCTCTCTGGGCAGCCTGTTCCAGTGCTCTGCCACCCTCAAAGTAAAGAAGTTTTTCCTCACGTTGAGATGGAACTTCCTGTGTTCCAGCTTGTGTCTGTTGCCCCTTGACTTGTTATTGGGCACCACTGAGAAAAGTTTGACCCCATCCTCTTGATACCTGCCCTTTAGATATTGATAAGCATTGATTCTATGATTCTATAAGATCCCCTCTGTCTTTTCTTCTCCAGGCTAAACAGACCCAGGTCTCTCAGCCTTTCCTCATAAGTGCTCCAGTTCCTTGATCATCTTTTTAACCCTTCACTGGACTCTCTCCAGTAGTTCCTTGTCCTTCTTGAACTAGGGGGCCCGGAACTGGACACAGGACTCCAGATACGGCCTCATCAGGGCAGAGTAGAGGGGGAGGATGACCTCCTTTGACCTGCTGGTCACACTCTTCCTGATGCACCCCAAGAGACCATTGGCCTTCTGGGCCACAAGGGCACATTGCTGCCTCGTGGTCAACTTGTTCTTGAAAATCCTTTTCAACTGAAATTATCCTGAGGCAAGCACAACTAGCTAGACTCCCCTCTATTGCTATACAAGCAATCTGGATGAGATTGCTTGAAATGGCATTGCTTCCATGAGTTTGGCCTGTCACCTTCTGGTTTGCACGTGCAGAATATAAAATGTTCCACTTTGCCTTTGGGTTCACTGTTAGAAATTACACTGGTGACATGTGGAGGACTTATTTTTCTGTGTAGGTCTAGAGAACTTTTGGCAAAGGGATGTAATTTCTGTGTCTGAGAAGGTGAGAACTTCCTAGATAATATGGGTACCTCATGGGGTTGGGAAAAGTTGGTCCTGCTAGAGCAGAATAAAAGACCAAACACCATCTGGGGCATGTACCAGATCTGTGTCTGCAAACATCTGAAATAACTGGTTTTTAAATTTTTTATCATAAGGTGTTGACTCTTCTGCATTACTAGGACTCCCTTGGCATAGTTTCCAGGGCTTTAGCTAGTGTTTGAAAAAAATTGTAGCTTGGCAGCAAGTTCAGTCTTAGTGGAATAATCGATGCATTTCAACTTTTCATACAGCTATTTTAGAGACTTTTCTCTTTGGCTAGCTGAGATTATTCATCAAACTTACTCAAGGCACGTATCTTACGATTTATAATTGTAAGTACCCCACTAGCAAAATTACAGAGGAACGTTACTCTCTAATTAGTATTACAGCAGCAGTTCTGTTTAAAGCCTACTTTTCAAGCCTCTCCAAGTCACATGTGCAAAGTTAGATTGGTTTGTAGACTGCCAGTTCAGGCCCCAGGGTAGATTATTTGTATCTAAATCAGTATTGAAAGTATTCTCCAGCATTGTTTGAAATTAGACCCCTTGAACATTAGCATAACTCTCTTCATTTGGGTCATGGGATCATTCACGATTCTGTTTAATTTTGCAAATAACTCCTAATTGCGTTGCCAGGCAAAGAAAATTTTATTCTAAATAAGCATGAAAACATGAAACAGAAAAATAAGTAGAATTTTTTAAGCGCATAAAATTATTCACCTTTCATTTCATGAATATAGAGAACTAGAGATGACACTCAGAGATGTTTAGTGGGTACAATGACCTAAGCTCCTAGATTGTATAAGAGATCAGTGTAATTGCTTCTTAGCTGATTTCAGGTTCTTAAAAGAATTTATAGTTCTGTTGTGCTCCAAAAAAGAGCCCCAAGTGACCCAACTTATATAAGTTTCATTCCACATATCCCTCTCTCTGTTTTCAAATGGTAAGGTTGCAAATACAAGCACTTAAATGCCATGAAAAAAACACAGTAAAAGGTCTTATATAGACGTTGTGCTGTGGAATGTGTTCTTACTGTACTAAGAAGGATATGCTTTTGTAAGAAGATAACTAATGTGATCTAACCATGCCACCGTAGAGTTTCAGTGAAGAAACACTGCTGTGTTGACTAATCTAAAGGAAGAGAGAACTATGTATGTTCACTCTAGCAAGGCTGTGCGTCACTGTGTCACACCTGGTTGTATTTCTTGTAAAAGTACACGTTTCATTTTGGCAGTGAAAAGTAACCATGATCTTTGCTGCTATGGCTGCGGTATTTTTTCTATATATTTCCTATAGGCTTTTTTCTTCCTTACTTCCTGTTCAACAATTCCTAAATCCACTATTTTCTCACCTTCCCTAGGCTCTCAGCTTGCATCTTACTTCCTTTGCTGTTTAAGTGCCAACCAAAGCCCAGGAAATCTAAGCCGATGTCATTGATAGGAGCGAGCCATAACTGATGGCGTGGTTTACCAAGTTGGAGACCAGTGTTGGTGCTTACATGAATTGAGAATCATGAATTGAACTGTGCATTGTATGTGCAATAAAACCTATCTTAGTGTAGAGCTTTATTATTAACATTCAAATACTCAATATCCAGCTGGTCTTTCTGAAAGAAAGGAGGCTGAAGGGTTTGTTTTTAGTAGGGGAAGTTATGCTTCTCGGTAGCAACAAATTCTCTTCTCTTTTTCCCTGAAGGGGAAAGTTGCTCTCTGCATGCGACTTGCGTTGAGTCAGAGCTTCTTGATTCTTCTTCAATTTGTATATCCAAAAGCATATATAATTCACCCTGGAATTTTACTTCGCTGTTGCAATAGTAGAGTAACGTTAGTATAATGTAACAAAACCAAACTTTGTATACTTCTTATCATTTTCTTGCAAATATTCAAAATAATCTTCTGATCTCATTGTAATTTCTTCAGATCAATGATATTGAGTTGTATACTTGAAAGATAAAAGGATAGAAGGTGGCTGTAGACTGTTATTTTCTTGCCCATTGTTCCCAGGGCAAGAATACTACTATTGGCCAAGTTGACCAAATGAGATTTTGAGCAATGTGCAGCAGGATATGATCAGGGGGTAAAAAATAACCAAAAAGCAAAAGAAGATTAATTTATTTTCCTTTTTGGACTATATTCTTGATAATGTGTGAAGGAATGATAGAAGGAAAAGACACTAGTGTAGCTTAATTTAACTAATACATTCTAGTTTCGTTAGCCTGTTTCTCTCTGCACTTGTACTGCAATGAATAGGTCCACCTTACAATGGAAATTAAGGAAACAAGTACTTAAAAACCCTGCCATAAACTAGAGCAAGACAGCATTTCTGTTAAAAAAATTGCACTGAATTCAGTGTATTTGGAATATGTAGATGGTAGTGCCTTGAGGCAGGGGCTGGAGCAAAATCCATAGCAACACCAGCTTTGGTAAAACACTGAAAACTGAGCATTTCTTCTAATATAGAAAGAAAAAGATGCAAAATGCAAATGCTTGTACTGAACAAAAATCTTCCCGTGGCTGTATATTTTATAACCCGTTAGATTGTCAGATTGTTCTTAATGAAAGAGAGAGATGTTCTTGCCCATAATACCAGAATTTAACATGATAATCGTGCTACAAATGCATTAAAACTTTTGCTGGATAGTGTGTCAAACTAGTACATTAGGATGTAATATTACCAAAGAGAGATTTGGAAGTGTGAGACTAAAAAAAGTAACAATTAAAACTTCAAAATGTAATAGAGATGTTATTTTTAATTTCTGCTTTGTTTTGTAGCGAAGCTTCCTGGGCTGTACAACTTTTAGAGTAGGAGACTTGGTAAAGTCAAAGGAGCAGCAGTTGACCCTTACCCTCAGGTAAGTGTTTTCTTCTATGGTAAACCTCGTTGAATTAATAACCCATGGCATTTGATGATTGCTGCTTGACTCTGTTTGAAACTTCATATTACTTCAGGTATATTAGATGTCAAGTTGAAGTGCTTTTATTCCTACCATGCACAAAGTCAAAATGAAATACCAGTTCTTTAAGCTGGAGTTCGCCATGTGTCAGATTAGAAAAGGTTAGTAATTTTTTTGGTGTGATAACCTACGGAAGAATTGCAGGGAACTTGAAGTAGGGGATGTTCTTTCAAAGTTTCCTTTAGGAAGGAGCATAAGGTTTTCATTTTCATTTGATCTGTGTGGTTTAAAGAATTAACACTGTACAGTTTTCTGGTTTGGTAATTGGGCATGTTTAAAGATGATGAACCTAATAACTCAAGGCTTCTCTCATGTGAAATCGATTGCAGTCTCCTAAACTCATTGTTACGTGCAGCCAAACTCAAATGGCAGTGGGGGAGGACGTACAACATTAATTAGTGACACAGGGTACAGAGCTGCAGGAAAGTCAGAGCCAGTGTTCAAAAACTGAGACTGAGCTGAGCAGATATTTGTTAAAGCTATGCAGTGAAGAAAAATCAGTTTTCACCCTGATACTGACTTGCATGGCTTAAGATGAATTAGAACACAAAACTATTTGAAAGTTAGGGGAAACCTTTTAGGTGGCGTTTTTCAGAATGAATTTGTTGGACTTTCTATAGTGCAGAGATTTTGTTGAGCTGATTTTTGCAGGCACGATGGAGGCTTATTTGGGATTACTGGGATAGGTACAGGTAAGCTTCATGAGCAACTACCCAAACTCACCGTGCATCTACATAGGCAAAATTTTGTGATGAAAGAAGCTGCGAAGAGGAAAACTATGACACTGGTATATATTCTGCCTGGGATATTGTACATAGGTGCTATAGAAAAGTTGTGTTGCATTCTTTACCCTGTGCATGTGAAGTCAGCCTTGATTTGGCTGAAGACCGGAATTACAGCCCATTCAGCAACGTTGTGGTACTGTCACTATGTCAAGGACACTGCATTTTTTTGAAATGGGAACTTCTTGAAATATTTTGTTTGATTTTATTACTGCACCTGCCTTCCTATTATAACAATAGTAGTTGCATACATGTCTGGAGTTAAGAAAATGCCTCAACTTTAATTTCTCCCAAACACAGAGAAATGCCATGTCTAACAAGCAGATAACTTTGTTTTCTAACAAACAAAAGCAATCAGATAAAATGTGATAAAATGTGACTGCTTTGTATGGAAATGTATGGCTAGATAAACAAATACTAACAGTGTTACAGAATTTCAAGTTGTTCTTTGGGACAGCTTTGCCTCTCTGACATATTGCAAATTGATCTGAAAGAATGCTTCTCACAAGTGCCATAGTAATTGACAGAATGTAAAGTTTCAGGAAACTTTGAAAAGAATAAGTGTTTGGTTTTTTTATCTAACCTGTCTAATCTGTAAACAAAAAGTTCATCTGGATAACTAATAAGCCATAGATGACAGATTGACAGGTTGGTTTCAGCTGAACCTTTATGCCATTTCATACTTGGTTTCAATTAAATTTTTAGTCTTCTGTGTCCTCTTTGTGCAGCTAACACTAGAAGAAAAATATACTTATTCAAATTAATTGCAGATACATTAAATGGTAGGTCTTGGTTGGATTTCTTTTTTTTAAAGAAAACTATCCTAACCTTTTAGATGGGGATTGTTTCCTGGTGATGGCTATTCAGCAGTACAAAACCAGCAGAAATTATCCACATTTCTTCAACGGTAGTTTAACCAGAGCAGTCTAGTAATCTAAACTTGCTTTCCTCTAATTGCCCTACTATATTAGTGCTTCTCAGGAGGATCGGGGATGTACCGAGGGCCTTGTCAGAGCACGGGATTCCATTTAATCCTTGTTGATATATTTTGGATGGGAGTTTACTAGGGAGTGCCTGTGATTTAGAGTGATTCCTTTATTAGATCTGTGGTCTGCCCCATAAATATTGGTGTAATTATAGAATCTGGTTACTTTTTCACTGCTTTTTTTTTCAGTTATTATGTCTTGCTATTCTCTTTCTGAGGTACAATTTCGTATTATAGACGTGTTTTTAAAGGAATATTCTTATATTTTTCTCAGTTATTTTGTGGAGGGCTGGCATACATTTACAATTCCTTTCTGTTGATGTACTGTGCTCTGCTTTTTCCCCTGTCCCCACTATTGTGCCTGAATAGGGATTAGAGACACGAGTAACAAAGCACTGCAAAAGAAGTTTTTATTTTGATTGTCCTCTCTTCTCTGTAGAGGTGCCCTAAACTGATGACCGAGTGTTTATCGTAGATATGTGCACCTGTATCTAATCATCAAAACCTGAAGAGGTCAATTTGTAGAATCGCTTCAGCGCTGACAAGATACAAAACTGATGCTGGCAAAGGAATTTAGTTACCAGAGACTTGGGATTGCAGTCTCCAATATGAAATTTATAAAACCAGAAATGCCTTCTGTAGATTCGGATGTTTCATTTTGCAGTGGTAATGCAATACCACTTACTTCCAGCTTTCTCATAGGGTTGTGATGATGAACAGGGTAAAATGGGCTATTGAATAAAACAAAAGCCCTATTCAATAGCAGAATAGTTCTTAATATTGACTATATGTTGCAGCGTATCCAATTTAAAAAGAAAAAAAAGCAAGCATACATGCTTTTTTTCTTTATAAATGAGAGTTAGGTATGCTGATTGCTATTTTAGTAATTTTTTTTAAAGTTGATTTACATTTAAAGTTCAGTTTAGAGAATATTTTTTTTTGCCATGTCTTTCTTTTAAGAACGGTGTAATATATATGTTTTTTTTTTTGCTTGGTTGAGGTCTATGGCCTTTTGTACAGGGCTAGTGCTTAGTACTTCCAGTAGCTGCTTCCCCTGTGGTCGTAGTTTACCCTTTTTCCAGGAAGGTCCTCTTTAGCTTGGGTGATTTTGGTATGATTTCCAGTAAGTTGCATGTAAGAAGTAGCAAAGGAAAAAGATAATAGTGCTGTTTGGTGCTCTTTGTAAAAATAAGGTCCATCTGTCTGAGATGCTCCTCTTAGTACAAAAGTGTAAGAAGGCTACTTCAATAAGAAACTAGAGTAATATCAATTCCACTAAGATCCTTTGGCCCCTATATAAGCAGGAATTTTTTAGCGATGGTGCTGACCATAGGAAAACCAGGACTAGGATTGGAAGTGCATGAATTATACAGGTTATCTGAGAGAATGTGCCTGTGGATGTATGTCAATCATGTATTCTACATGCTTTCTATAAACATGTGGCTGTACTTGGCCTCTTGGACAATATCTATTTGTCTATCAGTCTGCTTTTTTTAGCTGTCTTATTTTCATTAATCTTGGGCAGGACTTTATTTCCTTTAAATAAAGGAGATAAACCGTAGTTACTTTTGGAAAGTTCAAAAAAATAACTCTTAAGACTCCATTAAAGGAATTCCCCCCCAACTTCCCTTCCTCCTACCACTGTCCTCTGAGCACCTTGTAGTTTAATGGGCCAGAAGACCTGCAGCTGCACTTCACTAGTCGTTATATTCACAATGTTTAACTAACTAGAGAGAATTTGCGCCACTCTAATATTTGCAGTTGTTCATGTACATTTTACTTCCTTAGCGAATTATGACTATAACATACTATATATTTAGCTATTTTTCCCTATTAAAATTCAGTACAAATCTGCCTACAACTCGTTTTACTTGGTCCTCATTGTGAAATTCTTTCTTGACTGTTTCATGTCATGTCATCTACCACAGGAAGCAGGTGAACAACAGCTTGGCTTTACAAGGTAGGAAAATCTCCCATGCAGTTGAGGCTAAATTTGTTTTGACATGAAGCTTAATCAACAGTACATTGAAATCATGAAAACTGAGAAGGAATTGAACAGTGCAACACTTTATTTATCATAGAATGCAGCAGAATGTTATTCTCCAGTAAAGTTGTTTAAAAACAGTATAAATTGCAATAAGCTCCACTGTGAATTCACAGAATAAGCATTTCTGTGCAAGTACAATAGTTTTGTGCTTGCTTATTTCAAAATCTATTGCATCAGTGGAGAAACTTATTTTATGAAAATCTGCATGTTAGTCTGTACTAATCGCATTTGCTGTGTGTTAGGCATTGGAGAAAGGGGCTGCCTGCTAGACCAAAAGTCATGTAGTTTGCTTTTCAGGCTTTGACTCACTTTGTCATTTATTATTAACACAGCTATGCAAATACACAGTCTGTTTCTCTTTTTCTTTGTGTTCTTGAGCCATTTTTATTTGGAAGCAAGGTATGGCCATGGGAACCAATTAGCAGGCCTAAATTTGCATATTCAAGATGCAGCAGAGGGACCTGATGAGAACAACATTGGAGGCAAATGGCTGCTGTTCTCAGTCCATCTACCTCAATTGCTTTTCCACCATTAGCTTGTTATCTTCTTTCTCTCTGGGTACCTGGGTCAATCTTTTACTGCCAGAAGTATTAAGGTGGGCACAGATTTCTGCTGCTCATGATGGGGCTGGTTAGTACCTTCGTTCACATTTGAGGGAACTGATACTGACCTGGTGATCTTTAAGGACTTTTGATGGAGAGGAAATCCATGTGTATTATAAACTTCAAATTAATATTAGAAGTAAACCTGAGCAGATTTCATGATGGCTTCAAAAGTCTTTGTGTTTGGCTCAGCGAGTAGAAAAACAACATTGCGTTTAACTCCGATAGAAGTTTTGGGGTTTTTTTTAAAGTTCAAAACATACCGTTTCACTCGGAATCACCTCCACAAGGTTCATCAGAAGATGAGTCCTTGGTAACGCCAGGTTAGTTGAGTGCAGACTGTCACAGGATTGTAGCTGTGGTAGGTGGAGCGAGCACTGCAGTATTCAGTCATGTTGGACTGAATGGTTAGGGATAGACTGAAACGCTGCCAACTTTGCTGCCAAAGCTTGCATCCTAGAACACGGGATTCTAAATCTGGTTTAGAAATCACTGTTCTAACACTTCGTTTCCTTGTCATTGGTCGTGTTCCAAATGCAGATGCTGTGTGGACAGATATTAGGCCATTGGTGCTTCTTGTCCCAGGATGCTGAAAAAAACCCAGCAATTTTCCAACTCCATACGCCAGCTAGAGTTTGAGCCACATATGGGCTTCTTCACACTGACACTTTTTTAGTTTTTATTGCTGTATTCCCCATCCCCACTGTCCCTATGCAGGTTTGTCAGTCAAGGTGCAATCCTTTGTCCTGTCTCATGACTGTAAGCAGTTTGATGGAGGGACAGTCTTCACTGCACCATGTGAGTGCAGAGTGCACTTTACAGCTTTATAAAACTGCAGCAGATATGCTGATTCTATCCTGATACATTATGAAATATCCTAAAACCAACTGACTGTTCTCCTGATGCTCCCTTGAACAGTGTGTACGTGTGAGATTTGTTTCCTCTTTTTTTTTTTTAATTATTTTTTCTACAGCATCTCTTCTGTTTCTCACGTTTAATTTCCTTTCAAGTGAAATTTTAATCTCATGATGTTGCCTGAAAGTTTTAAATGCATGACATGTCTGTTGTTTGAAGACTTATGCACCAGTGGCATTTTAAATTCACAGTGTCTGACACAGCTAATGATGGTTTCTCCCTGGACATTTGTAGAGCTCTTTGTTTGCCTGTAGCATTCAAAAGAAACTTTGAGGTTTTGGTTTTTTAAATTGTGTTTTCATATTTCCATGTGGGAAGATAAGAGAAATGGAGGAAAGAGTACAACTACAATGCAACAGGCCCACTGCTTAGTTTTATTCTGTTGCACTACCCCCTCTTGCAGATACTGCATGTTTGAGACTGGAATATTACGTATGTACTAGACCAAAACAGCAGTGATTTTTGAGAAGAAAATCTTTTGGGGAGAAAAATGATATAAAGTGAAATTAGATCAATCGTATTTTTTACATATGGATGGAGAAAGCTTCCAAACACATATTGTTACTCATGCAGGCAAACAGTGCAGTGCTCACTGCCGTACTGAGGCCAAGCCTCAAATACCACCACCAATGGAAAATATGTAGTGCTCCAAAGAAAGGGAGACGAGGACTGTGAAAGCCTAACTGGCATTTCATTTTTATTGTGTTTTACTCAAGCAACATGCCTTGTTGGCTTGTATCAGGTCATTTGCAAATTGAGCTCTGTTTTACTCAATATTTGTTTATACTCTTAATTTACCCTGATGTAATTTTAAATCAGATCTGGTTTATTTAGGTCAGACTCAGACTTGCGAGTCTCTTTGGCCTTGGAAAAATATGTTAAAAAAAAAAAAAAAAAGATGGATAGGATTTTACTTCTGGAAGACAAATAAATGCAACATTTCCTTTCAGACCAGGATAACAGCAAACTGCTGTTGGATATTAAAGTCAGCCTGGTAATGGGGTCGTCCACTTGACGCTTTGATGAGGACACATTAAGCCATTGAAAAATTTTCAGTCCTAAAGCCACACGTTTATTCTGATTTTTAAAGGTGTATCATTTGTGGTACTCCCTTTCTCCTTGGAAATGCTCTAAGTCCATTTGCTGAGGTAACCTGGTTCGTGTGTTGGTTTGAAACAGGAAGGGGAAAACAAATGAAGACGAGCCACTAAGCTGGAGCAACTCAGGGGAACGTTCTTCATGTAGAGGACGCTTCAGATGTTCTCATGCACTTCAAAATTATTATGTATTTTTGCTTATAAACACCCTTTGGACATTGTACCCTTCTTCCTTATTACTTTTGTATACTTTGTTAATTAATGTAGGCTTCTTTGGTTGCAAGGCTATCTGGAATTTGTTCATTTTTAATTGTTCCTTTGTTGTCAGTAATGAATTTGGCTTAGAGCAAGTGAATTAGTGGCACATGTAAAATATGAAGAATTATGTGTATTTTGCAGGGTTTTATATAAGAACATATTTAATTTGTATAGTTGCAAGATGAGTGTATTCTATTAAGTCGCATTTTAAGCATAATGGTTTGCAACCAAAATAATTATTTAAATTTGAAGCTTGGGGGGTAGCTCTATTTTGAGACTTTACTGTAAAAAAACCTGAAAGTTTTGATTTAGCATGATAAGTAAGTATCCATGCCTGAAAAAACTAACGTATGTGCGTAACTTTAGTCAGTGCAAAGAGCTAGCATACTCTGACTTAATAATTAAGTCCTTACACTGCATGGAGAAACACAGATTATGTAAAATTGTGGGAGCTCAACGCAGAGACAGGGTCCTGCTGCCTGGGGCGTGGGCCCAGCCCTCTGGGAAAGCCTGTTCGTGGCAGAAGGCCGCAGGGCACAGCCGAGCTGGGCCTGCCCTGCCCGAGAGCAGGAGAGCAACGGCTGCGTGTGGGCACGGTGCTGTGTTCGGGGGCTCTCGGTGCCAGAGAGGCAGCGGGAATCGGTTCACAGAGCCCGGATGGGGATGGGGCCTAGTTCTGCACCTCACAGGCCAGGGCTCGGACTGCTGTGGTGGTGAAATGAGGAGAAGGGTGTTAGAGGGATTTTTCCTTCCTCTACTAATATAACGTGAGGAGTACTTTTTTTGAAATTCTGGAAAGATGTTTGTGTTGAAGGGGTTTTTGATTTATTTTTGTTTTTTTCAACCACATCCTGGGCCGCATCAAAAGCAGCACGGCCAGCAGGTCAAGGGAGGTGATTCTGCCCCTCTGCTCCGCTCTGGTGAGACCCTACCTGGAGTACTGTGTCCAGCTCTGGAGTCCTCAACACAAGAAGGACATGGACCTGTTGGAGAGGGTCAAGGGGAGGCCATGAAGACGATCAGAGGGCTGGAGCACCTCTCCTATGAAGACAGGCTGAGAGAGCTGGGGCTGTTCAGCCTGGAGAAGAAAAGGCTCCGGGAAGACGATATAGCAGCCTTCCAGTACCTAAAAGGGCCTACAGGAAAGATGGGGAGGGTGTTTTTACAAGGGCATGTAGTGGTAGGACCAAGGGGTAATGGCATCAAACTGGAAGACGGTAGTTTTAGAATAGATATCGGGAAGAGATTTTTCACTATAAGGGTGGTGAGGCACAGGAACAGGTTGCCCAGAGAAGCTGTGACTGCCCCATCCCTGGAGGTGTTCAAGGCCAGGCTGGATGGGGCTTTGAGCAACCTGGTCTGAAGGGACGTGTCCCTGCCCAGGGCAGGGGGGTTGGAACTCAATGGTCTTTAAGGTTCTTTCCCACTCTTAACTATTCTATGATTCTGTGTTTTCCTGCAACAAGGATTGCCCTAGGAATGTGGCAGTTTTAATGGAAAGACTTTTTTCAAATATTACTGTTTCTGAAAGTTGTTCTTTCTTTTTTATTGCCAGCCCTCTAGTCCCTCTTCTATATATTCCTTTGTCCTGCTTCATCACTTTTAATTTTCACTTTTAAGATTAGATAGAGTTTTGCCCCAAACCCATTTGTTTTCGTTTTTCTTCCTCTCTGTGCTTTTGCAATTCTGCTAAGCTTATTCTCATCATTTCCTTTTGCTGATTTTTTTTCCTTGGTGGCTGTTGTTATATTTTCCTCATTATTGTTAAATGATCTGTTACCCTTCTTCCCTTCCTTTCAAAAAATCCAGCTGTTCAGAATAAGCCAGGGGAGAGAGACTGTGCCATTAACCTTGGTGTTTTACTACCAGGGAAAGCTTAAAAAGCATTCAGTATCTTTTTGGAGTTTAAACCATTGTTTCTTTCAAAAGGAGTGAGCAGTACTCTCTTTGGAGGTGTAGATCTGAATTGCTATTTATTTTTACCTGATTGGAAGTAAACTGTTTGCAGAGATGATAATAGAAGAATTCACCTGGAACTGTATTATCTTCTTCCATGTAGTTAAAGAAATGGGACCAATTCTGAATAATTACTCTCTGAAGGGACTGCAAAAGGAAAAGTGATATTCAGATGAGTTTCATTATTTTGGTTTAGCAGGAGATTTATTAATATACTGAGTATGTCCTTTCTTCACAGATTAAGTTAGGAAACAAAGCACCATACTGTGCAGTGAGATTGCAGGTCTTAAGTGGGGTATTGGCACAGTATGTTACAGCCCTTTCTCTGGTGGTCCACAGGCAGAATAATGTCTAGAATGAAAACTTGGCAATGTTCTTGGGTTCTTCTACCATTTATAGCACTTGCCCATCCTCAGTTTTGTGATGAAAACTTTCATTGCTATAAAGAATCTGGATACGATATGCTTTATTGTTAACGTTTCCTTTATGATGGTAAATAATGAATTCAGTATAGGTGACTGCAGCTATACAGACTGGAGTGGAGACTAAATGGTTTACTGATAATATTTTTGCTGAAGGAGTGTGATGCTGCAGGTGACCTGATGTTGTGTCTTTGGTTTTTTTTTCAAGGGCTTCTGATGGTGGAAAGACAGTTGGTACCATTGAAGTCAATCTTGTGAAGATGGGAGAGCTAGAGGATGGGGAAACGGACCACATCACAACAGATGCCCAGGATCAAAAGGTAGAAACTCAGTTCATTGCACAAAGCTAATTAGAATGATCAGCTGTAGCATGCCTAAATTACTACTTCCAAATTGGGTTAAGGACTTAATGAAAAAATTCTAGAATAAAGTATTATGTACACTTAATCTTCCTAAACTAAAAATAGTTTTTCAAGATAATGTACAGAGTAATAGTCTGTCCTCAGATTCTTAGTCCCTCCCCTTCTTTAGGAAAAAAAGAGCTGATTTTGATCTCAACTGACCATATTTAATCAATCCTGATCAAAAAAACTGTCCATAGAGACGCCACAAAATCTGACTTTTTTTTCCCTTGGACAGTTCCTCTGTTTTCTGCCCTTGAAGTCCTGTTCACGTGGATTTTTATGTGCAACCTGTGCCCACAATACTGAAAACCTGGAAAGAATGGCAGACAGGCAAGCCAAAGAAGAGGTGAACCCTTGCAAAGGGGCACGCTCAGCTGCATTTCATGGGAGTGGGGAAAATCAATGGGAGGGATGGCACAGCAATGCAATGGTGCCTCAGGGTGCTAGCACAGGGCAGGGTTGCTAGAGGGTGTATGTAGGGATTCTGAGTTGGGTTTCTCGTGGTGTGGGACTAGAGGAAGGACAGAAGGGCTTGGAAAGAGCAAACATGCTCTGAAGTAGGCAGGTTGTTGCAGGCAAAAGTGGTGGAAACTGGAGATAGAGCTGATATGGGGGGAGTGCATTTGAGAGGAATGGAGAACCAAAGGAGGGAGGGTGGAATGGATGGGCTGTCTTTATGATTATAAGAGGTTTGAGCTTGGGAGAGATTCAGAAACGACTGCTCAGAATGAGGAAATCAGAGTTTGAATGACCTGCAGTTAATAAAAAGGTTCCTTTAACTGGGTCCCTGAGTGATGGGAACTGACAGACCTGTACGGAGTTGCCTCATCCTGATATCTCTGCCTCTGCAGACCCGTTCTCACGGACAGAATTTTTGCAGCCCTCATACTATGATGTACTGCTATACACTGTGGAGTATTCTGCTCTTCATGGGAAAAAAAAAAACAAACAACTTTAGATAATGCTACAGGGAATGTAAAATTAAGGAGTGCGGTTTTTTGTTTGGAAGTAACGTATAAGAATGTATTTTTGGAGAAAAGGTCGTTGTTCTGAATATCGTTTCTGCTCAGCCAAAACAGTCTGCTTTGGGGCCAACCCCTGAGGATAGACTTTATGCTTTTCTCACCATTCTTCTCAAAGGACCTCGATGCCCTTTTAAAACAGTGGACTAGTGGGGCCAGTAGTCAAGAAGCCAAAAAATGCTGTGAAATCTTTCTGGTTTTGTACTATAAAACTTCCACAAAATATGCAACATGAGCTGTTTTTTCAGCTTTCTCTTTCATTTTGCTTTTCTTCCATTTCAAAATGTGGAATGAGACTTCTCACAGTTATTAGAGATGTAATTAATAAGCTCTGCCTAGTTTGGGGGAGCCAAAGGCTTTAAATGGCATCTTTCTAGGGGATTCTAACACCTTGTCAAGAAGGACTAACCCAATGAGAGCTGTATTTTCTGTGGCCTTTAAAGGAGTCCTTAGTTTTTATGGATTAGTTGCATCATGGTGTTGCTTTATGGAGTCTTAGTTTGTATGTTCATAGTGAGGATGCAATTTTGAGAATGTAGAGTTATTTAATTAGTTCAAAGAAATAAGTTCTGAATTAGGTTTACTAACTTGTTAGATAAGCTATGTGCAGGGAAGTCCTCATGGAATAGTAAAGTGATAGTTAAATTCAATCTGACACATCAACTGGTAGGGAGTACATCGTGTCTGGCTCTTTGCTTTGAGCTCTGCAACAGGACATCCATCAACTGGGGAAGCCCTGGGAACAGAGCTCCCTCTTACCTCTAGAGGCTGTCGGGTTTTTTTTTCTGACTGAGGGGTGGAGGAGCATAAAATATATACATTCTAGTACATTTAATATAGATTTACACTGGTTGATTTTTCCGTAAACTTTGTATACTTTTAGACACTGATCTTATCAAAGAAATCTTCCTATTCACTTGTGTAACAAATTAATCACAAACCGCGAGCACATTTTTAAGACTTTTTGCGGTTCCTACTTTTTCCTTGTTTAAAAATTCATGGGGTGCTTTCCGACACTGTGCATGTGAAAACTGCCTTGTCAGAAGAAACCTCTTTGAAAGCACAGAACTTGTCAAAAATTATTTTAACCCCTGCCATCGTATTGGTAGGAAAGCTGTTTTATTATGGAATAGCTGATCATATTTTGCCATTTTCTCTGCTATAATTTTTATTGTGTTGCAGTATATTGGAGCAGAAATATAGAGAGAAAAATGTAAATTTTAATTAAAGGTTGGGAAGTTATATTATCAGTGATATTTTTCAGTCTGCTATTTATAAACTGCTATGAATTTCCTTGTAACAGCTGAATGTGTTACATTTACAGTTGCATTTCTTTTGTAGTGTGCATTGGTTCGGGAATGTACAGCCACTGAAGGCATAAGTGGTAAAGACAACTTGCCTTCATTAAATGCAGGTAAGTGTTCTAAAAACCATAAAAGATGACTGTTGCAACGCTATGTCAGATCCTGAAGAAATCACAAAGAATTGTGTCAGAGCTCTTAAAAAGCTCTTCAAATGATGAGCAAATTTTTAAATTTAATATTTTAATGTTTTATACATATTTGGCAGTATCATTTTACTGAGAAACGTGAGAAAAACTTTCAGAAATGTCAATTATGCTTCCTGCTAAGATCTCCCACTCCTACATCCTTACTGTTCAATGATTTTCAAGACTGTCAGTGACTTCAGCGGGCATGGAATTAACCTCATAAGTTTTTGTCATGTCATTGCATGACATTCTGTTAAAGTAATTATGCATTATTTGCAACTGAATACCCTGGAGAATTAATCTCTCTCATAGTTGATGAAGTGGCCATTTCAGTTTGAACTGGAAGCTGTATGTTCTAAAATGAAGGAAGCTGTTGGCAAGGTGTTCTCAATTCTAGGTCAGCTCTGGGCTTGAGTGTAGTGTTGAATAGATCTATTTCACTTTCATTATACTGAGAAATATTACATGCTGATATGCTGCACCATAAAAGTTTTATTAGCCCAAGTTTATGAATCTCCATTACTCTGCAGTAACAACGTCACAAATAAGTTATATGGGTCATCTGAAACCACAGTGCTGTCAAGAATTCTGTGTATTTGCTGTATACAGTTGAAGAGAAATGTTCCTGAAGTTTTGAAACCTTTTAAAACCCTTACTGAAACTTTTTCATATGGCTTCACCGATAGGACAGGAGACTTATTAGACTAGCTTTGGAGTCTGAAGGAAGCACTAGAAACCTTCATAAAATAGGTTTTTCCATGTATGTATGAAAGCGGTAATTTTTTTTTTTTTTGCTGTGATTTGCTGAGCCTAGATCAGAAGCAGGGAAAAAAAAATTTTTTCAGAACTGCCATTTCTTTTCATTGATTTAATGTGAGACTAGATGTGTTTGCGGAAAAGATATTCATTGAGAATTACTAAACACACAGGAACTACATCTGGCTCCAGAAGTTCCTGATCTGAAAATAGCTGGAGGTAGGGAGAGTATCTTGCATCTCCAGTTATCTGTTTATGGCTCTTCTTGGAGACAAGATACAGAGCCAGTTGAACCGTTTGGTCTCAGTGCAACCATTCCTTGATTCTGATTCCGTACGTCAAACATGTTAATGGGTCTTAAATGACATTTCTGTTCAGAGAAAATGTTACTGACTCACAACTGTTCTGTTTTTTTTTCCAATTTGCTGCTTCTGTTGGGTGGGTTTGATAGGGTTTTTTGGTTGAGTTTTTTAGATGGGGAAATGCTGGAGTTTGGGCAACGTACATTGTTGGAACTGTTGGAGCTTCCAAGGTAGATGTCAGTTTTATGAATAATGAAGTTTAGCTTACTTTGTCATGAGTATTTGCATGTGATTCTACAGTATATTATAGAGTATAACGTTTCTACATTTATTGCTTTCATATACAAACATACAACAGAAAACCAAAACCCCCACCCTACCCAACGTCGCTAGGGTTAATAAAGTCAAATGTACTGTGGAGGGGTTTTTGTCAGTTTTTGCTTTTGAAAAGAGTTGAAGGGAAGGAGCAAAACTTGCATATACAAGACAGCAGGCAGGATATTGGAAAGAGGAAGTGTGTTCTAATAAATACTTATTCTTCAGTCTGTTTCCTGTACTTGTGACTTCCTCTTCTCCCCCCAGCATTGCCGCCTCCCTCTGCTGACACCTGGCACCCGTTCCAGGTTTTGTCAGCCTCACTCTTTTTATTGAATTCCCAACTTGTTTTCTTAAAAAATTTTAGCTCTTCTTTTATACTCTTAGACACTTTGCCCAGCCAGTCAGACTTTTCCCCCAGCATGTCTCCATGACTGAGCTTCATGTGGGTCAAAGCTCTCTGTGTTGCCTGGACACTGGCATTCTCTTATGTGTAACAGCGCTTATCTTAAGGGTGTTGTGTACCACACACTAGCTCTACCCAGAAACACGTGAATCACACGTACACAGTTTTGTTGGTATTAGAAGCTGGGAAGGATGCAAGAATTTTCAATAAAGGTAGACCCTTGGTATACGTATGAGGCGCTAGGTTTAAGTTTTGAGTTTTCACATACTGAGATTTCTTTTCCAAGGCTTTATGTCATTGCCAGATCTGGGTAGATTGCCATGGATATAGTAAAATGCACATCTCTGTAAAAGATTTACTGTCAGAATTTAAGTTTATAAAGTACATAATTGCAGATTTCTGGCCTCATTCTGTTCATCTGGACCATCTTAACTGAAAATTTCAAAAAATAATCAGTTTAGGCCAGACAAATTTCTATGTGTCAAAATTAGAGGCAATCAAAAACAAGGACTGAAGGGAAAGGAACAATATCAGCAATGCGGTGGAAATGATAACACCAACGTTGCCTGTGCTATTTTCCCTGCTGTCTACATACAGAACTATCTACATGGTATATATTTCATTTACATATGTATTTAGTACATGTGTATACTGTTGTCAAGATTTCTGGTTCCTTCTGTCTCATGTTGTTTATCAGGCCTTCAAAACTATGGAACTGAAAAAATACCCTGTGTGAATCCTTAAGCCTGTAGGCATAGATGCACAATGGCATTCTTCTGAAATTTAAATCTTAATATAAGGAACTCACAGCCCTCAAGTGAGTTATGAGCCACTTACTGAGTGAGTGGGAATGAGTATCATATTTCACAGAGGCTTATCACTATTCCATTTTTACCCCAAGAGATTGAATTTATATGTCTCAAAATTCAGTTATTTATTTATAACACTGGAGAGTTTGCCAATTGTTTGCATGTAAACATATTGCGCTTTACAATAAAAAAGAGAATAAAAGTAATTGAAATTAAGCAAAAATTAAGAAAGTTGAAATTTTTCTTCCTGAGATGATATGCATAAATGTACCTGTGATACAAAGGAAGATATAAATAGAAACACTGTTAGCAAATTAGTATATGGCAGCAGTATGCTTTGATCTATGTTTGATAGGGAACAAAAATGAAAACAGAGTATTCAATCTTTTATTAATTTTTTATTTCACTTGCAGGAGAAGCAGTGTGAAGGATATTGCATGGAATAAAAAGCATGGAGGTCTTTAAATTTAAAAATGAGACTGTCCAAAAATATGGATGATTAAATATATGGCATTGACTTTTAAGCTTCATGCTACAAACAAAGGCTTTAAAAATATTTTTTTCTTGTTTTAACCACTGCAGTTCCTCTAGATTTAATTTTTTTTTCCAATGTTTTTCATGATCACTGTCTAAATACAGGAAGCATTACCTTTAGGAAACTTCTACTCATTTTAATAACTACTTTTATAAAAGCCAAATCTAGTCTTGTCATTCTTACTGTTTGGGTGGTTTTACGTGCCTTCTGGATTTCTTTTTTAGACAGCTTGTTGTAATTAGAAAGCAATTATTGTTGTAATTGGAAAGGAAAATACATCTGAGATTTTTATGGAATCACATGACTTCAGTAGTTCTGTTTATAAGAAATACATTAAGTATTGTGCAGCTCTTAATGATGACCTCAAGCTTTAGCAGTATTGCAAATGGGAATTATTTGGATTCCTTGTGAAAACAAAATTCCCAGGCTTTTTTTTCTGAGTTTGTAAGTGAAATTTTCTTCATAAACCAATGGAGAGATGTTCCCACGATGTTTTAAAACTTGCAACAGACTTGAGAGTATCCCCATCAGAAAATTCAAACTTGGTGCTAGTATTTGAAGAGTAGTCTAATAATTCTAACAATGATAAAAGTCACAATGTTGGATCCACATTTACAAAGTGATTCCTAGTCTCTCTTGCTATCATGCTGCCACTGTGTTGGGTTTTTTATTTGGTTTTGTTTTTTTTCTGTGATGGTGGTGGTGATAGTGGGGAGATGGGAGGAAAAGAGATTGTGGAGCTACGTAGGTGCATTAGGTTGTCACAGACAAATTCTGATCCTGAGTGCAAAATAAAGGGCTCTTCTTGGAACAACGTCCTTTGATAACTTCTTAGAAGGTAGATATAAAAAGGTAAAATATAGAAAAAGAGCCTTTTGTGTCTCTAGGGCATCATAATTTGAAATGTCCTGATAAAAAGTATCAGTCTGCTTCCTAGAGAACAGGTGACACTACAAAAAAAACACCCAACCCCAAACCCAAAATTGTCCTCTGTTTTGGAAGGTTTCTGTTTAAAGGCAGACCTGAATTAGGTCTTGCTTTCTTGAGCTCTCCCTGACATCTGAAGATTGTCATTCCCTGTCTTGTTAATGGAAGATGATCGGTGCCATATTGCAACTTTGTGGATTGACAGAGGCTGCGATATTATTGAGAAAATATTTCATTTCAATCTTTGTTTCACTGATTTCATTAATTAGAAGAATCTCAGCAAAAGAGGAGGAAACCCTTACAGCATATTTTAATCAGGTGATGTAATAAGGCCCTGACCCTGGGTATAAGTAGATTATAAGCACAGGACTTGGAGATGCTTTTTTTTTTTTCTGGTGCACAGTAGTTAAGTTTGGTGAGGATTCTCAAGCTGTAAAATGTGTGTAAAGATGCTTAAACATTGAGTTATTTTGTCTGTTAGTAGTAAAGAAAAATTGCTGTTATTCATATGCTGTAGCTATCAAGCATCTATTAGGCTTATTTCATAACAGTAAGCCAGAATTTAGATTTTGTAAGTAAAATCACTAATAAATAAAGGCAAAATGGCCCTACAAAGGCTTCCAGTTTCTTATGGAAGACTGACGATTAAAGAGATCTCAGTAGAGCGATGGGAATAGAAAAAATACATCTGCAGTTGCTCAAACATGATTATTTACAACATTCCTTTCTTTATGAGTTGCCAACAACTGTTTTATTACAGATATCTTTGAATCTGTGGTCTTGTTTTAGGTCTTTCCTAAAGGACTTCTGTTAAAAAACAGTTTGATTAGATAGACAAGACAGTTCATGTATCTTCAGTAACTTGGTCTGTGTGTTTCATTCTCTATAAATCAGCCTACATAGGCACTAATGGTAGCAGTTGGTTGTGAAGCTGAAATTTCTATTAGTAGATGTCATTTTGACAGCAACAGTTTCCTCACAGTGCACATGGGAAATGCATTCCTTTGAGTTATAGACCATTCAGTGGCAGGTCAATGGGAGCCTGCTCTACAGCAGCTTTTTCCAGAAGGCTGATGGAAGGGTACTGTTGGAGGATTTGGATGGCTGTCCAAAGTCATTCTGAGTTAGGAAGCAGTGGATGTGTGCGTTAAACAACAATCATTTGTCTCCAAGTAAGCTTATCAATGTAGTCAAACAAAACTTTTCTTTCCTGGCTTTTTCCTAATTTTCTCTTTCTGGAAAATTAGTTAAGAGCAGAGGGAGGGGGAAAAAAAAAAAAAAGAACAGGAGAGAGTAGAAACGTCTCACCTCGATTATAGAGCATCATTGTAAGATCTGGGTGGAAACATAGCCAACGTGCGACAGATTTAAGATAATAAACTTAGTGTTAAATAGGGTTTTAAGCATAACCTTCCAAGACATCAAGTAAATGTTTGGTTTTTTTCCCCTCAAATTACAGTGGTCATCTGAGAACAGTGTGTGTAACATATTTACAGGATTGTTGTATTTATTTCTATGTAGTGACAGTCTCTTGACCATGACAGTGATCAAGTTGACTCTGAAATGTCATCCTCTTGACCATGTCAATGTTCAAGTTTCCTTTAATGTAGTTGCACACGGTCTATTTGTGTGTGCATATCATGGAGAAGATGGATCAGTTAGAGCTAAACTTTGAGGCGTTGTTCACTGGTCCCAGGCAATTTATTAGGAATGTGAGTGATACTAGCAGAGAGTAAGGGATGGTGTTGACAGTGTGTGAGTTCCTTGTTCATTTGCGTATTCCATTTTTTCCTGACTGTTTCTTAAGTGTAAGGGTAGAGATCATAATTTACATTCTCACTACACTGAAATGCTAAATTCACAGGATACCTACTGTGTGGGTAAAATGTGATTTATCTACTGTACTAGTAATACTTTGTCCTCCGCATGCTGCTATAATAAATTAAATACAAATTTAATGTTTTTAATAGAATTTTAATGGTTCTAAAATTAATTCTGGAAGCAAGGGGGAAGTAACGTATTATTTTTAGATGAAAATGTTGTCATAAATTTTCAGAGTCGTATAACCATAGTAAAGCAACGATATAATTTTTCCTCTCTGCAGTGTTAAAAAACCCTATCTGTAAGTTATATAGATTCCCTACTTCTGACAACAAGTGGATGCGGATCCGGGAACAGATGGCTGAGACCACCCTCTCTTTCCATGTTCCTAAAGAACTGATCAGTCTGCATATAAAGGAGGATATGAGAAGGTAAGGAAGAAGAATTAGCAATAGTAAATACTAAATTCTATTTTTCTGAGTCGGAATAATGTAAGTGATGAGGTAAAAATGTTGATTTGTAGTATGAAATAGGCAAAAAACAGAGATCTTTTTGGCTGCTAAGAATTTACATCTGTAACTGAACAACAGAGTTGATTGCTAAGAATTTTTAGGACTCCAGTGATTTCATAATCTGAGCAATGAACTGTGCTAGAGTGTGATCGTGACTTTAAATGTGTAAGCATCAACATATAAATATTCTGAAAAGTTAACATTTTATAAAGAAACAACACATGACAAGGGTGTTAAGTAGTGTGTTTGGCTTTGTGTCTAGGCATTGCTAATGTCACAGACAAACCTTATGCAAGCAATGACATGTCTGTAGTTCATAAAGGAGCAATGAGACTATAAATCACATTCCCTTAACTAGTTGGCGTAAGAAAAGGATACCAAATTAATGTAAGTTTGAAACCTTTTTTCATGTTTAGCCTTGTAACCAGGAGGGACATCTGAGGATCATTACAATATGTGTTGCTTGGGAAAAAAAGAGTATAAGGGAGCACAAGTGTCCCAAAATCCTTTGTATGTCCAAATTCCCACTGCAGCAACTAAAATGGCAGCCTGTCCTTGAATACTTGTAAGCTGTGCTGATACAACTGCAGAAAAAGCATTATTTTAAGCAGTCTAGGGCTTCCCTGAAAGCATACCTTCTTTGTCCAATGATAATGGATGGTGTAGAAGAAATTTCCTCATGAAATTTGCCTCACACATTGACGGGCATCTGGTCTCATGTATAAGAGTAATACTGGGAGCTAGTGCTGCATCCCAAAGCCATCCTGTGCACTCTCAGGCAACTCTCTCCCATCAGAGGGAGTTGCCTGTGGTTGTTTACACTGGTTGGTTGTCCTGCAATAGGACACTATTTTCTTTTTTATTCACCCCATCCACTGCTTCTGTATGATCTTTTTATGACAACAGAACAGCGTGCAGGAGACCAGAATCTTGCTTTTAATAAAGTCAATGGACTGATACATACCTATGCAGAGTGATGATGGGTTATAAAAATCATATGAATTGTTATAATACTTTAGTCATTTAATACAGTGTTTAGGCATTTATGGCCTGATCTTGTTTGAGAATACTAATGCGTAAGTTTTTTTAGTAAGCAATAAAAATAGATTATGATAACTTGCACAGTTGATCCACTTCCCAGATTTTCATTTGCCCCATGGGTAAATGCCTTTTAAATGTTAGGGGATTATTTTAACCACTTTTACAACTACTGCGTTATTCTCTCCAAAGGCATAATGCAAGTAATAGCGCTTGCTGTTATTTCATGTTATAGCATTCACCTCCTTGGATAAAGTCATAGTAAGAATCACCGTGGTTTATTTTTTTAAACGATTATTCAACACTCACCAAAACAAAGAAAAGCTTTGCAGAAGAAACCAGTAAACGTTCCTTAAAGATTGATGGGAGTGGTTCTGATTTTCCTACCAATGTGTTTAGCTGTTCAAGCCTGCTAAAAAGTGTGGGTGTGAGAGAAGAAGAGTCAAAGGGATAGTATCAGTCTGAGGGAAGAAGTAAGACCAACCAAGAGGAGCAACTGCTTGTGGTAGAATACTAGCAGATAGTGGGAATAGGGACATCTGTGTCACCTATCATGGTATAAGCATGTAGGTTAGAAATTCAGCTTTGTATGGACTTTGCTTTTTGAAATAATTGCAGTATTTACTCCATTGTGCATCCAAAAGAACCTTTCTCTTATTCTCCATCAGTTACTGCATAGAGGAATACAAGCATATGAATGTAAGTGTAGCTTGAATTTTTGTGAGCAGTATTTAGACTAGTGCCCTCTTCAAACACGACCAGTTTGAAAACCATAAATTTATAAACTAAAGGATAAAATATATTGTAATGTATGAACACAATCTCTGTCCTCTTGATTTTGCTGTCAGTAACTAATTTTGGAAAAGATGGCCTCTGTGAAAGTCTAAGAGGAGTTTTCATATCAGACTCAAGGAAGTAAAATTTGTTGGGCTTTACTTAATTATTGGGTGTTTAAAGTTGTAGTGCATCGGAATGGAGTAATGTTACCCGATTTGTTTTGTGATAGTTACCTCTACATAACATTACCTATTATTCAGCAGTGCTCAAAGCTATAAAAAGTTAACTTATGTACCGACTGTCCTGTCAGAGAGGGTTTTTTGGTTTCTGCAAAATCCACCCAGGTTTTAAGACTCCAGAAAATTGTTCTGTACCAGTCAGCACTGTTTCTCAGAGACAGGCTGATAAAATTTCCAGATGTTGTATTTGTGGACAGCATGCCCCTTTCTTAAAGAAGTCCATGTCAAGCAAACGATATAACTTGTAGTTTGACTTAGAGCCTCCCACATTATAGTGAAGGACAATACCAAACCAAAGCAAAAACCAATTTTTATTCTCAAGATTACAATTATTTTAACATGCTCAAATTCTGTCATGACAAAAAGCATTTGAATTTTTACGTTGTTAACCTAGAGATTTTTCACTTACCGGTGTTTATCCATGGTTCCAATAGCACTAAGTTGAGTGTACTTTTGTCAGTTGACGTCAGTGAGGATGCAGAGAATATAAATTAGAGGTGTTAAGGCATTAAGGTGATTAGAAAAGCTTTGTACAGTTTTATTATATTGCTAGTGTCATAAAGATCCTCACTGTCATAAAGCCCCTCACTGTTTATTTTGAATGAGACACTCTGTTTAATAAATTGGGGAAAAAAGAAAATAGAAACCCGCAAAACTCTTTAAATGCTTGAGTAATCATGCAATTAATAATGTGATTTATCTTGCCACATATATGATTCCAAGCTGAGATAAAGAAATGAAGTTATAAATATAAACTATGAGAGTAAAATGGTTTTGCTTATATCGAGCTGAAACATTATCTTGATTCCAGTGTTTCCTGATGAAACAGTAAAATTTAAAAAACATCTAACCAAAAAAAAGCCAAAAACACCTAAACCAATTGTACATGCCACTACTAATTGCTAAAATACAATTTAGGATTAAAGTGTTAATTCCACAGATGCCATTCTGAATATTATTGAATTTGATACTCTATGCAGGCATGTGGTGCAGGAGAATTGTGCTCTGCTCTTAAACACGAATCATAGAACTAACCTCTCATGATCATGCTGTTTGAAGATCTTGTGTCTTTCAAATATAAACCCAAGTAATAAAATATCCGAGGAAGGGAAAGAGTTTTAAGGAAAGAAGGAAGAAATGGGTTTAAATTTGCTTACATATATTGTCTACACTTTTGGATAATTAAAAGGGGATGGTGGTGTATAGAAATGTAAAAGGAACTTAAAAGCTCTCAGGAACAGTATAAAATATTCTCAAATCCCAGTCTATTCTCCACATATACACAGAAGAAACAGGTTTTAAAGTATTTTTAGTATGTTGGTAGCTTGTTTTTTTGGGGTGGTTATTTGTTTGGTTTTGTCTGCTTAATTTTTGTTTTGTTTTTTTTTTTAAAGAAATGTTTAAGGCATGCAAAAGGTAGGCAAAACCTACATTTTAATTTTTAATTATCTATCAGGCCAGGCTTACCAGAACCTGAAATAGTTTTGGGAAATTCTGTAAGAAGATAAAAATGGAAACTGTTTTGAAGAGGTTCTAAATGAAAACTATTAGAAAAGAAAGAAAAATATCCTTTTATTCATTTTTGTGATAGCTTCCCCAGAAGGCATTAAATTCTCCTTAGTAATTGTCTGTTTTAGGAACAATATAGTAAAAAGGCTATGATTCTTTTACTTCTGGAGAGAATGTTATATTGTTTTGATGGGTTATTGCCTGTATATCACAGGACCATAACTTGTGGTAAAGAAAATGAGAGTAATTTTGTGTGCTTCTAGTCTACAAAAAAAACCAAAGATGAAATGGTTACCCATAAACATGTACACTTTACAGAAAAATTTGTTAGGAAAAATAATTCTCGTGCTCCTTTCCTTAGAAGGAAGCTTCTAAGCTTTCTTTACTTATGAGTGATTAAGTCATGCCCCAAAGCTTGTGGTGTGTATTTACTCCAAAGCTCCTGTTTGATGAATATTCAGAACTTTGTCACCTTTATAATATTATAACATTTTTGCAAATATAATCTGCAGAAATGTCTGATCTTGTTTTGAATTCCGCAAAGCACTTTGCTACTGATGTTTTGTGAAAATGAATTTCAGTACCTAACTGCTTGGTGGAGGCAAAAATCACTTCCTTTTTTTGGTTTTGAATGTGTCTTTTTTTCTTCACTGAGAATTGCATCACTGGACTTTTGAAGTTGAATGAATCAAAAATTACTGCTTTGTCTTAATACAGCATTTGTGGTTTATGTGCTTTCCTCATATGTCCTCTTAATTATCTCTTCTTCATATAATTACACTGATCTTATCAACTTGATCTTTCATTTTGTGAAGATTTCTGCTGTGTTCTTAATCATACAAGTGGCTATTCCTGCTGTTCCCTTTTCTGAAACAGAATAATCAGATCCAAAAAAGGTCTTTGAGGGAATGCACCTTTCTGACTCATTTTACTCCTCTTAATATCTTGCTGGTGTTTGTTGCTTTATTTGGTTTTTATTGTGACTGACCACAGGTTTTTACTGTACTTCTCACAATGGTGTCTGGAGTGTTGAAGCTAGTGGTAGTTTTGCAAAAACAAGTTAACTGGGAACATGATTACAGCATTAGGACTTTCTTAAAATAATTTCTGAACGTGGTGCTTACCACTTGTTCAAAGTACTCCTTACAGAATTCAGTATTTTGCATTTACAACATTGAATATGTTTCCTGTAGAAAGCTGTTTCCTGTTCTAAGCTGTTCCTATATCCTTATATCCAAAATGATGAGGAAGAGAGTATTTCTGTTACTGCAGTCATCAGAGTGTGTGGCACAAAGCAGAGACTGTTTAAGTAGAAATTATCGACATGAATAATACAGGAAGTTCTTTGTGCCTCTTCCAGGTGCTTTTAGTAGTTTACTATCATCATGCACCTAAGGTGTTCTTAAAAATAAAATAAATTTTAAAAAAAAAAAGCACAAAATCACAAGCAAAACCCAAATAAAACATGAGTTGATAAATCAAAAGGCAGTGTATTATTCTGAGCCTTGGGTGCTTAACCATCATTTGATAATGGGTTTCATTGAACATTTTCTTGGAACAAAAAAAAAATGCATGTAATTTTACTTTGAGTCTAATGGCAACAGTATTTAATTGCTACCAATCTCCGAAATGTATCCAGTCATGTAGTGTTTACAGATCACTGATTGCCCTGAAGTAGTTGTTCACAAAGAAAAGCACAGATGCTTCAGTCCAGGCACAGACCCTCCCAGAGCATCCTGCATATCAGTGTAACAGCTTGCACGGTGACTCTACTTTCCATTAGCCAGGGAAGGCTGGGTAAAGCTCAAGTTCCCTGAAGGGCAAAGTGCCCATGAATTGTAGCGATGTAAATCAGTAAATCATTCCCAATAAAGAAGTTGTTGGTTTTCAAATAGGAGCCTGAAACGAAGGTTCATGACATTTCTAATAGTGCTGTGGGGTCCTAAGGAGTCTCGTGTCTTGTTATTAGGCTTTTTTGTCTCTTTAAAATTGTGTCGTGGTGACACCAATCATCATTAATCTTTGCACTAATGATCAGCATGGTATATAGTGCTTGCAGCAGATCAGGATCCAGTATTGAATTTTTCTGCCATAATGGCAGAAAAGAGTTTTGAAGAAAGGGTAAGTAGATTTTAATTTTTTTAATAGGGAACTACTTCCAATCATAATAGGAAGTGCTCAGTGAAAGCTGGCATAATTAGTCTACTAAAGGAAAGGATGGATGTGAAAAACAAGTACCTGAGGAAGCTAATTAGCTCATTTTTAAGCCTATTGTTTGAAGTGGAGGAGGAGGAGGAATGGGGACTGATTGTTTACATCCGCATTCTGGTTGGATACAAATGGGGCAAGATTATGTCAGGGCCACCAAGGAAGATACTGAAGTAATCAAGGCTGGAGACAATGAAAGTTGAGACGTGCTCCTGGGTGTTTCTGTCATGCATTGACAGAAAAGACTATGCAGGATACAGTCTGAGGAGCTGAACAGCAAGACATAGACAAAGTCTGGATCTGATTCTGTTAAGAAGGGTTGAAGCTGATGCTGAGTACAGGATCTGTCATTGTGATGAGTGTAACTACCTGGAAAACTTTGAGAGGGGGTTTGGAGTAGGGAAAGAAGATGATAAATAGCTCTATTTTAACAATATTGAGTTTGCTCTGAGCTTACTGCTCTGTTGACAAGCTATTCAAAATTCCATGCCTGCATTGAAACTGAATCATTAACTGATTTGCCCTCGGTAGAACCAATAAGTATTATAAACAGTAATTTTCTTTTTCACCACAGTTATTTGACACAATTACTGGTTATGTGTGTGTTTTAAAGTTATTCAATGAAATAAGTTCTGATACAAGTATTATAGTATTATTAAATGAAATTGAAGATTTTTTTAGATTGTTGCGGGCATTAGTATGAACTATAAACTTCAAAATGTGAAAAATACTGTTACTTCAATCTATTTGTTTACTTTTGAGAGGGGCACTTCACAATAGTGTTAGGTAAAGCTTGGTACTATGGAATATTGTTGATGGAGCTTAGATACAGGAAAGATAATTCTTTTTTTGGCCATAACTCAGGGTTTTACTGAGTCAACAACAGCAGTGACAAATCACAACACACAAATAGTATCTAAATCCTATGTCATATCTTTGCATTTGAAAAAGGATATAAAATGTGCAATGAGGTTATTTTTGGAGGAATAGTGCCTATGTCATATAATCCTGTTATCTCATGGTTTTGATTTTACTGTATTCTTAATTGAAAATAAATTTTTAAAAGGTAGTATTTAAAGTTTCCATGCTATATATTCTCTAGATTACTATAAAACTGCAGGCTTACTTTATTAAAGCGTTGCAGATAAGATGTGTCTTTTTATGACATAGTAGTGGCTGCATTTTGACTTCAATGATGCGTATATGTTTCTGAGATGAAACAAATACAAGCCTTGTCGACAACAATAAGATGCAAGAAAATGTGTCCTTGAAAACACGTTAAAGTTAACGTGGTAGGATTTGGGCTTTCCCTGCCTGTTGCTGTTGGTGTCAGTGGAGTTAACTCATAGTCAGCCAGTTAAACCCTTTTTTTTTTGTTTGTTTGTTGGTTTGGATATTTTAGTCTAAGATAAGGGATTCCTGTTCCTGCTATTGCCTGATTTGAGCATGGGACCAAGAGCTCCAGGAAGGGTCTCAGACAGAGGCAGGGGAGTGGAACCCCAGCAGTGGGTTTTCCATGGGACAGAGGGCTCTGAATGTGGCCTATTGCTCTGCCCACCTCTCAATATGTAGTATTTCTTCAGTCTCTGCAGAATACTGTGTTCCTGTATAGGATAAGCAGTAAAGTTTTGGAGCTCAACAAGGTCCAAACATTGTTCCTAAAACTATTAAATAAGACAACATAAATAAATATTGAGGGCCGAAATATCTTCACTGCAAATAAATAAAATGGGATACCCTGCCAAATCTTACGAGCTGTTCTTAGGAGGAATCCCTGAGATTGTCATTTAATGGGATGTCTCGTTTTAAATTGCTGGAAAACTACAAGGAAGATAGTGATTTAAAATGATGGGTTTGTCCTCTTCCTGTTGATGATTCATATGCTACAGCATTGTCAGTTTATATCAGTGGAGGGAAGTTGAACTGTTTCATCTAATTCAGTTCTTCAGGTTGGATGAAATGCAAAAAAGTAATCATATGTCATTAATAAGCACCCAATGAGTTCATGTAATGTAATCTTTGTTTCCATTTTGGTGCTTTCAAAGACACGTATAAACAATATGCCTGAATTCTGCTTCCAGTGTAATCTGCTTTATTTTGGTTGTCATATTAACCAGGAGTAGAATTATGCATATATAGCTTATTTAATACTGTTCTCTCTAATGCAAAGATAATAATGATGGGGAAAATGTCAGTGTATCAGCATGGGGCTTTTCTGTTTAAGAAATAATTTTAAGACTTTTTTCGCTAGTGGTCAGAACTGTTGCTGTAAGTGCAGCTCCTGTGCTGCAGTCTCTTTGGTCTTTTTCTCCCCCTTTCTGTCCCCTCTCCTTCTGTTTCTTCTTTTTTCTTCAGTAATTTTCCTATATGCAAGAGCTGTCCTTTTAGAAGTCTTTTTATCAAGAGTTCCAAGAGTTGCAGTGATACAGACTACTTGATACTTAGAGGAAAATGAGGAAAAGTAGTTGGTCATGTTGCACGGGTTTTCTCCTGAACAATTCCAAGTGTTTGAAGACTCAAGATCTTCCCTTTTCAGTTTCCTTAAAAACAGGTCCCCAAAGTGACTCTGGGGATAGATGTAGGATGAACTTATTTTGCAAGCAGGGAAAACAAACAGAAAGCCCAGTGTACTGTAACTGTGCTTGTTTGTGTAGGAAATTAAAGTGATCTCTATTTCACTTGGGTCAGCTCTCAAGAGCGTACAGGAAAACTGATAATTTGCTAAAGGATTTCCTTTTGGATTTTCAGTGACATGTTTGGTTACCATAACACTGCTGTTCTGGCCTGATGAACACAACTGTAAGGCTGAAGAGTAAGTTTTAGGGGACTTGTGTGGTTTTTTTCATTTGTGTGCTTTGTTTTGATTTTAACACTAAAGAAAGGTGGTGACTGGTGTGTCGGTTAAACTGACATTTGTAGAAACACTGCTAGAACTGTGGTTATGATGTCTATGAAAGTATCCAAGAGCAGAGTGTAATGCAAGCATTGTAAGAGAGACAAACGTTGTATTCTCTACAATAGTTTTTATTACTTCTTCAGTAAAATTACTTGCTGTGAGCGTGGATCTTTGGAGCCTGAAAGCCTTGTTACCTCCAAGGAAGAAATAGTATTCCAGTTTGCAGGCCATTGCATTTGTAACAAATGAGTTTTGAACACAAATTACTGTAATATTCACTGATTTGACATTCCTTATTGTCTGGCTGAATAGGATAGCTGAAATCAGTGGATTTTACACGTGTCATGAAAACAGATTTTATTTCAATTAAGAAGTGTTTGTGATGTTTTTTTAACAAACTGGTTATGGATTAATTTGGATGAATGCTAATGAATTATTGAGTGAGTTAGTGCTTTCTCTTTTTGCTTTTTAATACAGGAATCAGGAACTTAAAGACTTGGGAGAACTTGCTCCTCACTGGGACAATATGCGCAAAAGTGTTATTGCCCACTGCGATCAGATGTTGAGCATGTACCAGGATACTCTTGCAGAGCTTGGGAAGCATACAGGTATGAATTGATGTTTCTGTGAAAGTAGCCTCTCCTCTTCTGGAGCAGTTAAAAAACAATCAATCTAGTTAATTCTTAATAGTGGTTTATTCAGCAGAAATATAAAACAGAAAAATGAGATATTTCTGAAATATTCGCACTTCCTCTTCTAAATCCTTTTCATGCATTTCATCAGTTTTTCACAGTTAACATGGTACATGATTACACAGCCAGAAAAAAAAAAAGCAAACCACTGAAAAGTGAGTGTGAAAGTGAGTGTGTGTGCCTGTTCCCTTGAATATACTGCTCTGCTAGTATTGAATACATCTGCCAATTGAAACCAGCCTTAGATGTAGGTAGTTTTGCCAGTTTTTCTTGAAACCGAATTTGTTACATTAAACAGACTACTGGATAACAGTAACATCTAGCTATGCTTCACATATCCTCAGCATAGTAGTCGTCATTGCACATGTTGTTCCAGAAAAGCACAGAATTAACATGGGATGAGCAGTCTGTCCTGTGTCCAGAAACAGCAGTATGTGCTGCCGTGCTTTTTTTCATCCAGACATGGTGGTCCTATATTCTGATGTGTGCTGGATGCTTTTTCAGTTAATACCTGCCAGAGTCCTGTGGTCAGGGACTATAATGTATTGTAGTGTCTGTGTGCCAGTGGGATAAGACAGCATCAGTGACAAACGGGCAGAAAAGGCAGCTGGGCTTTTCCTCCTGCAGAAGACTGCAGAACATATTATTTCTTCTTTGGAATTTCTTGTCTTTTGATTGTTCACAAATTATTCAAGGAACTTATGATAATTCTTTTCTGGTTTGTGAGACTGCTGGAATTATTTCCTGAATAACACTGTACTTTGAGCAAACAAGGATTTCTGTCTGTTTATAACATGCTTTTCTGCCTCTTCCTGCTGGTGCACGCTCCCCTCTCCCTCCTCCCCCCCCCAGTTTTTGACATGTCCTGGAAGGAAATGGGCGCATTTGTTCTGAGTTACTCCAAAGGCCTTGTTTTTGTTGCTGCTTTCTTGCTGGGGTATCATATTAGTGACTGTAAGGACTGGCATTACAATCTGAAATACGTGTTTTTGATGACCGTGCTGCCATTATTGCTTGGGTATGCTGTTTAGCTCTATATTCTGGCTGTTAGGTTTTCCCACTGTGGCTTCACTCCCACAATTGTGTGTGTGTGTGCATGTCCCAGCTAAACACTGGGCACTGTGTTACATGTACCTAAGTTTGCAACCTAGAATATTTCTGAAAAAGGGATACATTATGGTTATGACTCTTTATAAAAATAGAGGTATAAATGATGATAACAACTTTTGGAATATCTGGTTTGTATTTATGGAGAATTTTGCAGTATTTACTTAATTATTTCTAGCTTTCTACATAGTCCATACAAAACTTTTTTTAAGTGTACTGAGCAATGGAGCAATCAGGTTTTAGTTCAATATACAACTAGAATGCATAGCAGAATACTGTTTTCTTATAGAGAATTGGGCACATTTACTTTTATTATAATGAATCTGCCGCATTTAGTAGGTGAGACACTATTTTTTCCAAAATAGGACTTAAAACTATACTTTTATCATGTATCCGTCATCTTGTAATTCAGGATTGAGCATGATATTTCTTATTCCAGATTGCTCTGCAATAGCTTTCTTGGTCACAGGAAAAGAGAAATTCTGTTTTAGTGTATGAGCAAAACTAGTCTCTAGCTGAAACTAAGCATTTTGGGAGCTGGTGATCATCTGCTTAAATCGGCGGGGGCTGGGGAGGGGGGAAGAGGGGGAAAGCTCATCTGTTACATTATATGTATAAAAAAACCTGCATTTTGGTTGCAAAAGTGTAATTTCTTGTATTTATGATTGTTTACTATCATCAGAATATTCCAGTTCTGATTTTGGCAGATTATTGTCTGATCCACTATGACATTTGCTATGTTTCTGTGCTTTAACATATAAATATATATCTATGGGGTTGTTTTTTTTGATGCTTTGCTAATTACATTTTGAAAGCACTCCATAAAGTATCATATGCAAGGCAATAAATAGAGGTTGTGAAGGAATCAATGTAATAATTATTACTTACAGGAAAATATTGAAATGCTGTTTTGAGATTAAAAAAAAAAAAAAAGATGACAACGTAATTTATTAAGTGTGAATCCTGCGAGACCGGTATTGTGCCAAGTGAATTTGAAAAGGGTTGGTGATGTTAAATGACCTGTCTTAACATTGATTTGAGAGAACTGCAGCAGACCAGGGAGCCCGAGATTATTGAGGAGGATGGAAGCAGCACATATAAAAAAAGAGTAGGAACATTTCTCCGAAAACAAAGCAAAGCAGAAATCAAGGCAGCCTAATAATTGTAGTGAAGATGAGAAATAATGAGGAGGTGTTTATTTGGAGGCCGACACTCAGGTACATACCTAAATCTCATTTCTTCGACAACCCTCTTTTCGCCCCTTACTAATACGGTACCAGTAAGATCCTTGTTTATACTTGGAAAACCCCTGATTTTACATCTTGTCTGAAAAGTTGCTTCAACATTCAAAAACTTATTTTATTGTCATCAGTGGGATATGTGCATCTTTTAAAGCCAAATAATGGCACATACCTTCTAATGAAGACAATATTTATTTACTCTTAACCCTGCGCTATAGTATTTTTATTTTTGTTAAATCACAAATTACATTATATAATAAATTCTCTGAGTAGTGACTGTCCATTCTAAGTTGTTGCATAGTGATCTAGCATTTTTAAATTAAAAGTATTGTTATAGGTACGTAGAGCTAGGCTAAAACCTCAAATCTACGTTTTGATTCTGTAAGCAACGTAGGGTTTGGCTGCCCAAAAGTAAAACAAAATCTGAAACAGATTCTTTATGTTTCTGCTGTCCATTGCTTACCTTTAACCAGGTTATTTTTCTTCCTAGGTCATTTGCAATAAGTAATTGCAATCTCTGTGAAACAGATTAATCTCCCTTGCTACAGTTTTCATAAGTTTTTCCTGCTGCTTTTTTTTTTTTCCAGAGGAATAGGATGGATGTGGATAAAATTCATTGCATATTTAAAGGTGTCCCGGTTCTTCTTCCATTCCCATTTGAGATGGTTCTTCTCTATAAATAGCACATATTATAACCTTAAAAAACAAGATTATAGTGTTTGATAAGAAAGTAAGAGAGACATAGGTTTGACTTTATGCTATAGTTGCACAAAAAGTAGCGTTGAAAGAATGTTGTAGAGACTGGAAATTTAAGTACTCACGAGGTAGAAAATGCTAAGATTAGAGATGTGAGTACAACTTCAATTCAGACTTTGCAGGTCAACGTATTTCACCACAGTCTTTACTTTCCTATTGTCAGAGATTCATGCCAAGAAAGATATTGCTTTACAGTTCGGCCTGTGTAGGCTTATTATGTTAGTCTGCACATGGCCCGAGTTTGGGTTGAGGCAGTTCTCTCCATTCTGAAAGAGCTTGAAAGTTGCAGTGCTCTGGAGAACCTGTGCATCTGTGCTGGAGATCCAGACCTGCTTGGAAACAAGCACCCATTCTAGTAGTGGTAGGCTGTGATCAGCGGTATTTCTACTTAAGAACGCGACAAGGCTGATTTTTCTAAACTAGACCTGGCCTCAGATGCAGAACTCCTGAGTCGGGTTGCTATTTTGGGAAGCCTTACTTAAGACAAGGCCAACTGGCCCCATTCCTCTTAGAAAGCCGTGGAGTGCTTTTGCCTCTGCCTTTGCTTCACTACCATGTTGGCAGCCAGAGATACGTGGAAGCACCAGCTCATTGACTCTCTTCTCCCTCCTTGGTACATCAAAAACAGGGTTAATGTTAACGTGCTTTGCTACTTGCTGAACCATTGCTTTCCTTTAGTAAGGGGGTTTTTAAGTGTATATTGTCACAAACAATTCTGAAGGACCAACTGATGTAAGTTATCTAGGTGCAAGTATCTCCGATCTCCTGTTGTATCAGCACTAGGGAAGACTCATAAGCAGCATACAGAAGAGGGGATAGCATCTGTAAATACATATTTTTTTCCAAAATATTTCCACATTCTTCTTATACAATGTCATGTTGGGTTTTCTGAGAGATACTTGCTTCACGCTCAGCTGAGCTATTTGTGGAATTTAATGGAGAAAAATGTTAGTAGACTACTTAATTTGTTTTCGAAAATTGACAGATTGCAGTGAAAGTACCAGGAGACTGCATTAGTGTTAGACAGCAATTTTGGTTTAGCAGCATATTTACTGAAAATGGAGATTTAGGGAAGTTAAAACTATGTCAAATTTGAGTTGTTTTGGCAAATGCTTTTATCCTCAAAAATGGGGGAGAATTTCAGAGAATATCAAGGTTTTTTCTTTCAAGGAACCATAATAACAGGAATCTTAAAAGGGTTAGGTAACATCAAAACAAATCATTTCAGGTTAATCCAAAACACAAATCTGGTGATTTGGGGAGGGAGTAGAACTTGGAAACTTTCTTTGTTTGTTTGACCTGAAATGACTTATTCTCCCCTCTTCACCCATATATATACTTTCCCCCCCTTCCCCCCCCCCCTC
>JAHREE010000567.1:2444552-2459368 GCA_033628505.1 Tringa tobata
TATGCTAATCTAAGTCATCCCAACTCTTTGTGGAAAATGAATTCCATTATATTCAATGCTCAAAAAAAGTTTCATAGGGACAATATCATAAAAAATAAAAGGAGAAATTATAAAAATCTACTGTTGACTACTGGGTTGACTAAAAGTTGGCATCAGTGCTAAAACCAAAGAAAAACCAACAGATATATTTGCTTTGAAAACTCCAGTATTACTTTTTTCTGTTTGCACTGCACGACATTAAAAACCTATTAAATATTCTGAAATCTTTCATTTCCCTGATCATCTCTGGTGACAAAACTTGCCAATGAAACACAAATATCATTGATCACGAGACCCATGAATGGATTTTGTGTTAACAGTAGGTACCTATTCTGCTGTCAGCGGACTATTAGAGGAAGCCTTACCCCCATGATATAGAGGCCTATGAATTACACGTTCCTGATGGAGAAAACATCTAAAGACATTTCTTGAAGTATCTGCTACTTAACTATCTGATTAATATAATTCCAATAGTATTTAGTGGGGGTTTTATTATATTTCATAAGAAGAAGTTAAAGTCATAAGTGATATAAAGAACTTGCAGTTCCAGCCGACCGAGTATTCAGCTTTTAGGAAAAGCACCATTTCTCACTTGCATGGCTCTGCAGCATATTCACATTGGCACAGTGGGATTTCCCAGAAAGAAGGATAGCTGTGAGGCAAACTTGAAATTATAATCTGTGATTTTTGTTCGTTGGAGAAAAAAGGGAAAATGCCTTATAGGGAAGAGACCTACTCTTTCTTGAGTTCTTCCTGGAAGAACACAGATTGCAGTATCTCATAGGAATCAATAGACAATGCCATTGTTTCTTAGTTGCCCATAACAGGGGAGGGGAGATGATGGGCTTAACTCCTTTCTTTGAGTCCTGTGCAGTGTTACACGTCAATAGGCTAGGATGCAAAGGATGCTCAGTGCAGCACAGCCTCTTACTTTGATTCACCCTTATTTCACTGACTCAACCATTGTAGACCTCTTAGTTGATAGAGGTGTGTGTTCAGGAGCACTTGGGTAAAGCTTTGTGCACGTTTTGTCAAGGTATTTCATACCTATTTCAAAGTGTCTACATATCAGCTTTTATTTGCCCTGCTTCTTAGACTTTTCTGCATCCCTCAGAAGCACCTGTCTTTTGGTGACTTTCACAGGCAGGATACTGGACTTTTACTCTGGCAGAGCAATTTTCTTTGTGTTTCTTTGTACCCTGTAAAAGCAAAAGTCTGTCTTTAGGATGATATAACTAGGATAACTATATTACTGTCCTGTCAGACTCTTCCTAAAAAAATGAGCCCGAGTCAGGCTAGCAAACTTAAGTTTGACTGGAATTTTTAGTGAATCACTTACCAGACCTAACAAAATGGTCACTTCATGTGTGAATTCCCACAAAGTAGTAAGGAGGAAACCTGTGAAATTAATCTTTGCTTCTGTCTTTGAGGGCAACTCAAAGAGAACTCCACGTGTTGGGTTGGTTTTTTTAAAGTAGAAAAACTTGTGTAAGTCAAAAAACAGGAGAAAGCAAGCTCTGAGTGTGATCTCACTTATTTGAATATTCAAGAGTGGGCCTACTTTAAATAGATACATGAAAGGACCATTCTTATTCTTACCACGGAGAAAGTTCTTTTGCTGTGGCAATGACAACTTTATTTTGCATGCACCTGTTTGTTTAACTGCATGAGGGTGCTTTGAGGACACAGCATTTCCAGGGGCAGCTTTTACAATTTAAATTTTCTGTTTTACAATGGGAGCAGCTTTTCTGAAGAGTTGGTTGAAGGAAGAAGTGACACCTTGAGATATCAGTCAGAATATAAAATGAACAGGGAAAAAAAAAAATTGCAGATTTAGCAGCCGTCTCCTCTAGGCTAACTGAGCTGAAGACCTAGAGGAAGATGTGGGAAGAGATTATTTCTCAAGCTGATTCTGGTAGCTTTCAAGACATTGTTAGTGCAAATGACAGAATGCCTGGCATGCCTTTGACCTTCAGGCTGATTATTAGAACAGCTTATTGAAATATTCAGCAGTGTCAGCGTATCAGAAAATATTTCTTGCTCAAACCTATACTTGTGGAATTAACAGTCAAGAGGAACTGTTATCTGGTAGCAAGGTTATGTCCTGCTTTGTGAGAGCGTAATTGCATTTGCAACTGCCAAACATAAACAAGAGTGAAACACATGTTTCATTAAAGTTTGTCAAACAGAAGAATGTGGAAAATATGCATCTGAAGATAGGTCTTGCATATTTTCTATCACAGAGATTATACGTTTTTGTGCAGACAAAAGAAAGGAAGGTATGATATAATAATATTTATTTAAAATGCAATATTTTTGCAATTATTCTCTCATTTGTTACCACCAAGCAAGTAATATTAGAAGAAAAACAAACAAAAAAACGAAACCAAAAAAGGTAAATTTCTAAAAAATTTGATCTCAAATAAGAGGGAAAAAAGTTTTTCTTTCAGGTGATAAACAAGACTTCGTGGTATGTGATCTGAAGCCAGGTCCATTGCTTTATTACCCATTCACAATCTGTACTGTTCTTTACCCGCAAAAAAGAGACAAATGAAAGGCTTTGCCACTACAAACATCAGGTATGTCTTTAAGGCATGATTCCTGTATGTCTGTCCCTTTGCTAGCTAGTAGTGAACTTTGTAAGACCAGTAAGAACGATGGATGCTTTTTTTTAAACCTTGTTTTAAGCATGACAGCATTTAAATATAAATTATTGAAGTGTGATGATTAAGGTATGCTAAATCATTGCAGAATATTAATTACCTATGTATGATATAAATTTATTTTAGATTCTTTTTCATGATACTGTATTGGTTTACTCTTATTTTTTCCTTCCTAATTTCTACCTGAATGAGTAAATAAGTCAGTTGTTCGGGTTCAGTCTTGCGTTAGCCTGCTAGTATAGAGTACTTCTTCCAGTAAATGGAAGGGCTTGTCTTCTCATCAGTCTAGATAGCACAGCAAATTAACCTTTTTAGAGCACAGTTGTGCACATATGTTTAAGGCAGACATCCTGCAACTTATACCCATATAATGCCTTACTGCTTGAAATGTTCACAGATCACTTTTGAGGTACACCGAGGGCTTTTTTTTTCCTTCCTTAAAATCTAATTTGATGATCTGTGCATTAGCCAAAACGTGTAGACATGGGACATGATTACAAGATTTTTAATGTACCAGTACTAACCATCAAGAAAACAAGAGGTTTCCCACAAGTTGTGTTAGGTGCTGTGATTCGCTCTGGTTTTGTACATCATCTCTACCAAGCCTTCTACCAAGAAACAATCCTGCTTTAAATTAGCACAAGCTTAAGGCTGGAATAATACTGAAAAGGATTTTCTGTTGTTTTTTTTTTTTTTTAAGCCATAATAATTTTATTTGGGTTTGAACTGTCTAAGACAACCCTTTTTTGTTTGATGAGGCCTAGATTTTTTGTGAAGGTGTGAGGTCTACACCTTCACTAACATACTCGTTACCAGAGATTTTGTTAATGCTGAGATCTTCAGGGTTCCTGTTACCTGAGTTTCATAACCTTTAACCCATTTCCATTCTCTGAGGAACCTGAAATGATACCGTTTCACAGAAAATCCCAGATATGTTGAAATAATAATGATTTCTGTTTGATCTGATGGTAATCTTTATACTCGAAGGGAAACCACAGCCTCTCATGCATAGCACTTTTCACTGAGATGTTATTCTTTGCTCACTTTCCCCTTTTTTGTATGTGTATGTGAGAGAGAAATATTAGACTTCATGGAGAGAAATGTTTTTTGCTGACCATAAAAATCAATGCATTAAGGTTGTTTTGCTGAGAAACTGCCAAAGTTTGTGCTATTCATTGAGATATAATTGAGATATTTTCCAGCCACTAGGCTCTCTGAACAGAATTGCCTGAAGGATTTCCTTAAGCAGGCGTAAAAGAAGAGGGGGCCTGGGGGCTGGAAAAAGGAGGGAAGAAGAAGTTGGTGGAGATTTGCATGCAGAAGTTAGAAAAGACCATATGTTTTGGAGAGCAAGAAACTATTCCATATACATGGACTCGCGGAGTGGCAGCAGGAGAGTGGTTCATGACTTTGCCATCCTCAGCAGGCTGCCCAGAAACGGCTCCACTGAAAGGCACCATTTAGCCTCAGGCTTGTAGTGAGGCACAATACCTTTTTCTTTGTGATAAGAACCATGCTCAGTTACCCTGCATAAGATTCTCCACTATGTTAAAGACTACTTGCATCTTTCCACCAATGTAAAAATGCCCTAAAATAATTTGAAGAACAGCAGAAAGCTGTCTCTAGGCATTCAACCCTCTTGGAGTCAGTCTTCCTAGGAAGATTCACGATGAGAATCACCTATGCCACTCTGTCCTACTTACTCTAGAGGGCTGATGAAGGGCATCTTGACCTTTCTTTTCACTGAAACTCATGTCCCTTTACTAGTTGAAGGCATCGATGTAGAGTTGAAATAACTCAAGGGTCAGTTAGGAATGAAGAAGAAATAGAAGAGCAGTAAGAGAAGCCCTGGATATACAGCCTTAGCCACTGCTTCAGGGTAAGGATTCATAGAGGTTGGGACTTCACAAGTAAAGATGGATTAGACAGAACTAATAACGTAATTTCATTTTCTTCAGTATTCAAAGTTAGATTTTCCAAGTTTGCAAGGGAATCTTAGAGAAATAAATTTTAAAAAAATCATTTGAACTTCTGATCTCTCTCAGGCCTGTTTTCAAAACCTCAGCACTGATTGTGTGGTTTAGCTTTATTTCCCGAGGCAGTGAATGGTCCTGGATTTTTTAATGTAATCAATTTATTTTTGATCATAACTTTCCACTTTAGACAGAATACATGTGATGCATAAATAAGCCACTGAGTGGGTATCTTCAGTAATGTGCATAAAGTGTGAGGTTATTTGAGGGTAGATGTTCTTGCTGTGTGTGCTTTAACTGTATTCTCGATGTTAACGTCTGCAGTTTTGACCGTGAAAAATGCGAGGTCAAATGTTCATTGTTGAAAGAATTTAACCCAGTCCCAGATGGTGACAATTTAACTCAGTCACAAAAATTACTCAGTTAACAGCAGGAGTGGAGTTACTCAGAGTGTCATTAAAAATTAGACATTTGGCATATTGCAGTATTTATTCTCAGGCAAAAACTTAGTTAATTTAGAGTTAAAATTGCAGATGTAGTCAATTTAATCTTTATTCAAATTACATTACAATGTCATTAAAGCAATTTTAAAACTGAAATGACCACTGACGGTCATGTGTACATAGCTAATGATGGTGCCAATATATGGAAGTGATTAAGTGAGATTTTATACGCTTAGTGAAAGCTTTGAAACTTAACCCAGAAGACATTATTATAGACTTTTTCATAAAGGTACATGATTAATAATATATTTTACATATCAAAGGTAGATTTTCGTGCTGCTGCCAATTTCCCACACTGGACATACCCATGTGGCCTTGGCCCTAATGCAAAACTTTCTTCATGCCTGTAATTCCCTTCATCTAGCTTCTACTTTAGGACACCTGTGAAAAGTTTCTCCATATGTTCTGTTGGCAGCTGCTTCTATTAAGTAATACTACTTATACACAATAGCTATATGCAGCAGCAAGCTCTAAAAATATTTTAGATTATAAGGAAATTTAATTATAAGGAAACTAATTTCAGTGCATCGGAAGAAGTAACATATTTCTATGAATGGTAAGGCCACAGAAAATCTCAGGATAGTCTTGGATGCAACAGTGTCAAGATGCAAGAGTTCAAAACTTCGGATACTCCCAAACATGTTGTTTCTGAAAAATAATTATGACTTTCTTGGGAGGGGGAAGTTGTCCTCAAATTCTGAAAGAAAATGAATGTTTGGAGTCGTCTCATGCTTTCTGGAGTTCAGGAAATGTTAAAATTAGCCAAATAATGAGGTCTGATAGAACACTTCATCCTGAAGAAAGAGTCACTCTCTCTTCACTCTTCCCTCTATTTAAAAGCTATGATTAACTTTATTAGAATCAGAACTACCCACAGGTTTACTATCTCTTTTCCCTCTTTCTTTTCTTATAGCATTGTCTGTGACTTTTCTGCTGCAATATTCAGTGAAGCTTAGAGCAGTGGGAGAGCAGTGAAAATGATCTGGGAATTAAAGGCTGAGGGGAATCCCAGAAAGGAGTATGTGCATGGTGAGCTTGATAAGTGTTAGCCAGATTCAGCCTGCAAAAAGGCTGTTTGATAAAGGGAGGGAGAAGCCTGAAGGGGAATTAAAGAAGATTATTCAATGCTGTGAAGTATCAAGACTTTGAAGACTATGTCTTCACTACGATTAACGTAGACTATTATTCTTTGTCCCTGCCTTGTCTACTGACAGCTTGAGAGTTGCAGTGAACGTAGAGTTAGATCTAACTTTGGAAGTTCATTTCACTGACAGTGTTGCCACCTTGAAGGTAAAGTTGTGGCCGTGTCCTGGTTTCAGCTGGTTAATTTTCTTTTTAGTAGCTGCTGTGTTTTGGATTGAATATGAGAATAATGTCAATGACGCATATTGTTTTATTTGTTGCTAAGTAATGTTTACATTAGTCAAGGACTCTTTAAGTTTTCCATAGAAGCTGAGAGGGAGCATAGACAGGCCAAAGGAATATTCCTTACCATAGATGATGTCATTAGGAGAGACAATTTATATGATTCATTTTGTTGAAATATTCAGAATTCTGACGTCTGCACTCAGCAGTCTAGCAACTCGCCTAGTGGACTGCGAATTGGAGACACATAGTAATTTTGGTGTGGCTGGTAGCATGACTGGTCATGGCAAAGTTTCATTGACTCAAATGCCATTCATCCTGCCTGCCTCTACAGAGAATTGTATCTGAAAATGGAGACATTGGTAAAAGACAAAAAATTAGGATGGGGTATTGTGGAATTTGGGACTGTAACTCACGAAAGTATCTAAGCAAGAACCTTAATTTTAAGACTGCTTGAATTTGTCCTTATTTGCCAAAAAACTTAAGCCTGTTAAATTTTCTGGAAGTGACTTCATTTCGACTTCTGAATGTGCGTATGTCCCTTATTGAATTAAATTTAATTTCTAATTTGTAGAAAACTAACGAGGAGGAACTGGAAGGGATGCTAGAAGACATAAAGGGGAAACAGGGGAGTTATTGGAAATACCTCTGGTTATCACCACTTCCTGGATGTCACTGATGCCAATCAAACCTAATCAATTAAATGTTAAAGACTCATTTTGAAAGACTTAGTAGGTAGTTAATGATGTGATGGGGAGTTCAGTTGGAAAAGTAAGGAGCCTTATGCTCTTTGTGATTCTTATCTAACTTAGTGAAACCTTTCATTTCTGCACAATTAATTTTTTTTAAAATAAATAAAAATCTGTTTTTCTGATGTTAAGAATCACTCAAAGGGATGATTAGGTTGAACAGTACTACTTGGAGCAGTTAGTTGTCCTCTACTGTTCAAGCAAAGATTGTTTTTGCCCTTAAAGGAAGGAGCATTTCAATGATATCAGTGAAGTTTAGATATCTGTCATTTGTTACAAAACTAGTGGCAAGATTTTTAGCACATGAAGCGTTGTTATTAATAGCAGAAATAATTTTGACGTTATGTGACTCTTTCTCTGTTACTACAGTACTGGATACCAGTGTATTTACTATTCACCTGAAAACACAGCCAAGGCAAAAGAAGTTCTCAGCAACATCAATCATCTACAACCTCTCATATCAAGCCATGCAGACCTGCTGCTTAATTCTGCAAGCCAGCATTCTCCAGACAGCCTGAAGAATTCTTTAAAGATGCTTTCAGAAAAAGTAAGATTGAAATCTTCACAGCAATGGAAAATGGAATAACCAAGTCTCTAACTGCTGGGGGTTTTTCTGCATAAATTTACTTTCATAGCATTAGGAAATGTTAAATAAGCTCTGCTAAAATAAGCTTCAAAATGCTGCTATCAGAAAAAGAATATTATTTAGCATTTCTGTAGGCCTTCCGTGTAGAAAATTAATGAAATCTATAAAGGTTGTCTTTATTTGAAAGTATAATTAATTTAATTTCGTGTGTCTTTGTTATCCTCTAGTGGCCACATACCGGGGTTTATCAAAAATAGATTATTGTAAATAATTTTGTGGGAAGATAAACGGTTACGTTATTTCTTTTTCTGTGATACTTCAAACTACTGCTTGTGGGAGGTAGTTCAAGCCAGGTTTGTGCGTAAGGTTTAGGATAATAGCATGATCAGAAATGGTGACGCAGTCTGGAAGGACGAGCTGGGAAGTTGGCGCCAGGAGGTCCCGAATTTTAATCCTCTTTCTCCTCTTATATTCTCTTGTAGCTGTAGGCTCTTCTTCATCTTAGTTTCTTTGGCTCTAAATTAAGGAAGATAATATTTTCCACCTGTCTCACAGAGAGATATTGGAGATTAGCTGAAGTCTGAAGTACTTTTAAGCATATGTTATCCTATAAAAATATTAAACACTATAGCTATGACCAGAGGGGTTGAAAAAAGTTTCCCATCGTTTCATGGGTCATACCTTCTGTAACATGATCTCAATGTGGCTTAATAACACTATCAATAACCATTTCCATATATCTTCAACTATTGGGAAGTGGCAACCCCTGTGGTCTGTTGAACACTATTATCCCAGCAGTACATCGTTCAATGGGAGAGCTTCAAATCTGAATATTGAGCTCAGCCACATACTGTGAAAGCATTGCATTGGAGCCACAGGGGAGACAAATGTTGCTCTGGGTTACAGATGTGTAAATCCACAGTAACTCTGAGAACCTTGGAGTCACTATGAATGTCAGGGAATATATAGAAAAGTAGAATTCAGCCTGGAAACGAAAAGGAGGAATTTGGGGGGGGGTAAGGGGGATGTGGCAATTATAGTGTACCTTTCCATGTAGTACTGAAGGAGGCCATTTTTAGCTGCACATGGAAAAGGTGGAGCTGCTCTGCTAGTGGTTAGTTCAAAGAAATCTGCATGCGAACTAAGAAGTGTTTGCTCTGAAGCCTCAGCTGCTAAGGAATTTGAATGTTAGCTATAGCCATTTGCCCTTACCACCTTTGCCTGTCTGGGCAGCTGGAGTGGGTGATTTCAGAGTGGCTGCAGGCAACTGTGTTACTAACCCACTGTTTGAACCATGGCCCATCGGAGAGCCTGACTACGGAAAAGGGCCAAAACAGACAATCCATTCAGTTTGGAAAAGTCACTGATATTTTAAATTCATAGCTGGTGATTTAGTTCTGCATGTTCATATCAACTTTTCAGGGCCAGGGTTAAGTTGCTGGTTAGTATATGAGCACAGGTTCGCAGAGGTGAAAGCAGGAGTCTCACCTGACGTAGTCCACCTCACAGCCCATAGCCCTCTATCTAGCCTCCACCTTTGGCTTGTAAGAGATGAATCCAGTTGTCTAATAACTGCTGCATGAACGGTTGAATATCTGTTTCACTGTTTATTCACAAACTTACTCTGAGGAGAAGACAATAATTGGGAAAAAGTGTGGGACCATTGCTGAGGAAGATAGTGTAGAGCAACAGTTGCTTGTAAAGAAGGGAAGAGAATTGAGGAGGAAAGGAAAGACCAAGAAACAACTTCGGGGAAAGCGAAACTAAATTTCAGAAAGCCAAACTGAGAGAACCCACACAGTGCTGCAATTAAATTCCTCGTGGTCAATATAAAGCACCATCTCGATAACCTAAGAAAACCTATCTGTACAAATAGGACAGTATGGGAGAACCAGGACTAACAGAGTGTCCCTGGTTGGCATGCTCTTCTGGATAGAATTACATGATGCCTACCTGTATTCTTGAGATGTATGAGGTGCTTCTGCTCTAACACCTTTTGTATATTTTTCTAATATGTAAAAAAGAGATGTTCTTTTACATTTTAACTTGATAGAAATTTAGAAATTAAACAGCTGTTTGAAGAAGTTGTAAAAATTATTTGCCTGGTGATTAAGTTCCTCAAGTTTATTAAGAAGCATACAACTTTTTATTTTAGGATAATGTTAAGCTTGATATATAGAATAATTATTTCTAAAAACATTAGGTAGCAGCGAGTATACCCAAGCTATCAATAATGTGAATTACAGTAAAGTATTTTGGTTAAAAATGGAAGGACTGGCTGCATGCATTGAAAGTGGAAAATTAAATCAAGTAATTCCACTGCTGCTTCTTAAGTTGAGCTTATTTTCTCATATTAATCATGGTTTTACTTCTCCATATATGATTTGCAATTTCCTGTAGTGTTTTCCTGGGACTAACCTTTTATCAACACTTTCTGTTAATTGATTAAGGAAGCCTTTAGCTGTCGACAAGTGTATCAGCATATGCAGCTTGCAGAAGGCTTGATAAATTCATTTTCCAGCTATGCCTATCTTTGTTTGCAGAAATATTCTTTAGTCAAGTATCTAAAAGAATTTGCAAAGTTTTCATTTCTTTGTATAGACTTGTGATTTCAATACCATTTTATAAATAGTGATGTTCTGCAAATTTAGCTGTACTGAGCCATAAGAAAATGTAGTTAAAATGTAGATTGTTGTTAAACCAATGGAATCCTTGAATGGAATTTAATTACAGAAGCATTTGAGTCTCTATATGAAAAAATGGAGGTTTGCTTCCCATGCCAGTTTGCTTTTTAAAATTATTTTTCCCTAGAAAATATTTATATTAAATTAAATTGCTTAAACCTTTCAGATAGTTACCTAATATAGATTGCAGTCATAGTGGGCATTCCTTACAAATTGTCCAATACTAGCAATTTTCTGAAATTTAAAGCTTTTTTGAGTCTACCATGCCTGATGCAGGGACCTGAAATAATCTCAAGCAGACTTTGAGGGTAACGGGAGGTACAAAACCTCAGCAAAACCTTGATGCTGTCATTTCTAAGGAGGCACAAGTCATTTGGTCTCTCTTGATAAGGAACTGTAGAAGGGTGTCGAAGAGGAGCTCTGCTGTTACCATGCAAGAAAAGATAACTCCGCAAGTCTCCGCTTCACCTCTTCTTTATAGACGATTGGTGGGGTTTGCTAGCAATGTTCCCCAAAGACTACATGTTCTCTGGGTATGCACCATGTGGAGGCTGGAAATAGTAGAAAACTGAAATTGTCCTATAGTGCAGTTCAGGAGTACCATGAGGCAGTCCTGAAGGGCTACATATAAGAAAACTGTCTCTGTTTAAGCACCCTTTCCCTCAGGCACCAAGTTAGTAAGGATGAAACAAAATGGGTCTGGTAAAATTGCCAGGGAGATGAATCATGTTGCCAAGCCTAATCACTAAAGAATCCCAAATCAGGTCTGAAAGAAGTCCTGATGTTGATTTAAAATATCGTAGCTTAGTTTAGATATCCCTAGTGTTCTTATTTTTGAGTTTTATTTGCAGCAAATTTTCAGCCTTTCTATGTGCAACCATTAAGGATCAAAAATAGCTTTTTCCTAAACATTATGAAAATGGTAAAAAGCAGAAGCTTCTCAAGCAGGTTCCTAACCCATCAACTGGAGCTTTAAGAAAACCATCAGTCAGAGCATTGGGGTCTAAATGTCAGTAAACTTTTGAGGGGGTGTTGAGGCAGGAAAGGAAGAAAAATGAGTTGAGTAGAAGTTGAGGCATACAAAAGGAGAGGACACACTAGCAAAAACGGATGGAATAAGAATAAAAGTAAGAAGAGCAGAAACTGGGAGAAAGATTTCTTTCTGGGAATATAGATGCTGACACTTAAAACTTGATCGGTTTGGGCTTTTTTGCTACTTCTCCAGGTTTTGCACAAGAAGCATGAAGCAGCTGAATGAAGCTTAGCTGGTCAACCTTTATTTCTAGCATTTCCTGGCTTTGTGTCATTGCGTGTTTAGGCTGGTTGCTCTGACTCATCTATGTACTTTTCCGCATGCCTGTTTAATTAAGATTTGAGTGCACAAAGGCGGTTCAGCATCTGAATCTGCACATGGTAATCCACTATGTTCTGAGTAAACAGGAAGGCAACTAAATCCCACTGACCTGGGGTAAATAAATTCAGGTAATCGTGCTGTGAAAGAAACGTGGAACAGTGTTTCAGCGTCTGTGAGAGTGTGTGCTCTCCCCACTCTCACAGATGAACACTGTGGAATGTCGTGTGTGGCTGCAGGAGATGGGCACGCGTGGCAGTCTGATGGCAACAGCAAGTGCTGTTATGTGGAGACAGGGCCTTGAGATGCTGAAGATCAGACACAGAAAGCACGTTCTTGTTGTGGTGGAAAGGAAGATAAATAATGCAGGGAGGCTGGACGTTTTTAAAAACATGGTAAACTTCCAGCTGTCACAGTCAACAAGAAAGAGTTAGAAAAATGATGTAGTGATTCAATAACATCTTCAGAGAGTCTGGAATAACTACTTCAAGGTTTCCTTTCTTTAAAAAATAAATAAAATAAAGCTAGAAATCGGGTGTCATCACCTCCCCTGATATCTGGCTTCATACCTACACGTACCAAAATTTATCTCTGGAAACACTGCTTTTGCAGATACTGAAGTCTCAGCAGTGTAGAGTGTTTTTATTTAAGAAGATCCTTAAATTTGTTAATTGTGTTATATCTGACACTTATTTGGAGATTGAGTAGTTCTTGTAGAGGCTTGTCTCTGCAGGCAAAATTTATAAAACTCGAATAAAGTAGAATTGTGTGAAAAGATGATAATCACGATGACAGATGCTGTGCTTTTGTGTTAAACCTTAGACCAATGGGGTTGTAGAACGTGATGATGTCCCAAAACCCCTTGAATTTTCCTCATTGTTTGTTGGTCTGCTTTGTTTTCTGCCTCTCAGGACAGCCTGAAACAAATATCGACTCTGCCGAAGGGTAATTCAGTCTTATAATAGCTATGTTGCAGTATTGCATTCTTTGGTCTAACCTTTTCATTTGTTTATTTTTTTTTCTAGACAGAGTTATTTGTGCATGCATTTAAGGATCAGCTGGTCAGAAGTGCCCTTTTAGCACTATACACAGCCCGGCCTGGCTGTGTTCTCAAGAAACCAGCTGTGCCTAGAAACAGTGCAGAAGAGGGAGATGATCTACAGCATCAGGACCATCCTTCTCAGATTAAAAGACAGGACTCTATACCCCATCATTCTGAGTATGATGAGGAAGAGTGGGTAAGTAGTCAGAAACTCTTGGTTTCTATTCCTAAACCCTACAAATCAGCATAAACATATACAAGCCCAAGTGTCTGTTTTATTGCCAGGGGGGTGGGAGGAAGAGGGGGGAAGAAGTGCAAAACCATGAAATAATATATATATAATATTTTTCAGATGCATTGTGTATTTTGAAACTAACTTGAAGGAATTTTCTTAAGTCCAGTGTGCTTCTCTGTGACTGCTTGGTTGTGCATATAGCAGTGAGGATGAAGAATATCTGCTTGCCCAGATGGGAAAACAGTCTTTCTTTGCTCTTGCTTGAGTTCTTTTTGCTAGTCAGGCAGATGCAAGGAGAATGGAATCACATACACTATTATGAGGAAAGTTTTTTAGTTTGGTTTTTTTTTTTTTTTTTCTTCCCAGGACTGAATATAAATAGTTTAAATACACATGAATTAATCCTCAGGAAAACAGAGCTGTTTTCCCTTGGACTCTGTTCTTAGAGGACATTTGAGATTGCATAAAAGAATGAAACATGGCTTTGAGATGTTAACATTCTTAGCATATCTTTCAAAAATTTATATTATTTATATGGCTGAGATTTTGTACATTAATTATTTTGGTGGATGTGTTCATAATAGATCTGTTTCTTTGTTATATACACCCTGAACTCAAGCTATTTTTATTCAGTTCAGGCTCATACTTTCAGTTCATTACTGTATTCTAATAAACGTAAAGGATGCCAGCATATTAATCTCTATTGTAAATAATTAATAACTTGTGTGAGCCACAGTACTTATACCTGAACTGTGATCTTTATCCATACCACAAATAAGGGAAGAAAAATGTATTTATTATACAGAAAAGACAATTATCTCCAACCCCATGCATTAAGTAGTCATGAGATTTAAACAATAAATAAATAACTCATTCTTTTATTTTTGTTCTGGATTTCGAACCTTGAATTCACTTTTTCATGTTTTCTCAACAACCTGAGGGGCTAGAATGTTTCTTCTTGTTTTGAAACAAAAGCCAAAATATTTGTTTCCAGCTGTTGAAGCATTCAGAAAAACAAATATCAGAATAGATTTGTTAAAATGGAGAAATTTTGCATTGGAGAGATAGAATTTTTGTGCAAGCTATGTTTTAATTTAGAACTTCTGTCTCTGCGGAGAAGCTAGCTTTACTGTATTTCAATATTGATTTTTTAAAAAAATTATTTCTGCCAAGTGCTTAGTCCTCATCTATTAAAACTTATAAGCACATTAGTTTAAAGTGTGTCTAATTTTTCCGCTGAATTAGTAAGATTACCGGCCTGATAAAAATTAAGTGTATCTTTGAGTTTTTTGCGAGTTAAACTGAGTCAGTCACTGTCAGTCTTGAGGTGGTATCAATCTTAGAGAAATTTCGGTTCTTTTGAAGTTTGAAAGATTACTCTTCCACTATTTTCAGTTCTTTCTGTCAATGGAATGAATAGTGCAAGCTTTAATGATCAAATTTTCATTACCATGATGAAAAGAGAAAGAATAAACACATGTAAAATTTGAAAAAAATGCTTAGTCTGCTATGGAAGTCAACTATAAAGGAGAAAAACTTTGTGATGCATTGCTTTATATGCACAGTCCTATATCCTCCTTCGTTGATCCCCCCCCCCCATCAATCAGGCACAGATTGCCTTTTTAC
>JAHREE010000567.1:2459548-2487063 GCA_033628505.1 Tringa tobata
CTCTGTTCCATCCAATTCTAATGACTGCATTATAGAATCATAGAACTGTTTCGGTTGGAAGGGACCTTAAAGATCATCGAGTTCCAACCCCCCTGTCCTGGGCAGGGACACCTCCCACCAGACCAGGTTGCTCAAAGCCCCATCCAGCCTGGCCTTGAACCCCTCCAGGGATGGGGCATCCACAGCTTCTCTGAGCAACCTGTTCCAGTGTCTCACCACTCTCACAGGAAAGAATTTCTTCCTAATATCTAATCTAAATCTCCCCTCTTTCAGTTTAAAACTGTTATGCCTTGTCCTATCTCTCTACTCCCTGATGCAGTGTCCCTCCCCATCTCTCCTGTAGGCACCCTTTAGGTACTGGAAGGGGCTCTAAAGTCTCCCTGGAGCCTTCTCTTCTCCAGGCTGAACAACCCCAACTCTCTCAACCTGTTGGGGCTATCTTACCACCATCACGAAAGTGAATTCAAGGCTGTGTTTAAAAAGTAGCTGAGATCCACCCTCTTCCCTAGCATCCAAATTTATCTTTAAGGAATAACTCCCAAGTTCTTAACTATGCAGGGTGCCCTTTCACTAAGTGACTAGTGTTTTCCTAAAAGCCACCTTCTCAATAGCAATACTGTGTTGCACCTCTCTTCTTTGATACCAAGTACAGATATTCATTCCAGAGTAGCTGACAGCCATATGGATTGAGCCATTTATATTGGTGCACTGCACGTAGGCAGTAGGCATTACTGTTGAAGGAAAAATATTTAACTGGAGAGTTTTAGAGTGCCTCTGGGTAGATATTCTCTTCTCCACTTGCCAGCTGCTTCTGCTATCCTAGAACCTCCCTGCAGGAGGGAACAAAGCATGTTGTCATGTATAATAGAAGGAAAGGTGGGCCCATTGCCACTTGGATCTGTTTCCACTCTACATTTCTGACTGACTGCTTAATGTGGTTGGAGCTACAACGAACAGATAAAATGGCATTTCCAATAAGCTATGTACAAATCCTTATATGGTACTCAAACATGGGTCTGAAATACTGACCCGTGTATGATATATTCCATTCCAAAGCATTGTGATATCCCAAGAGGGTGTTAATCATGGACATTAGTTAAGATATTTGCTTTATCTTTGAGCACACCTCAAAAGGAACTTAAGGTAGTATATGGCTATCGACCCACATGAAGGAGATACCGTATCTTGAGAGCACTGGGGAATGTGGTTGCTGTGTCTACTTGGCATAAATAAAGCATGCAAGTGTAGTGGTGTATATGGAAGGACAAGACATGACTGAGGAGCTCTGTAGTGAGTTTAGAAAGCCTTTAAAAATGAGACAATAGCCTCTGGGACTCCACTGGCTGGCAGTGCTTAGGAGGAAGATGTCCTGTCAGGTGCAATGACAAGACAATAGTTTCCAGACCTCCTTGCAGAAATGGGGGAGTTGGATTGCTCTTTAATGATACTTTCAGAGCGGATGGAAATGAATTACATTTTTTTAATTGGGTGGATAAAAGATAATTATTTTACAGGTTCATTTTTAAGCGTCCTAAGGAAAGTGCCCACCTATATGTGAAGCCAAGGCCTACCTTCTCAGGGAGGTCATTACAAGTATGAATGCCACAGCAGAGGTGGCAAGAGAAGTGCAACTTATACCTATTTCTAGCTAGCAACACCTAACCACACATGCTGGGACTCCTTAATGTCCCAAGTGGCTTCTGAAATTTGGAAGAAGTAGATGATGTCAGTGTGCTGTTGCCTTGTTGCAATGGGGTCAAGCCCCATTACAGATTTCCACTTTCCCTGTCACTAGGGCTTGACTTCTGAGCTTAACGAAGCAGTAATGAAAGGGAACCAGAGACCTTGTTTCTCTTGTTCTTTCACACTACAGTAGTAAACTTACCATCAAATTAGCTCCACAGCAACTGGTGGGAAAACTGATGTCAGAGGAAAAGCATCCTTGTTAGGAATTTAGGGCTTTACTACTTCAGTGTATCAAGAATTAAGACTTATTTTCTTCTGAATCCTCACTTCAGACAGAGGATTTATAAGAATGCTGACTTGAGAGGCTGTGGGTGTATGTTCTCCTTTAACCTGGCACATGCTGCAAACCGATCACTTGTGAGGCAGTTCTTGGGCAAATTGAAAATAGACCACTTAAGAAGGGGAAGGTGGATGGAAAGTGTGCTAGGCTACAGGAAAATGTTATGGGAATAGCAAGGTATGACAAAGAATGTGAAATGGCTGGATTTCTTCACATAGGGAGTCACTTGGTTTGCATTGAGTGGAAAGTGCATTTTTACTCAAGAATTATTCTTACCAAACTGCAGAATTTCAGCAGCCCTCTTGGAAAAATATGCCCATCTTTGGTGCAGATAGAATAAGATTCCTAATGAACAACAGACACATCTACTTTTTCCCTCTGCCTATAACGATAGCTTCTAATCCCAGGATTCTCCCATGTGGAGAAAAAGAGGTGTGGAACAGGCCCTTGCTCCCTCCCAGTTGCCCATCTGTAAAAAAGCCAGATATATGATAATTAGAGTGAGCTTTCTGTCAACAGATGTTGATGAATTTTGCTTCTAAACCCTCAGGGAATGTTTGTGTGAATATTGTTTAGACACCATCTCAATGCTGGGTTAATAGTTGGTTTGAAAAGAGAAAAGTATTCTTTCCAAAATGAAACAAGGGCTTGTATTTGTGTTGCTTGTGCAATAACTCCAGATGCTCATTAAGAGTTTAACGCTCTTTGTGTTGGGATTAAACTCCCTCAACAGAGGGAGGAAGGGAAATGAGGTTGCTGCAGCCATGCTGAGCAACTTGAGTTCCTATACCTCAGCATATTCAGTGACTAGAAAGACTGAAGTCCCCTGCTACTCTCTGGTAAAACTTGGAGCTCTTTGGGGCTAGAATTTTTACTATTTGCCTTGTTCCGTTTTACTTCATAGAATCCTTCTCCCAAAAATAATAATTGTGGGTGGTAGAGATCAATCATTTCACCCATATTCTGAATATTTTTTCTGGAACGCTTGAGGTACTTACAGGATGAAACTTTTGAAGGAATCTATACCTGTCCTCTGTCTTTAGCTTTAAATTGTATCTATGCGTGTGGGTATCATGCATAGTCGTGTGTTTAATGGTTTGTTTCAGCAAGTACACGCTTCTGTCTGCAGACCCACGTCGTGTCCCTTGGGGCAGGGTGCCCGCTTATCACAGGGTGTGCCCTTAAATGGAGGGAACAGGGAAAGATCCAGTCCCTCTAGTCAGGAAAATGGCCTAAGAAGTGTGGCATGTAAATAAAAATAAAGCTTAGATTCAACGATTGCCTTAGTGATAGTTCTAACTTTGCCTTCACCCAGCTTCCAAGTGTTACCATTTATATGGAACTATGGTATTTCTCTGAGTTTTCAGTTTTCTTTAACCTTCTCTTTTGTTGTCTCTTGCAACTCCATTTTTAGGCCTCAAGGCCTGACATACGCGTAATGCTTCTGGCTAGCATACCATAAAGTTGAAGGAAGAGCAGTGATACTATCTTCTCATTTTTTAACCCTCAAGCAAACCCTGGTTGCCCTGAATTAGTTTCAGAATGACTGGGAATTAAAACATGTACATGGGATTTTTTGTAGTTTTGTTACATTTTCGGTTTTTGTCTGGTTGCTAGCATTGTCTACAGCCTCATTTCTTGTACGGCTTGTGTTTTTTCTTTTTTTTTTAATGCAGCCCCATAAAAGTAAGTGCAAGAGCTTTAGTGTCTGCAGCATCCAGCACCTGAAGGACCTTCTTGTATCAAAGTAACTGATGTAATAAAACGGGAGGGGATGTTAAATTATCAAAAAGAGGTCAAGTACTATAGCAAAACTGACAGTTGCACACGAGATTTAATTTGGTGAGGCTTTGAATGTCTGCCCTCTTACGGTATTATTTCAAATAGACCAACTGCTCAGTTCCTTGTGATTGGACCTGAAACTTTGCATGCATTTTGATGTAAAGTTTGAAGCACATGTGTTTCCCTCCCACTGTCTGAAAAACCCAAACTGTTTCAGGTCAGTCATTTACTCTGCAGGCTTAAGTTGGCAGTAGGCTGAAGAATGAGAAAAATGGTAATATGCTGACACCTTATATTTCTAGTAATATTTCTAATAATTTGCATGTCTCTGTCTCCACTTTAAGGTGTTAACAAGAAGTTAGTATTGTCTGTTTTGTTTTCTTCTTCAGTAATGTGCAGTGATAATTATACTCTTTTCAGGACAGAGTGTGGGCCAACGTGGGAAAGAGTTTAAACTGCGTTATTGCCATGGTGGACAGACTGCTTGAAAAAGACAGCATCAGCAGCAGTAAAGAGGGTGAAAATGACCCTTCAGCAGCAGATTGCAAGGTGTTGCGTGCAGGTGGTAAGGAACCCTTTTTCTTTAATCATTAACTAGAGTAAATAAAAATGGAAAAAGTCACAGAAAAAATGATATATAGAAGAGTCAATAGTATCTTTGATGAGAGTGCTGGTAGCAAGGTTTTGTACAGTTGTAGCCTTGAATGATGGAAGGCTGTTTATCAAATTACAGCTCCATTGTGTGCTCAAACGGCTTGCCATGCTCATTTTTTGTGCTACAATGAAAACCTTTTGAAACCATATTTTCCTTTGAAGGCTGATGTAGTTTCATTTATTTTAGATTTTACTTGAATATAACATTTTGAGAAAAAACATTGGAGTCTGTCTTACCCCACAGGAAACTTGTAAGGAAAGGTGAACATTCTGTTTGTGTCATTCTTTTCCCCTTTTCTGAAGCTATATACTCATTTTTTTTTCTGATATGTTAAAATTAATTTTTCCCTGCATACAGTCAATACTGAAGACTAATTAGAGTGATTCTATGAGATGATACAACGAAAACTTTCTCCAGAGCAGGACCATGTCACCAAATCTATTGAACTTCTCCTATGGTTACATTCCTTGTAGCTTTCTCTAAGCATAGAGTAGATCTTCTTCGTAAGTCTGACAAGACTTTCTGACTTGCAAGTGTGTTGCAAGAAATGAAACAGCTCGTTAGTGATATAATGGTGTTAGTCCAAATATAAGGAAATCAGAACCAAACGTTGTGCCGCTCTTCAGTTAAAAAAACAAACACTCCATCCCACCCCAAACAACAAAAACCCCACAACCACTTTGTTTTATAGAGCTCTGTATAATTTTGGCTTTTTTTAATTGTGTATTTTATCCTCTGTTTTCCTTTACATGTTCTATTTCCCTCCTCAGATTTTAATGATGTAATTTCATATCAAGAGTTCTAAAGATACTAGAACTCATTTGTCCTTTCTTACATAACAAGAATTAAAACTGGTTTTTTCAACTGTATATCATATGTGTAGTACTGGTGGGTTTCGTGCAACAGATTGTGGTTGTGATTTTTAATGCAGCTGCAACCTTGGCATTTTTACTGGTAAGAGGGATTTGTGCTGGCATCCTGGAATTCTTGCTTCCAGTGCCTCACGTGTTGGACTTGGTTTGTATGAATAGTCCAGAGCCCAGAGTATTTCTTATCTGTTTGCTTCTCTGAGCTTCTGTCTACCAGGCATATACCCCTATAATGTCAGAGGGCTAGATGATACCATCTTTGTTCTCTGGTGAAGGCTTGCAGGTGCAAAGTATCAACACAGTTAGCTTTCAACATTTTTCAAACCTTTTTCAGATAAGAAGGTAGAAGTACTCAAGAATGAGATAGGTGTAGTTGTCAACTTGAAAGAATCTTTAGAAAGTGAACCCAAGCATACTGATTTGGATTAAAAGAACGTAATTGAATGTTTGTTTTTGTGCATAACTCCCTTCCCTTTTCCCTGGTACTAATAAGTTTTTCTGTTATTGTTAGCAGAAATCCACTATGTCTATTAGAAACGTTTTGCAGGTAAAGTAGTAGTACACTTTCACCCAGACTTTCCCCAAGTTACTGCAGTGCATTTCTATGTGTAAACATAGATACGCATGCACTGTTTTTTATCTGAATTCCATAATTACGGAACAAAACTTGAGGTTTCCCCCTCCCTCCCCAGTCTGAAGAAGAGTCATGATTTAGAATAATTCTTTTTGGATGCTTCCTGACATGCTTAGCAACATGAATGTTTACAGTTTTTTCCTTCACTCTCTTCAACCTCCTGACCTCTGTTATTCTGTATAAGCCATGAAATGTATTTAACCAGTCCATTTGAGTCTTTCATTGTAGTGATGAAAAAGTGTGCTGTTACCTTTGATTCAGGCTCATACCCTACACAGGCAAATGAAATACTGGTTAGAGCTCACAAGGCCAAAAAAACCTTCAAAGTTACTTCCTTATAAGTACTATAATAAACAGTCATCTAATAGAATGAAAGGTACCTCTTGCTAAGCAATAATGATAATTGTAATGGTTAGAAAATTATAGATGTATTTCATTCAATTGAGGAGTTGTCTTTTGGAGCTGACAGGCCAAGGACACAAAAAAAATCAAGATGTTATGGCACTGGAATAAATTCTTCTGTCTTTCCCTCATCTCAGGGCCTTCCCTATTTCTCTTGAATCAGTACAAGTGCCCTTCTGTGAGAGCAGAGTCAGTGCTTCTGCTGAGTTGTGCTGAGTGTTCTGCAACAACCCATCACATGGAAACTGCAGATTTGTGGGGCAGGTGGCTTTGTTTTCATGTTCTGCTTTTTGAGGAAGACATAATTTCCTAATGATGTTTCTATGAGAGCATCATGCAGTCCCCTTTGAGAGCTTATAGGAGTTTCGAGGTCATGCAACAATGGAGGTGTTTTAAAATTCCTTTCTTTTATAGGACTTGCTTAAAAGATGGAGCTTTCTATAGAACCATCCAGGTGCGTGCCAAAGTTGGTTGCCTATTGGCTTTGCAAAATGATTGCCTTTGGGGCCAGAATTTTTCACACTTGGCTTCTACATGAGAGCATGGTCTTATATGTTTGTTTTTCTCTGCACCTTAAGTTTGACATGAAGTCCTGAGAATGCACTGAGAAGCACCTACATAGAGGTTGGGATGCTAAGTTTAGGGTTATAGATTTTGCCTTAATTCTGCTCCATTTTGGTTTTGAAGCCTAGTTGTATGGGTTCATAACTTTTTCCTAGATATAAAATCATGCTGTATTTACACCTGTAGATATGTTTCTGAAATTACAAAATTTTACGCTATATACAATTCAAAAACATTACGTATGTGAAAAGCTTGTCATATCTTGCAATTACCTATTATACCATAATTTGAGCATAATATATTTCATTAAAACTACAAATGTCTGGTCACAGATAGATCTTTGAGTCTGAAACTGCTTCAGTGCTGAGGCTGATCGAAAGAAAAGTTGTGCTGCTGTTTGTAAGAAAAATGGGGAATTACCAGGATTTTGACCAAAACGTTGAAAAGTATGCCTTAAAGTATGGAATAAAATGTTTCCTTATATTAGTGAACCTGACTGCTTTAATACAATATTATTTTTTTCTAGCATATAACAATGAAAAAGATGTCAAAGAATGCATATGTGGTAGAAAATGTTATGACAATGATTTGATGGGTTTGAGCAATAGCATATTCCTATAACTATAGGTGTTGTCATAACATATTCAGAGCTTTCCAAGATAGGTTTTTATTTGCTGTTTCAGTGTTAACATCGTGTGATCTTACTCTTTTTTTCCCAACATGCTTATATTTATTGTATGGAATCTTTGTATTCAGAAACATTGGTGGCACGTTTTTCTTGTACTTACCTTTCAACATTAATTATACCTTTCTTAGCCTAACTTTTTGTGCAATCTGACCTTTGAGTGTATTCTTAAGACTGAATTTGAGTTATCAGTTACCAAGGTAACATGCTATGGTTTCATCAGTTGCAGGATTATGATTACACTACAGGATAAATCAGGAAAAGCAGATGGATTTTTAAAGGAGAGGGATTTTTTTTTTTTTTTAAATTCTTTTAACTCTAGACCAGTTTGCCTTGGAGAACTACTTAACAACATTAAATTCTTCTTTTTTTGCCTTTGCATTTTCCATGGGAGTCAGAGTGTGAAAGTCTGTCCTGCAGCATTAGAGGTACCAGTGAAACACAGTAGTTTGCTCTTATGCTTACACCGCCCCTGACAGATCTCCATGTTTAGCTGTGCTGCTGAAAGAGGCTCCTTGTACTGCACCATCAGAACTATCACCCAGCCATTCCTCTGCTGGCTCTGGGTGAGTACTCCCTAATTTGCTACATACAAAATCCACCACATTGTCTCAAACAATATAAATTGGCAGTGTGATTGCAGCTGGATTTTGCCTGAAGTGAATTATGGAATCATAAACTATGTTGCTGGGCAGATGGAGTTGCCAATGGTGACCTTCAGCATAGGTAGCAAAGAGCACCCAGGCAATGGTGCCATATTACCTAGCTGGAATGAAGATAGACATCTGTTCATAGGCAGGTTGCTACAGGTATATATGGGTTAATTTATTTTTTTTTAATAATCTGATACCTGATGGGGACTGTATAAGTCTGGATTAAACCTTTCTCTGTCTCAGTGACCTAGAGATGGATGCTGCGTCCTTTCAGTGCATCCCTCCCAAAGCTGGCAGAAACGTGAAATAAAACTGTGTTCTGATTTTGTTTGCATCTTCAGAAGAAGAGCTTTTACTGTAAATTATCATTTAGTCAGGAACATGAAAAATTATCCCTTGGTCTGTGTTCGCTTGAGTAGCAGACATTATTTATTTTGAAACTTTTGAAACTTTCTCTTCTCTCGATCTCCTTCACATTTTTCTTTCCTCTTTTCTTAAGCTTGTCTTAGCATCAACTCTATCTCTGCACTTTTTTTTTCTTTTCCCTCTCACTTCTGAATCATTCTTCTCTTTTTGATAGGGCCCTTAACAGGGCTATATGTAGCCAATAAACCCAATTTTTTAAACAAGACATCAGAATATTTAGTTGCTGAACACTTCTGTAGCAAGGTTTATCCATTACTCCTGTGTTTTGATTACATTAGATTTCCTCAACTTTGTCCATTATTACCATGGCTGCCGCCTTCTGTTGTCATTGTGACTAAAGCTGCTGAGACACTTGTATATGTATGATTAGAGGGTTTCCATTTTCACTATTAATTCATGCGACGGTATAGAATATCTCAGATAATTACAACAGATTAATGAATCCCCAGGAATTCAAAATTGCTCTTCTGGACACTCAAACTATGCAAAGTGGACTGCTATTATATTAACTGCAGAAATATGTGGAAGACTTATGCAGGGTTTTGGTGTTTCTGTGATAAATGCTGCAGAATTATGAGCATAATCATCCTTTTTAAAAAAGCTTAGTCCTTATACTAGACTTAAACTGAGCTCCAAGAGCTGAGTGGCAAGATGAAAAAGTAGGAGGCTGACCTTTTTATGGTGCAAAGTTGAATATGTGCACTGTCAGTTTTTAAACCTCCCTTAAACAAATAAATTCAGAAGAACGTTCTTATCCTAAGTGAATAAATTCAGTTTCTGTGGGTTAATTATTTCATGCTTTTTGCACTAGCTGTTCTTGAAGTGGTTACTACCGTTTTGAGTAGGTTGGTTTGTTTTACTTGCCTTTTTCCTTAAGACAGAGTTTCTCTAATGTTCAATTTGTGATACCAGGGCAACTCATTTACATTGTTTGACCTCTGTTATTTCAATCCTATTATGTATTATTTGTGTGTTTGGGTAGTAAGGGAATAAGGGATTAGCTACAGTGAAAAGTTAAGTCATGAAGTTCAACAAGGCCAAGTGCAGGGTCCTGCACAGGGATTGGGGCAATCCCAAGCACAAATACAGGCTGGGCAGAGAATGGATTGAGAGCATCTGATACAGCACCCTGGGCTGTATCAAAAGAAGTGTGGCCTGCAAGTTGAGGGAGGTGATTTTGCTGCTCTGCTCTGGTGAGACCCCACCTGGAGTACTTTATCCAGCTCTGGGACGCCCAACATAAGAAGGACCTGTTGGAGCAAGTCCAGAGGAGGGATGTGAAGATGATCAGAGGGCTGGAGCACCTCTCCTATGAAGACAGGCTGAGAGGGTTGGGGTTGTTCAGCCTGGAGAAGAGAGGGCTCAGGGGAGACCTTATAGCAGCCTTCCAATAGCTTAAATGGGCCTACAGGAGAGATGGGGAAGAGATTGTTTGTCAGGGAGTGGAGTGATAGGACCAGGGGTAATGGTTTTAAACTGAAAGAGGAGAGGTTTAGATTAGATATTAGGAAGAAGTTCTCTACTGTGAGGGCTGTGAGGCACTGGAACAGGTTTCCTAGAGAAGTTGTGGCTGCCCCATCCCTGGAGGGGTTCAAGGCCAGGCTGGATGGGGCTTTGAGCAACCTGGTCTGGTGGGAGGTGTCCCTGCCCAGGGCAGCGGGGTTGGAACTCGATGATCTTTAAGGTCCCTTCCAACTCTAACCATTCTATGATTCTAGCTGCTGTTACATTCATTACCATATGTCTGTAGGGCTCTCTGTTCCTTTAAGAGTATGACATTATGCTTTCTTCTGCTTTTAATTCCATGGTTAGTTTTTAACCTCATACCATTTACATTTTGAGATGACTTGAAGCCATCAAAGATTTCCACTGATTTTTAGGTGGTACAGACAGCAGTGACACAATTGGCTTTTTTCTCTGTTGCCGGGGCAAAACGAGATAGGAGCGCTCTTCCAAAGCCTTAGGGCTTTTCCTGTTTGATTACTAGCACATTTTAATAAGCACTTCAATGGGCTTGACTTTGAAAAGAGCAGAAGCTTGCTATTCTGCCAAACTTTATCAAATTTAACATGCAGTTTGACATATTGCAACTTGAGTATTAGCATGTAGAAATGACTAGTTGGGTGCTAAGCAGGTCATTTGCCTCTGCAGGCGTGTTGATTAAGAGAACATGGGACTGAAGGGCGTTTTCCAGCAACCAAAGGGCAAATCCTGTCATAAACTGAACTTCCACAACTCTCTGATAGCAATGGAAGAGGAGTATTTACTCAGTACTTCGCTGCTCTTACTCTTGTTCTAATCTTATGCCGAAGTGCATAGTGGTGATACTACTTCTTTTAATTTCATCCTTCCATTTTCCATTTTAATGTGTTTGGCTTTCATTCCTTGTTTTAGTTTCTTTTCTAACCGCGTACTAGTGCAATTTTTGAATTGAGTTTCCTTACTTCATTAGTAGGCTTTGACTCTTTTGTTTGGATACTAAATATTCCAAACAGGACAGGCTGCCCTTGTCGTTTTAGCAACCTGACATTCATTTTGTAGTCTCCTTGTTGCTTCTGTTCTTGCTCCTGATGTCTTTTTTTTTGAGATGTTTACTCCTTCAGTTAATTCTTCAGCCTTTTTCAAAGGATTTCCCTCTGTGTTGAGGATGCAAATCTTGCAATTGTAGCTTAAAAGAAATTTGTGTAAGTCCTTGAAGTGATTCTACAAAGCTATCATCAGTCTCTGTAGGACTAGAGGTCCTGAGCCATGGTTGCCCCCCTGCATCTGCTTTACATCAGCAACCAATTCTGAGCTGACTGACGGTTTTCTCATTTCTCATCAGGAGGAGTTGTAAGGCATCTAGCATCTCTCTCCAAACTCTTTTAGCCATGTAAGCAGTAGCTTGTAACCAAGCAGTACCCTCGTATATCAACAACATTGTGGCAAGTTAGATCAGGTTAATCTAAACCTTAATTTAGAGCAGGATTTTAAAGCTCCCTTTATAAATAGTATTTCTTTATGAATTTTAGGAATATTCTGTATTGAGCTCTTGCATATAAGAAAATTTTATTTTCCAAATTCTGGTGAATTTGTAAGCTTCAAAATACAATGCTTTTTTTTTTTGTTTCATAAACTTCAGTTTCACAGTGCTTCTCAGTTTCAAGGAGCAATGTAAAAGCTGCAGTATTTGCTTATAAGTGCGTGCTTCTGTTGGATATTTGGAGCTTTGTGCGCTGTTAATGAATGACCCTGTTTTATATTCCTGCTGGAGTATTTGCAAACTGATATCCTGCATAACAAGTGACATATGGTGATTTTAACAGCCCAAGGACTGAGCAGCTATGTAGATTATTATTTTTTTTCTAGAGTTGACTTTTCCAAGATCTCAGTCAGAGATACACCTCTTATTTTTATCTTAACACGCTAAACTTCCTTTAAGATAAAAGGATAAATATGAGACTATATTAGTCCATTCATGAATGTACTGTTTTCAAGAAACAATGCAGTTGCTCTCTTAGATTTGCTAACTAGCTCCACCTTCTGGGGATTGAACATCCTTAGTAATTGTGAACAAGAATTTTCAGTGTGAGCAAGGAGTCGATGATTCTTATGCAGAACTTAATCCCATGAGGGTATAGTTTTATCTTCTTTCCTTTTGGCAAGTACAATTCTATTTATATTCTGTGATAAAATAATTTATCTTTCCTCAGTCGTTAGGGTAAGATTTCCTACAAACTTAGAGCTTTTATTGTTTTCTACAAAGCAAAATACATATGTAATAAAAGCTATTCTTTGGGACATAAAATTTTTCATATATTTAACATGAGTGTCCTTTAATGAAAAAAATGGCCTTGATAATTTCAAATCTTTGAAGTCCTTCTTAATGCAACTGTTACTGACAAAAATTATTTATGTTAGTAAGTTACTATTCCAAACATGTAGTCTCCCCCAAAAAATCCTTGTGAGAAAATGATCTTGAAGCCACTACAAGGTATGTGCAAAATAATTTGGAAAATCATAATAGAAGGTAGTTATCAATTGTTTATGCCAGCCTGGAAGCCTGCATGAAGTAGAATCCACTTACATTTGTTCTGGGTCCAGTATTATTCAATATTTTCAGTACTGACTTGGCTTATGAAATATGGATGATGCTTATAAAATTTGCAGATGCTTAAAGCTGGGAGAGGCTTTAAGCACCGTGGGAGCAGGATTAGAATGGATCTTGATGAAACGGAGCACTGAAATATTAGGATGCAGTTCAGTAAGGACAAGTACAAAGTTATGTTCCTAAAGAAGCAGAAAATACCCAGTGCAGATTGACTGGTTAAGCGGCAGGTCAGTAGAAACAGATCCAAGATACGTGACTTGTGACCAATATATGACCCCCTCTTTTATGAAGAAGAGTGTCAGGAAAGCCCTTTAGCCCTATCCCTGTAACCTGAAATTGTAATAGCAGGTTCACAAAGTGTGACTAGTTCTAGAAATTCAGCTTTTTCTCTCTTGCCCTGGCTGTCGGTGTACTTGAAGATCCTTGGCTGTGTCTGTATCCAGCTCTGCTTTCCCATGAAAGTGGAACAGATGTCTATTATCTGTACCTTGGCGTCTACTTTAAAGTGGCCAGGTATAATCTTTTTCGTTATTTGCTCAGGTTAGCAGGAGACAACGACCTCTATTCTTATCACATACAGTTCTGTTCACTGGTTCAGTATGCATTACATCTTTTGATCTTATTCTGCTGCAGTTGCTTTCCTTGGCATTTATTTATTGATTAATTTAAGAAATTACTACAATGTAAGACTCAAAAGGAGAGTTTAGATTGTCTGGTCTGTCTAGTCTGACTTCCAGTGTGTCACACTTTGTTGCCTACCTTATTTCTAAATTTGTCTCACAGCAGCCTCTGACCTTTGGTTGTTCTTTTGCTTTTATTCCCTAGAATAAACATCCCTGCTAGTACTTGTTATTTTCTCCTCGTGAAGAGGGGGAATCAAGTTGCTGCTCCTCCTTTTTCATAGGCTTAAGGAGATTAAACTCTAAATCTTGGTACCTCTCCTCTGCAAGCTCTCCATTTTTTTCAGCAGTCTCTTTAAAAAGTGTATACCAGACGTTGGCCTGCAGTGTATCGGTACTCTCTTAGTCAATAGCATGTATAAATACACCTCTTTTTGCTGGAACATGGAACTGGGGATGGCTTGTAGAATCATAGAATCGTCAAGGTTGGAAGGGACCTTTAAGACGTTCTGTTTTATTCACAATGGTTCTAACTTCAATCTGTATAACTCACACTGAAACATGTATGACTGTGCTAAAACACACGCCATCTAACCACAAAGGCGTTATTTGCAAAAGAACCCAAGTTATTCCCTGTGACCACTCTGTCCTCATCTCTATTTCCTCTTTCCTGTGCCTTATTTTTTTTGCAGTTTCTCCTGGCTTTCAAAGTTCTCTCCAGTCGTCTTGGCTACAGTTTTATTCATTTACATATTTATCTGGAGCATAGCCAAATTGACTTTGAAACAGGCAGCTATGTCTTCCTACCTAAAGAACTTATTCAGTACTAACGAGTCTTTCATTGGCCTGACTCAGAATCTTACCTGAAACAGTGTGCTCTTATCTTCCACCTAATTACAATTTAAATTGAACAGATTTTAATTATCATTGATTCTTAATTGCGCTAATCTACAGAAAATATGAGTCAGTGATGGACTATATTTAGTTGGTTGCACTTCCTATTTTTATATAGGTTCTTCTGGAGTGTTGATTTCTCTTTCATTTTAAACTATAACAATGAAACTGAGATGTAGATTCTGAAGGAGGGTGAGATTTTTTAGTTATTATTTGCTCAACTTGGAGGGGTAGGCAAAACCATATGCAACTACAATGCAGGTCTGATTTTATTAAATCCTGAAAAATTCAGGAACAGCTTGGGCAATTGCGCAAGTTTGAGAGAGCTCTTCTAATTTTCCTCCATTCCTAGTTAACGCTTTGCTTCATTTGTAACGTATTAAGGAGTCTCATTTTTCAAGCATTTCTTTAGCTTGTTTTTTCTGATATTCCTAACATATGTTTTAACAGAGCAAAACATATTACAAAATAGTTCTAAATCTCTCTGCTCGAAGTAGCTAAAAAAATAATGAGTTCAATATCTCTAAATATTTAAAGAGAACAATACAGAGAGAAGCTAAAAAGAAGGAAAGTGACCTGAGGGTTAGTATTTTTCCAGCCTATACATTAAAAAGATAATATCCTTCCAGATATCTATTTCTTCTTGTTTTGCCTTCCAGCACCCACTTTTTCTTAAATATGGGCTCTTCCCTGCATCACCCTCCTTTTTTTTTTTTTTTTTGATTGTACTTCATTTGTTTATAATATCTAGTTGTCAATGCTGGGAAGAACAGGACATCTTCACCTCCACTGTATTTATCTTGTGCTAATTGAGTTTTCACTTGTATCCCTGTATGTTCCATTTATGACACTTGAATGCAAATTGTAGAGAAGTTAGGTCTTGGGATATAGCTGGATTCAGGCCAAGGATTTAGCCCCAGTCTCGGTGGTAAGCTTGAGTCCTACCTCTAAGTGTATTCTCCAGTGGCTTTTGCTGTACCACAATGGTCAGGATAGAGCTGCAGGGTCGCTTTTATGTGTAGGATGATGTACACAGCCACTGCAGCCCTTTCTCCATTCTGAAAAGAATTTTCACTGCAAGTTTTCTGTTTTGGAACGGATGATCTGTCTTGTTCTAGGTGACTGGTATGAACAGCTTTATCCCCTGGTGATTACGCTGAAGGACTGCATGGGAGAGGTGGTGACCAGGGCGAAGCAATCGATGGCATTTGTTCTGCTCCAGGAACTTGCCTGTGGTTTGCCACAATGTTTGATGCTGACCCTAAGAAGAGATATCGTCTTCAGTCAAGCAGTAGGTTGTTTTGTGTCACTTATCTCCTACTGTTGCTATAATTAAGCATACTATTCATGCCGGTGTTTGTGTTTTTCTTTTTTGTTGGGTTTTTTCCTTTGCCCAATTTAACACAACTTTTTCATATGTTTTCCATTACATCCACTTATATATTTTATAATGTGATAGAGAAATTAATAGTAAATGGAAATCCATAGTAACTGTATTATTGAGTCAGAGAAATAGGTCTGCAATGGACTGGAAAAGGTTACCTAATCTCCCTTTTGCAGAAGGAAATTTTGCACAAATATTTGCACAAAAAAGCGCACCTATTTTAGTCTTCCTAGGTTGTGTGCCAGTATCCTCACCCGTAGGTGAAGTTCTCAAGTCTAGCCTTAAATATTCCTTGCTGCTATTCAAGCAAGGTATTTTTTTCTCCTGGTCGCCTTGGAAATGAAGAGCAGATTATTTGTTTTCAGTTTGTAGCAGTATTTTATATGTTTGAAGACTATTAGCATGTCTCTCCTCAGATTTTTCTTCTTTTGATAAATAACTGAAGTTCTTTCGATCTTCTCCTGTAGATCGTGTTTTCCAGATGGATTTTTCTCTAAATGATTCATCTAATTTTTTCCCTTAAGTTACATGGTTTTCCTAACCTAACTAAGGAGTTAGGGTGCAACCACCATGGAGTTTCAGTTGCATTAGGTGCCTAACTAGTTTCAAATCCATCATAATTCATCATTATCCATATAATTCATTCATCATTAACTAGTTTCAAATTCCATCATTATTATAACCTGCCAATGGAGGTTCTGGTCTCGCTTACGTCAGTGTACATAGCACACAACCCCACAAAACAAATGAAGCTTATCCAATGTAAAATAAGGGAATATTGCTTTTTACACCAAGAAAAAAATGCCTCAATACTATATTGATATGAAATTATGTCTGTAGTCAGTAAACAGAAATATCTGTGTTGTTTTCTCAAATATCTAAATACTTCTTGTGTTGTGTATAATGATAGCAAGCCTCATTTTAACTAGGTTTTAGCAGTATATCTGTTAATTTCATATTTTTTCATTGTCTTTATAGCTTGCTGGATTGGTCTGTGGGTTTATAATCAAATTGCACACGGGTTTACATGATCAAGGATTTTTACAACAGCTTCATACGGTTGGATTACTTGTGCAATATGAAGGACTCCTCAGTACATATAGTAAGTATTGTTCTTGGACAAAGTTCCTTATGCATCCAGACCACAAGTTTACCCGGGAGGTTCTTATTTTAACCTCTGTTCTGCTTCCAGTAATTTTGCTTACTGAATTAAGAAATATTATTCTTAGGAGACAGTAGACTTCCATATAATAGCACAGTTGAAGTCATTGATACTGTGTTGTGGATTCTGCATCAAAAATTACTCAGATATTTTATTCTCGATTCCTCTGAGAACACTAGTTGCTAATTATTCCATGCAGAGTGCTGAACTACATTGTCTTACATACAGGAGACTGCTTCCTCAGTGCAGCTAGTGGAACTTTTAATAAAAACTGTCTCCATTTGTGTAAGCATTTGGCCTGACCCAAAAAGGCAGGTTTATACAGCTAACCCAGACAGCGGCTTTAAACAGTTACTGATTCTATCAGCCTCTGCCCTGACTGTGTCGGTATTGATGATGTGTAGATAACTTGCAAACTGTTTAAATCCTAGTTTCTTACAGATTGCATCATTTGATAGGTATTAAAAAGGAAATTTGGAGGAGAAACTGCTGTATGTTTCAAAATGCTTTGAATTACATGTATTGGAATCCTTCCCCAAAGTAGAGATCTTGACCGAAGTAGAGGGATTTAGCATTTGGGCAGATCTTTAATGCACAGGAAATTGCAGATCCTCACTTGGAGATTGCTGTCTGGCTCCCTTTTGCGTGATATTCATTGTTGTTATTCTCAAAACCTTTGTCCTCCATCAGCAGGACAGTCTTTAAAAACACTTTCAGAACAGACAAAAATGGCTTTTCCGAGGTTATTCTATGCACATATAGAGCAGGCTGATTTTCAGAGGTGCTTAATACTCATAGTTATCATTTAGGCCACAGAGAATTGTCAGCAGTTCTAAAAATCAGTTTGCTTTTATGTAGGTTACTTTAATGTGGATTTAGGGCTGTGATTTTTAGATGCACAGACTGGAAAATATAATCCCCATATTGCTTTACTATAGCCTATTCAGTGACTGATCTTGTCTACTCTGTTAATAACCTCTGTAATCTTTCCATATAGGTGAAGAAGCAGGGATGCTAGAAGACATGGCTGTGGGAATTTCAGATTTGCAGAAAGTGATGTTTAAAGTCATTGAAGCCAAATCAGAAGATTTTTTGCCTATTATAACAGGAAGGCGGTAAGAACTTTGTTTCCTGGAGCCCATGGCATGTAGTTTCAATCTGTAGCACATGAAAACCCAGATAATGGGTTTCTTGTTGCTGAATTCTATTATATGGAAAGTGCAGTAGTTTTACTTTTCATGAGGTGAATAGAGATGTAATGAGGTAGTAGGGATTTGTAGAGCTAGTAGTAATATGGGCTCTGGTTACTTTCCTGATGAAAAGCTAAAAGCTCCAATTATTAATACAAATTGATCAAAATCTGGGTTGAGCAGAGTTTCTGTTGCATTTTTCATATATAGATACTGAATCAAAAAGAAGCGACAAGGTCAGTATTTACAAAAATGGCCTCTAACTGAAGAAACCATGTTTTTGAGGTGTACAGAACTTGTATTTTCAGTGTGACAAATGAACTTCCATTTCTAAGAGTTAGGTCTTGATTGTCTTAAGATGGAAACTGAAAACTCAGATGTCAAAACTTTAGGCTTCATTTTTCAAAAGTGACCACTATCTGAGTTGCTGAAGATCACACAGGACAAATGCAACCTCAGAAATCCTTGCATAGAGCCACTAATACATTACAGATAAACACTGCTGAATATCAGGACATAAACTGAAATACTTAGTAATTGTGTCTATAAGAGGGCTAAAAAGATTGTTAGACAGGAGGAATGGGTTTTTCATCATCATCTTTATCCCAGCCTGAAGCTCCAAATGTTTTTACTTTTGCAGAAATCACTTCCTCAATAGTATCATTGTTTGTAAGATGGCTGTAAATTAAATTCAGCTAAAAGCAACGACTTTTAAAAAAGAGATGTTTCCTCTGAAGGGGGCTTTCACCACTGATTTACTTAATTATTCTGGATGATTCACTCTCATCCTATGGGCCTTCTGAGAAAGCATTGAAATAAATAGCAGGAAGGCTGGAGTATGATAGGCAACACATTGGGAATAATTAAGAGTAATTATGATGTGTAGATAAAACAGAAGAAATACATCCTTTGTAAATCACAGCAGTCAAAAATCTTGAAAAATCCAGCAGCTACGTTTACTGGCTTGCTGCTATTACTGTGGGACACTGAACTGTCACACTAGGAGGTCCTGGGTTTGAAAGAGGCTCGAGCTTTAAGCTGCCTCAGGCATTCTGGATTGATGGAGTAGTCAGTCTTTAGGAAGAAGAGTTACTGCCTGTGATTGCTGTACTGTACTTACTGGCAGGAATTCACTGGGTGGAATTGGTATCAGACAAAAAAAAATAAAAAATCTTTAAGGCTTATGTGAAGGAGTGCCATTCCTGTTAGAGCTATGATGAGACAGCTCCTATCAGACAGCATTGTAAGTCAACCATAAAAAGAGAAGACAGTGGAAAACCTAGTTATTTTCTAATTAAAGTTTGAAAGCACCACAAATTTTAGATCATTTTGGTTTTTATAAGGTGTGATTTAATAAAATAAGACTAAGGCATTATAGAGATGCAAGACAGAAAATTAAGCTACAAATTCTTAGCTTGCAGAGTTCAGAGTATTCACTTGTAATTGTTTTTCTAGGGAAGTGCTTAAGACTGAGATTCTATGTACACAAACACATCAGTCCAAAGAGCGTGGCATTGGCTAGCAGTGCACTAATCTGCTGATGTGGGTGGCTGACTCCGACCATCCAGGTGAAGTGAAGCTCTGTTCAGGCACTCAGGTTCTTTTATTATAGACAAAAGTAGCTAACACTTTTATTAAATTCTTTGATAGAATGTATTTGATTGCAGAGGTGAACTTTGAGGCATCACGGGGTTTGATACCATGTTTTCAACGAAGCCTGCAGTCGGACTAGCACTTGGAGCCACATTGAAGTGGTCTAAAAAGTTGTCACTTAGCTGAAACAAGAGCTGTGTAAAGCACCTCCCAGCTGAGGGCTGCAGCTGGGTAGTGGTAATTTTTAGAAGCCTTCTAACAGGATTGCAAGAGTTTGTCTATACATGATGATAACAAATATCAGAGAATAAGTCCAAGTCAAAGAAACTTACATTCTTAAGCAGTCCTGTTTTCCTGAAATCATATACATTAAAATTTTTAATGCCTAAATGTATATACAATTTGTTCTGAAAGAGATGATGATTTATTATTTACTCTCTTAAACGTGCTGGATTTCTGCACCCTATTTTCCTGAGAGATCATTAAATGTTAAAAATTATGTACTGTTTTTTCCTTCTCATTGGAAAATGTAGTAGCCACCTTATCCATCTCATGTCAAAGTCAGCTGGTATCTCTGCACTGACTCTAACCATAAAAGAGAGGTACTACATGGTGATAAAATTTGCTGCTGTATTATTGTTTCTCGTTTAAGTAGAAGCATAGGACGTATAAGGTACTTGGTAAATTATTGTCAAACAAGTCCCCTAGATTTCCATACTTTGCATTCTTTTTCTCTTTTTTTTTTTCACCCCCACCTGACTTCAGTACTGTTCCTGGACTTTCTAGATATCTCTCTGGTCACAGCTTGATAGCCTTTTCCTTACCTGATCAGAAGTAGGTTGTTTTCATTGTGCAGTCGGTTACAGATTTTTAAAAGTTACCAAGGATTGTTTCTGAGACTTCAAAAAATGTTTTGAAAAAGAAAAAAATGGACAAGGGGAAGCTCTCAAATGGTACTGATGTTAATTTATCCTGCCTAAAGGTCAGCATTTTTCAATGTTCTTTCACAAACTGAAAGATTTGTAGTGATTTGGAGGGGAGGGCGTGAAATGTAGCAATGCAGTGATTTGGTGGCATTTTGGTTCAGCAGCATATGCTATTTCAATTAGTCTAAACCAACATTTCTTCTCAACCTCATGAAAGCACTCCATCACAGAAAAATGTTCTGGTAGCATTTGACAGCAGCTGGGGGTGCTCACATGCAGGCTGAGAATGAATGTTGCTGTGCAAAGATCATTTGTACAGAGTTTTTTTTTACTGTATTCCTTGCTAACCCTCTATTTCCTTCAAACGGGTGAATTAATTAAACAAAACACAAACCAAATAGACTTATGGGGAGTAGAACCATTTCTTTTTTTTCTTTTTTTTTCTTTTTTTTTTTTTTTCCCCCACTCTGAGACGTGTCTTCTGTTCAAAGCTGATAACCCTTTTCAGTAGGGAGCATCTGGCATTTGCTCAAAGATTACACACTAGTTCTAGTACCAAAGCATATGCTGTTGCCCTAGCTGAATATAATTACATTTCAGTCACAAGTCTCTACTGCATCCATTTTATTTTGTTCTCAGATATATGGGCAGGAGAGAGGTTGAAACATAAGCTGGAGCTGTGTCTGGTTCTGGGCTCCCCAGTTTAAAGAAGGACAGGCAACTGCTGGAAGAGGGTACAGCAGAGGGCTACAGAGATGATTAGGGGCCTGAAGCATCTCCTTTATGAGGAGAGGCTGAGGGACTTGGGTCTTTTTAGTCTAGAGAAGAGAAGACTGAGGGGGGATCTGATCAATGCTTAATAAATATTTAGAAGGTGGGTGTCAAGAGGATGGGGGCAGTCTTTTTTCAGTGGTGCCCAGGGATAGGACAAGAGGAAATGGGTACAAACTTGAATATAAGAAGTTCCACCTAAACATGAGGAGGAACTTCTTTACTTGGAGGGTGGCAGAGCCCTGGAACAGGCTGCCCAGGGAGGTGGTGGAGTCTCCTTCTCTGGAGACGTTCCCAACCAGCCTGGGCACGTTCCTGTGCAACCTGCTCTGGGTGGACCTGCTTTGGCAGGGGGGTTGGACTAGGTGATCTCCAGAGGTCCCTTCCAACCCCATATCATTCTGTGATTCTGTGTGTTTATCCAAGCACCAGTTCTGTGATAGTGCCTCTCATCCCTCCAAGCTTGCCCAAGGTGTCAGAGCTACTGCAGAAACTGCCCCTTTTCTTCAAGGTTTTCTGCCTGCCCCCTGCCCCCAAATTCTACACGTGGATAGTCCAGATCATATTTAAATTCTTAAGCAAGCACACGACTGATTAAAATAAGGGTTGGAGGGACTTCATGATAGATTATTTTAATAGGTGCAAACAGTTTTCCATCTTAAGTTTACATGCACAAGTTGTGTGACTTCCTAGGCCCGGTTTCTGTAGGTTAGGATATAGATCCTCCTTCCCTCTTGTTGCTTAATACTCTTCCTTCTTGGTGTTACACCAAATGCAGGAGAGAAAATTTCAGTCCTCGTTATCAGCTGGCCCTCTTTGAGTGATTAAAATGCCAAATCCTGGGGAGAAATGGATTTGTTTCTAGTCTGTTCTTTTTTTATTATTTATTTATTAGACTGATTTGCTCTAGTAGCAGAGAGAAAGCTAATAAAAACTAATTTAACAGCATGCCATTGGGTCTGTTGTGGGGTCAGACATCAGTCCTCAAAGACAGGTGAAATTCAATTTGAGAGTTCCGCATGATCAGAATTTGGACTGGCAGCCAAAGTCACATGTTTTTCATAAAGTCAGACCAAACACAAACATAAAAACAGAACTGGTATATATCATATCCCTTCTCCTAAGATAGGATTCATGTTTTTGTAATAAGCCTTTAATTATTATCTTCACAGAGTCAATTTTGTTGGTGGTGGTGCTTTCTATCCCGAGGGAGAAAATCCAGCCACTGAAGAAAATGGGAATTTTGCTTTGGGCTTTAGCGAAATGTTTTTGCTCACATTACATTAAGAATGGATACAGAATCAAGTTGGGACTTCTGGAATGAAGTTGGTTTTGTAACTCGGCAAGATACATTTTAAGAGTTGAGGTGTTCTTATTGATACTTTTGTAGCAGAAGACTTTTTTATTGCTTTCATCTCTGGTCCTATTTTCACCTCAGTAAAGAAGCCACTATCAAGAGTGTATGATTATATATACCTGCTTTTTCCCATATAGCTTGGTTATGCTCTTAAAACAAGCAAGCTGAATCATTCCATTTTATGGTTCAATACAATTAAGGGGAAAAAGGGGGAACTGATTTATAAGTCTACATGTTCTCTATAATTTTGAAAGGTTATAATTTCGAGCAAAACAATCAATATTCCCATCCTTATTCTTTTTATTTTTCCTAGTGAGCATTACGTTATAGAGGTCCAGCTTCCAGCAAAGATGTTTGAATTGCTGCCACAAGAGATTAAAGAAGGAAAGCTACTTCGCATGTATCCAGTACTCTTTAATGTTGGAATCAATGAACAGCAAACACTTGCAGAGAGGTAGGAAAAAAATCGTGTTTCATTTTCTCTCCAAGTATGCCGTGCTAGTACAGGATATCTCTCAGGATTAAAAATAAATATATTTTTTTATTTGCTCTTGCACCATCTCACATTGACCCGGTGTATTTTAAAATGTATTAAAGGAATCGAGTGCAAGCTAGGAAGCAATGCAAAATAATGAAAAAGTCCAACTGAAGATATGTCCATATGCCGGACTTTGTTTCACAGAGTTTCCAAGTTTATATAGCTTATTCTTGATGCCATAAAGATGGGAAAGGTGATGTTATGAGAGGAGTGACATGGTCAAAGTGATAGTGTACCAAACCAGTCATGACAATTGTGACTAGCAAACGTCATGTTTTTCCAAAATCGGAGAAAAGCAGTATGCAGTAACCAAGAGACAAGTTTGTGAGAGTTCACATGGGTGGGATAGGCAAGAAGGAATATATTTTACGAAAATCTTGAAGAAGAAATATTTGATAAGATTTGGAAATAGCCTGGGTATATGGGGACGTGCAGAGGAGTCGGTGTGAGAAGATGTCTGGCTTTCAGGTGAAGTGGCTAGAAGAATGGCATTGTTCACAGTAGTGATTTTACATTGTGCACGAAGCAAGCCATGAATGAAAAATTAATATAGGTATAAGTATAGATATATGTTGACATCTATATCTATCAAGCAAATCAAGTGGGATTATTCCATGTGGAAACAGTTTGGCCACGTGCACTAACATGTAAAGGTTAGACTTAGTTAAAAATATTGCTTACCTCCTAAAGCTGCACATTTGTCTTTGAGATTGGAAACACTGTGTTTTGGTAAAAAGTATTTTTTAGTGGAAAAGTGAATATAAAACTAGAAATAAGGCTTTGTGATAAATCTCTAGAAAAATGTTGCTTTATTAGATGCAAATATCTCTTCTTTCAATAAAGCACAGTTGAGAATATATCTCATGTGACGGTACACCAGTGGCTACTGAGCAAGTAGCTGAGTCTTTTCCCTCTTTGGTCCATTTAAATATTTTATTATTTATTAATATTCTGCATGATGCAGCAGTACCCTTAGTAGCTTCTGATTTGTGTCTCCTTTTGTCTACCCGAATTTCTTACTTAACCTGTCTATGCCTCTATTCCTCCACTTCCTTTTCTGTCTTCGCCCCGTAACACACTCCTGAGCCAGCGCTGAGCTCTGCGGGCTGCTGCAAGCCGAAATGCAGACAGCTGAACTCAGTCAGCCTGAGAGTCACAGCTCTGGGAAGCTTAATGGTGAAATCAGTGCTTAACAGCAGAGAAATTGTTCTGTCATTAGTTTCAGATACAAGAAACCAAGATAACTAACAGCTCAGGAGCAGCGTAAGGCAGAATGGGTCCAGAGAAGTAATCAATTTGTAGCAAATGTTCTCAGACCAGAGCAGAAATTAGTTCTTCAGAAGGTTTTCTACCTGGCGCTTGCATCTCTTCCATCTTGTGTAGCTTCAATATTGTCCATCTCTGATAGAAATTAATATACCTAAGCAACAACAGCAGGAAAAAAAACAGTAGAAGTTGGTGTTCTCTACCTGTGGTGCCATTTGGAATTCCCACAAAGATGATGATAACAAATATCAGAGAATAAGGCAAATAAAGTCAAAGAAATTTATATTCTTAAGCAGTCCTGTTTTACCAACATAGTATACATTCAAATCTTTAATGCCTAAATGTATGCAATTTGTTCTGAAAGGGATGATGATTTATTATTTACTCTTAAAATAAACTCTCTAAAATATCTTGGCCTTGTAAAGGGAAAAAGAATATGTGCTTTATTGAATGTTTGTCTGTAAATGGATAACTTTCTCCATAAGTTTTTTGGATGAATTATCCAGAAGTAATGACCTAGTTCCCAAATGTTAGTTCCAAAGCACATGAAAGATAGCTACTATAGGTTGGAAAAAACCTAGTACATTCAACATGAAAAAAAGAAAAAAAAATTGTTATTTTTTTATGCAAAGAAATAATTCTGAAGGATAATTTAGCTCTGTTTTGGTTTTAGGTTTTTTTGTGGGTTTTTTTGGTCATCATTTTACTATGCTTTTTTTATAGGTTTGGAGACACTACGTTGCAGGAAAACATTAACCAGGAAAACTTAGAACTTCTAAAAGAATATTACAAGCTGTTTACAGAAAAAATGCCTCCTGATTGTGAGTACAAAATAACGCAAAAGCCAAATAGCTTTGAAAAGGTTTGATAGGTGAAAGATTATAAGATAGTAATTTTAGCACAATATTAGTGTGCAGCTTTTAGATTTAGGTCTCAGTGTCGCAACTTGTTCCATGAAGTTAAGCACAAAGGTGTCTGTGCCCGACCCTGCTGAAGTCAGTAGCAATTGCAGGCCCAAGGCCATAGCAGAAACTACAGGGAGAGTGAAACAGAGTAATGATGAACTAAACAGCTCTTTTAAATTATTAATATAGTCTGCTTTTTAATCTTTCAAGTAGAGGACAGTCTGTACCTACTATATTTGTACAGAAACGCTCGGTGGGAATTTTCATCAGTTTCAGTCATTCCATTCTTATTTTGAATATGTATTAAGGTATGGCAAACCACTGACAAATCTGCAGATGCAAATACAAGCAATGAGCCATATCATAATGTCACTAATATTAATAACATGCTTCCATTAGAATAGGCCCTATATTCAAATTTCATAGAAATTTGGTATCATAAACATTACTATTCTTCTACTTTGTTGAAAGCAAACACTGAAAAGACCATTTGTATTAATCTAAAGTAGTTAAAATAGTCTTAATGCCAAAACTATATTCCCAAATGTTGCAGATTTTCAGCCTGATTTTAAATAGCTTGCATTTAGGTCTCTGCTCGTTCACTTGAGTTAAGGGGGGTCGAATCTTTTGAATCCTACAGGACGTGTGTAACTCCTCATGGTGAATACTGCTGATTAAAATCCCATGCAAAGCTTCTGTTCTCTTCAGAACACCTTGTGTTGATTGCTTTTTCAAATTATCCATTACATGTGTGTACTTGTAGTTATATCTAATGTGTTGCTATATATGTATGTGTTTATCTTTTATATCAGAATGATTTTCATTTGTTAATAATTTTGACAGAAGTGAAAGCTCTGTTCTAAAGGGTGGGCAGTGTGCCCCTCCAGCCAGCCACGACTGTGGCATTTCTAGGATTTCTACAGAGAAACTCATACAAGAAGTCAGTAATTAATTTAGGGGAATCCTGCCAAGAACGCATCCTGAAAAACTAACCTCATCCAGGGTTAGGTCTAAGGTAGATCTGCTACCTCATAAATGCATCTGATTATAGATAAACAAAAATTTGCATGCAGATAGTATTGGCTGCTTTTCATGAACAGCAACTAACCTTGTACTGTCTTCCTGCTGAAGGATTATTAGTGAGGAACACAGTCTTCCTGGACTTCTCCCAGACTGTGCAGGCTTTTGAGAACTACACTTGTCTAATTCATCATGTCTCTTCTGCTTATTATTACCTTCTTGCTTTTCTCTACCTCTAAGATCTGAGTTTGTTCTTTGTCCAAATTTTTACAGAATACAAAGCACTTTCTGGTTCCATTGCCCTTCCCAGTAGCTCCCTGCCATTATACAGAATCACTCTTTTTGGCTTCGAAGAATGTGCCTTTTAAACAGCTCCCTGGAAAAAAAAGTGAAGCTCTCCAAATTGTTCAGCTGGGGGAGAACTTCAGTTCCTCCCCCGCTCCCCCACCTTTGTGCTCGAGTTCTTAGGAAGATAAACCTCCATCCAAGCTGGCAGCAGCCCTGGTATTGCAGCCAAGTGAGAGCCATTCAGTATAGATGGGTCCTTGATGGTTTTGTCACATCTTTCCAGGTAGTTTCCTGTAGTGCCAAATCTGTGCTACAAAATAAATGCAGAACCCAGTTCACAAAGCTGGTAGTTACAAATAGCTCTCCTAAAGCCAGACAGACTTTGAGGACTCACGTGGCCAGGCTATTGCATTCACCATCCTTAGGCAGCCTCACTTCCCTGCTGCTTCATTTGTATATTCCATTTCAAAGAATTCAATTTTACACTCCGATAAAGGTATTGCCACCTTTGCTATTAGTTTTTCTCTCATCTCTGTAATTCCCATTGCCAACAATATCCTAGCTTTCTCTCTATTCTCAATAATAAGTCTTCAGCTGCGTGTAACTGCATATGCCAAACACTAACTTTCTATCTTCTTTTAGATAAATCTGCTTTCTCTCGCTCTCCTGTTTCTGAATCTTTTTAATTCTCTAATAGGAAACTCTGAAAACAATAAATAATAGCGTGCTTCCAGAAAGATTCCTACTAAAAATGCCAACCAAATGTAGTTCTGATTTAGGCAGCAAAATAGTACCACTTTTATAGAATAGCTAAC
>JAHREE010000567.1:2492063-2540470 GCA_033628505.1 Tringa tobata
GTGAAATTCAACCAGGTAATTGTCTTAGATTTACAAAAAGTACCTTTGATGTCTCTGCCAATTTATACAAGCAGAGACATGAGTCTTTGGCATCTACTGAAATTGAAGCAAGACCTCGTGTTTCGGGCAACTTTCAGATGCATATACCCTTCAAGGCAAATAAATATCTCATACAAAATATTAATAAAATTTTCCATGACTTTTCATTAACAGCAGGAACAAGACAATATTAACTGTGTCTTTGTATTACTAACACTGCTGTATTTTTTTTATGTTGCTAATAACATTTTGCCTTGTGGTTAATAAATAATATCACATGCTGTTGCAGTATAAATCTATTGTGAGTAAAAATATAAGCTTTTCTTGCAATACCAGTTCTGCTATTACTATGAAACATTGCTTTTTAAAGAAATAGAAGATAAATCAGTACAGGATAGTGTGAAACGAGCTACAGAGAATATGGCAGAATTTACTTAATCTTTGGGTATAGAAAGTGTTCTACCACCTATTCCGGATTCCATGAAAGTCATTTCATGGCTAAAAAGCATTCTTTGGACACATAAACTGTTTCAGATTTTTCCTCCACTATATTCTATTTCTCTTTACGTTACCTTATGATTCCCTGCTCTAAGGATATCACTTTGTTACTGCAGTAGATGTATGAGATTATACATGGATATGCATAGGTATCTCTACCTGCATGTAATCCCCGTTGCAATGGGACTGTGAGAATACATCTGCATTTTTAAAGTGAACTTTTGCAAATTGGTATCACAAACATTTATTCTGAGTATAATGGGACAGAGATTTAAATGTTACATCTCTTTATTTCCTAAGCTGCACCCTGCATCTTCTGTCTTCTATCAGGAGAAATAATCAGAGTATTGTTTCATCCTTGTTTTAGTCTTCATGCTTTTATCATCCCCACTTTAAGCTTAATCACGATCCTAATCATTTAAATCTGTGTTCGTAAGGGAGATTTTCTGAAGCTCTAATAAATGTTAAGTCTATTTCTCCTCCTCCTATGTCTTCAATATATTTGGGGAAGAAGTGATCAAAATTGAGGGTAAAATTTAGGCTGGGCACTAATTGTAAACTGTGTGTTCTGATACAATGATATTTCCATATGTTTGGTACTGTCTCTTATTAGATTTCTAGAGCATCAGATCATTGTGTTGGCCCATTTTAATTATTTACTTTGTTTAAGTGTTACTGCTTTGTGAACAGTCATTCTGAGGATTTATCTGGGCCAGCCTATTAGGTTAACCACGTTTCTCCTTAAATCAGAATCTACAGATTTTAATTGTTTATTTAAGTTAGCAGATAGTTTTCTGTTTAATCCACTTTAAAATGATTGAGACGTTTGTACTGAACTTCAATGCAAAATAAGCTTGTGGGTATGGTCATCTGCTTGTTGTGCCTAGAATGCTTCTCAGGTCAAAACAGACTCCCACTAGCCAGCACTTTATTTATATGCTGCCAGCCCAGATTTGGGATTTAGTCTCCCTTCCCTGCATCAGAGCCATCACTCATCCCGAATAAATTACCTGTTCTTTTTCTTATGACTCATTCACTTTGAATAGTCACAATGACTCATGGACTTCAAAAGAGACTAGTGTAAAGAGAAATAATCTCTTCAATTAAGCAGTTAACTTCTTTCACAGCATTATCAGACCTGCCTGATACTTTCTTTAAAAAAAAAAAAAGGCTTATAGTACTTTATTTGAATCCCAATGCAACTTTCCAAATTTTTAAACAGATTTAAGTTTTAAAAATTTGAATTATGGGAGGGAAAAAACACTTATATCTTCTCCTTTACTAGCCTTTACTTCTTTGGGTTCACAGTTGGATTCAATTCCTTAATTCCCGGGATTCAACTTTTGAGATAGCCCTTACCACCAAATTGCAAAGACCTTAAGGACTTTAAATACTGTCTGGGCAATTGATTTTAATAGGATTTCTGAGAATGCGATTAATGGATAAAAAAGCATTTATTTTCTGAAGCAAGATTATGAAGGTCATGTTCCAGTTTCATCTTGCAAGATCCCAAGTAAAAACCTGATAGCCAAGCTGAGAAGTTCCTTAGGATGAGGCCTTAATGCTCTAAGTTATTGCCTTGCCCTATTCTATAACTATTTCCTTTTTTCGTACTGTTGTAGCTCTGATTGTCCAGGGATAGGAGCGAGCAAAGCAAAGTACTGCCTTTTCTTTAGGACAAATTATATCTGAGGAAAGGTAAACCCACACTTGGGCACACCAGCTGTCCTTCAAATTTTTAGTTTTCTACTAAAATATTGTTTGAAACTAAAGTACAAAATAGTGGGCTGGTACAACCATGGATTGACTTTAAAAAGTGAGAAATTATCCTTAAAAATATGCCATGTTTCCCACGTCCCTTATAATTCTGTCAAAACATACAGTGAAAGTAGGCACTCCACGGCAGCCATTTGCGTTAAGCTTTAATTATTCTGGGTCACGCATTGAACAGTTCACCTGTTGAAAATAAGGACTATATTTAAATTCAGATGTGTCTGAATCCATACCCCCATGAGAAGTTAGACCTCTAAGTTCATGAGTCTCAGTTAAGACTTGTCAAAGTTTCTCTTCTTTTTTTCAACGTTCATTAGATGTTCAGACAATTAAGCTTTGAATAGCAGTTGTTATAAAGTGAGGAAAAAATGAAGCAACTTTTCCTTTTATAGTCTAGGCTAACACAAATACTTTTTATTTCAAGTTCAGGAAATTGGATGCAATGGTTTTGTAAGCTGTAGTACGTGTAGACATTTTAGTGATTTGCTTAAAACTCTTAGGACTAAGAATAGTTTTGTTTTTTTAATTGTTGACTCTGCCATCTGTTTCTTGCTTCACTTGGCTGGGGGTGGTGTTGGGGTGGGCAGGAGACACTCGATTGCAACTGCGGTACGAGATTGTGTGCAGCGCGCTCTCCTAAAATCATAAGAATCACAGAATCACCCTTCATGGTTGGAAGGGACCTTTGAGATCGAGTACAACCATACACACACACAAAAAAAAACCCCAAAAAACCACACAAACAGACACACCCAACAATCCCGGGCAGTAGAGCATGCCCTGAAGTGCCATGTCTACATGTTTCTTAAATACCTCCAGGGATGGCGACTCCGCCACCTCCCTGGGCAGGCTGTTCCAGTGCCTGACCACTCTTTCAGGAAAGTCATTCTTCCTAATATCTAATCTAAACCTCCCCTGCCCCAACTTCACACCATTTCCTCTGCTCCTGTCATTATTCCCTTGGGAGAAGAGGCCAACCCCCACCTCTCTACACCCTCCTTTCAGGTAGTTGTAGAGGACAATGAGGTTCCCCCCTCAGCCTCCTCTTCTCCAAACTAAACATGCCCAGTTCCCTCAGCCTCTCCTCATAGGACTTGTTCTCTAAGGGCCCCTTTTTCCTCAGTGGGCAAGTTATTTGTAGCTTGTCTTGCTAATGAAAGGCCTGAAGATCTGTTTTTAAAATGTCTCCTTTGGACAAATCGGAAATTTGCTATAGATCAGTAGCTGTCATCTTTTGGTGCTGTTATCGTAGAGAGTAGTGCTGCAAATTTATAAAGAAAAGATAAATTTACAGTTGTTTTAGGCAAAACACTTTTGCCTTTTGTGGCACTGTGCCAGGCCAGCACGGGCATAATCCTTAGAATATGAAAATGCCTAAGGCAGTGGTAATAACTGATTTAACTGCAAAGACACACATCAACAGCCGTATGATTCAAGTCGGAGCTACTACCTTGTAAAAGCTGCTTTCTTCTGGAGAAATACTGTAGTTTGCTGACTTCATTGTCTGTGATGGCAAAACTGTGGGAGTTTCATGTTCTGCCTAGCGTGTAGAGAGCAGAAGGTGTGAAAAGGGGGCAACCCTTTGACGTCCGCCTGTGTTTCAGATTTGCCGCAAGCTGAACGGAGTCCGTTTCACCTGTTGCAAAAGTGCCAAAGACCGGACATCCATGTCGGTGACGCTGGAGCAGTGCTCCATCTTGAGGGACGAGCATCAGCTTCACAAAGACTTCTTCATTCGGGCGCTGGATTGTATGAGAAGGTACGTGGAGGCTCTTGCATGCCCCTTGCCCTGTGAGCTCAGCCAGGAGCTCCGGCACAGAACAGACTAAGGCCGGTTGCAAAGGCGGGACGGGCCCCAGTCCCGATTGAGCAGCGGCCCGACCAGCAGCACGCCAGCTGGCAAGTGGCTTTTGCATGCAACGTCTGCGACCACGTGTTTTATCGCTAATTAACAGTTTCTGAGGTAGATATGTGAAGCCTCGTGTCGCTTCAGAGTGTAGAATTTGACCAAGGTAGATAGCAGTTATTTTAACAATTTCTTGGGCTTTCATAAGGCTTAAAATTTTAGCAACATTCTACGATGATATAAAAAAAACCCGTTATTTCCTGTTTTAAGAATATCTTTTTAAATGCTTACACATTCATTAAAGAATTTTTATAAAATTTATACAAGTATTCTGAAAGCAGAATAAGCATTTGTTACAAATGGGCATTCTTATTAGCTCCTGTTATTAAAAATAAAAGAAACACCCAAGTAGGTTTGGACTGATACAATCTTTACTGTGCTAAACAAATAAATAAATGTTTCATTCTAAATTACAGCCACACAGAAATTGAGGCTGATGTTATTAGGAATGTGTAATTAAAAGTTGTAAAGATTTCTGATTACCTGAATCTTTGATAAATAAAAAGAAAAACATTGAGCAAACAAGTTTTGATCGTAAAATGAATCCAGATGCTGTATTCTCTAAGGCAAATTTCGTCATTGGCTTTAATAAGTACTGCATTATATTTTCTGTAAGAGTTTAAAAAAAATGTATCCACAACATTCAAATAATATATAACATAGGTCACTTCAAAACTAATAGAAAATATTCTCATCAGCCTGCAAAGAAGTAAATTAATCATATCTTGCACCTATATGAAACACAAATTGCTTTTGTGTTGGATTTGGAAAGAAAAACAATCATGTTTAAAGTCTGTAATTGATAATTCTTGACCTTAATATTTAGTATTGTCAGATTAGGTGTTTTATGTCCAGATTAACACTGTAGGTTTACGCATGTAGGGTACCTCTGTCTCTTGGCAATGATAGATATTCTAAAGAAAAAAGGTAATGTTTACAAAGAGTAATGGAGCAGAGGAGTGAGGTGGCTCAGATGCAGAGTTGGTTTGCAAGCTGTTAGTGTGGTGTGATGTATTAAAGCGAGGTGTGCCATCTTGTATGTATCATTGGTTTGCATAAATCCCCGAGTCTCGGCAGGATGTCAGTGAGTGAATGACTTGTGTGCAGTCTTTCATAACTACATGTTTTATCATTAATGAAAAATTTCTGAGTTTTCTGTGTTAAATCTCATTTGTGTTGGCATTTCAAATACCTTTTTTTTTCTTTTATGTCTCCAATAAATACAGAAGTGTGTAAGCTACAGCAAATTACCAGACACAGGCAAACTAATTATATACAATCATTATTATGTTAGAATAGCATCGAGTAGTAGATTGGAAAAATTTCACACATATAAACCTGATTTTAAAAAAGCAAGCCCTGATATTTATACAAACTAACTTGTTAGGACAAAAGTGTAGTAGGTTTTTATAGACTAAACTGTAAGCTTTTATATCACATAAATGATCTGAAAGCTGAGAAGATTAACACATTAGCTATATTTGCAGATAACAGTAAATTGGAGTCACAAAAGAATGGTGAAAAGCCTAGAAAATCTGGAGAAAACTTAAGAAACAAATGAGCAGATGGGTTTATGAGGTTGAAGCACCATCACAACAATGGTAATACTGTTTTTGCTGTAGTTTTAAACAAAGAAAAGCTTTATCCTCCTATTATTCTGTAAATGAATTCAAACCAGCCTTGAACTGAAGCAGATGCTATGTTGGATGGAAGGTAATGATTTTGACTTAGGTGGTAAGATTGTCCAGGACTTAAAGCAAGGGCCTCGCAAGTACTAACAGTATCATACAAAATAACCTGTGCCATCGGGATAATGAGTAAAGAGATCATAGAATCATAGAATGTGTTGGGTTGGAAGGGACCTTTACAGGCCATCTAGTCTAACCTCCCTGCAGTAAGCAGGGACATCTTTAACTAGATCAGATTGCTCAGAGCATCATCAGGCCTGACCTTGAACGTCTCCAGGGATGGGGCCTCCACCACCTTTCTCTGGCCAACCTGTTGCATTGTCTCACCACCCTCATGGTAAAGAACTTCTTCCTAATGTCTCATCTAAACCTACCCTGCTCTAGTTTAAGACCATTGCCCCTCATCCTGTCGCTACATGCCCTTGCAAACAGTCGCTCCCCAGCTTTCTTGTAGGCCACCTTCAGGCACTTGAAGGCCAACATAAGGTCTCCCCAGAGCCTTCTCAACCCAAACACTCTCAGCCTGTCTTCATAGGAGAGGTGCTCCAGCCCTCTGATCATCTTTGTGGCCCATCTCTGGACCCACTCCAACAGGTCCATCTGCTGCTTGTGCTGAGTGCTCCAGAGCTGGACACAGTACTCCAGGTGGGGCCTCATAAGAGCAGAGTAGAGGGGGTGAATCACTTCTCTTGATGTGGCCAAATTTCTTTTGATGTAACCCAGGATGCAACTGGCCTCTGGGCTGTGAGTGCTCGTTGTTGGCTCATGTCCAGCTTTTCATCCACCAGTATCCCCAAGTTCTTTTCCGCAGGGCTGCTCTCAACCCCTTCATCCCCCAACCTGTATCGATGACAAAGACCTTTTAACTATGCTAGTTTCTATCTGTGCAATAATGTTCACACAACTGAAGCTTAAAAAACCCAGAAGAGCAGCCAACTCAGGTTTTTTCTCATGAGTTAGTGAATTAAAGCCCAAAAAATCTGAACAGAAGAATAAAAATGTCGAATGGGGACATGTAGTACTTAGCTCTACAGTACTCCCATTGGGAGTTGGTTAGACAATTTTAAGAGCTGTCTTTGGGTGCTTTTTTTTTTGGTATCTTTGGTGCCAGAGACATTCATCGGGGACTGTTTCTCGCTCCCCACTGCCCATCTGTTGCTGGAGGTGTTTGTGGAGCAGTGCTGGAAGTGACACAGATTTCCCCCCCTCTCCACCACTGACTAGGTAGCGTGGCATGGACCCTCCAGCTGGGCTCTCTTCCTGTAGGCAGATGGAAAAGGTGAATTGCAGAGAAAGGCAATTTGAGAGAGCAAAGTGGGAAGGAAAGAACAGCCAGGTGAAAGGGGGGGGGGAAGCTGTAATTCCTGCAGGAAGAGATATAATGGTGTTTCAGCTAAATCTCCTGTATTTTACTTGAGGGAGGTTGGCAGCTACGTTTTTGAGGTTTGCGTGAATGAGGTCAACAGACTTGTTTGGTAGTCGTTGTGATGCTTGCCCTTTTATCCTTTCTTTTTATTTGGTTATTATTGCAGAGTGTTATTTGGTTATTATTGCAGAGTCTTATTTGAAAGATATGTGCATAATCATTGACTACTTGTAGAAGCTTTTAGAATTATTTTTCACGTCTTCAAGAACCTATTTTGTTTTAAGAGCAGACAGAGAAGAACTTGTTTGCCGTTTAATTTATAATTTTAGCAATTTCCCCCTGATGAATCTTCTCTAGATCACTTAGTTATACTCTGTCAATCAAGTCCCTTTATGCTGATTGCCACAAATCACTTTTAAGCCTTTCAAAAGAACAAGTAGAGAAGAAAAATTCAATTTTAACATCCAGAATCCTAAGACTGGATTGATCTTTGAAAGGCCTCTTTCAAGAGTTAACAGTAGGAGATAGAGAGTACTGTGAAACAAAGTGAGTTGTAAAAGTAAATGGCGATTCAAAAGCAGCCTTTATTGGAAATGCCATAATTTTGAGATATGAAAATTATAAAGGTGCCTGTGTAGCTGTAAAGCTTTTTCTTTTCCTGCCAGTGCTGACACAGCTTTGGTGGTTGTTGTAAAAGTGAAGCATGTGCTTGTGGGTTCGTGCTTTCTTGCCATCAGAAGTTTGGAGAGGCTGGACTTCTGCGTGCTGCTGCTTTTTGGCTTCTCTGTCCCTAGTATTTTGAGCAAACCAGAGGCAATTTCAGATGTTTCAGTATGTTTGCTTCACTGTACGTTGCACAGCACTGTTTTGGAAACCACTGCAAGTAGCTGTTACTTAATGCCTTTGTTTGTAAGTAGAATCAGTGTCTTGTAGTGATAAGCTATATGATATCGCTTCTTAAAAAAACCCAACCAACCAAACAAAAAAAACCTGTGCAAAAATCCTTGCCTTAGTTGTCCCGTTAGCTTGTGAAAAATGTGATGAAATGATGTTAGGAATTCAAGCTTTATCATTTATGATATATAATATACGATTTTGTCTTCTGAGTGTCATTCCAGCCATTATGATGCTGCAGTTGATGTGTATGTGAAACGGCTATTCCATAAATAATTCTACATATTATAGTTTTCTTGGTATATGTATGTGACATTCATTGATCTTAGTGACATGCATAGTGCAGAGTGAGGAAAATCCGTATATTATCATCTCTGTATCAATTGCTTGCAATTCACAGTGCACTAAAATCATATTTATAATATTGTTACCATTTTCAAATTACCTTTTTTTGCTAACATCGATTTTCTTTCCTATTTTTTCATTCACCAATATGTGAATATTTTCTGTCATTCGATGTTAACTATATTCCAAGAGACAGTAGAGAGACAAAACTGATTTACCCGAGTTCATTGCAGTATCTGTCACACAATTCTATTTTTCATCTTTAGAGCTGGCCATTGCTGGAGGGAGGCTGAACCCTGGTAGGCAGCACACTATGAAGCAGTTCTGCAAAACTCATTTGATATTTTTTTCTTTTTTTTTTTTTTTTCCTGAACCTATTTAATTTTAATATTTCAGTGACAAGGCTCCTTTTGGAGGCCTTGGGTAACAAGTAACCTCAGAATTTCCTGGGTTTTGAGCATGTTTCCAATAAAGCCTCAAAAGTAAAAAACAAGCAAAAAAATTACAAACCCACTGTCCACGGTGAAGCCTCCAGGCTTTCAGCCTTATCATCATTCCTGGCAGGGCACAAGAACTGTCAGGTATTTCAGACATTGAATACAAAATTTGACTAAATGTGGGACACACCGTTTTCACCTGAAACAGCAGACAAGGGTATTTCAGATTATTTTAGATAAGTTGCCTATCAAAAATCTGATTGAAGCCAAAATACAAAGAGTGAATGGTCTGGAGAACGAGGTCCCAGCTTTACCCTGCCCCTGCAGGCCTGTGGCAATAGATGCAGTGCAGGGGGGGGGGTCACACAGAAGAGATAGCACATGTTCTCCTATTACCTTTTCTTTTTCCAGCCCATCTGAGCTTCCCCATCTTTTCCTTTTTTTCCCCTAAGAATATTAGCATGAACAAAACTTAAAAATGGACAGCTGTCTTCCAACATGGATTTTTCTATCATTCTATGGTTCTTTAGAAACTTAACGTTTATATTTTGAGGTACAGACTTTAGATGGAAAGATTTACAGTACCTAATGTATTGAAAGAGGCCTGGCATTAAGTAATGGCAAGGTCCAATTTGGTGCATTGAACCACTATCAATTCTGTTTTCTAAAACTAAATTACTACTTCTTCAAATAGCAAGAGTTTGCAGAGGAAAAGAAAACAGAACGGATAGAGATGGAGAAAAGATGTAATAAGAATCAATGCAATTGGCTCTTTGTTGGGCTGTTTTAGAATAAAGATCTATTTCTGAGCATCCTTCTGGAAGGAGGAGAACAATTGCAGACAAAGTATCAAACAGTAACTTGAAAGGGGCATGTTAAATCTAAAGGTTTCTAATAAAAGTGTGCAGTTTCACAAAATTGATCTTTATAGTGTGTCTTTAAAGGAATTCTCTGGTTTTTAAGACTTTTTAAAAAAAAAAAAAAAAGAAAAAAGAAAAACCCCACACTTTGTTTGCACCGTATCAGGCTCAGAAAGGTTGTCAGTGAAGTTTAGACTTCTACAGGGGCAAATTAAGTAAAACTGCCAGTTGGTTTGTACTATAGTCTCACACATTTTGTCTGTTTCACTAGGGTCAGTTGTTCAAGTCTGTGTTTTGCAGGAGAATGTTCTCTAGCTGACTACAGAAGTTTCATTTCTCCTGGACCTTGTTTCTCTACCTTCTTCCCACGTGCTCATTTCAGACATCTTCCTGATCAGCACCCCAGTTACAGTCCCGAGAACTCTCTCATGAGAACTTTCTCATCTTCCTCTTTTCCGCCAGACTATTGCTTGAACATTTCCCTCTGGTTGCTCCTTCCTCCTCTGTGACACGTGTGGCTGCCTCTGTTTTTCTTCTCTTCTTCAGAGTTGGGGCACTGGCCTGAGTAACAATAGAGAGAGAACAGAACTGCCTCATTGCTGTTGCTTCGTATCGCAGCGGTCATCATCTGCCCGGGAGAGCAGCGAGGAAAAGTCTTGTCTGACCCCTTGACCTGGCAGACGTTCAGCATAGATTGAATCCTCAAAGCATGTACCTGCTGAATTTTAACAAGCCTTTGTTAGGAAGAGGTGATTTAAGATTCTTGCAGGAGCAGGTTCTTACAATAGTTACATCTCTCACACCTTTATTACCTCCGTCCAGAATATCAAATCCTGCTCTTCGGCATGGAGGTACTAGTAATCATCTCAAAAAAACCCCAAACCAAAACCAACACAAACCAAAAAAAAACCACAAACCCTGCATTTTTTTTCTTCTTTCAATGACATCGTAAGTTTGAATTTTATCCATTAAAAATGAACTAACAATTAAAAGTAGAATCTTAATGGAAAGCATTGTGCAACCTTAATTATAGTTGCCCTTCTCCCGGAGCCTATAATAATATTCTTGGACTAATCACTGGGGAGGAAGGGAGTGTTCGAGGGGAAAAAAAGTAAAAACCTTTGCCACTCTTTGCAAGGAATATCTGGAGATGTGACCCAGGCTACATCACCAAAACACTTAGCTCTTCAGCAAGCAGTAAACCAGAATTTCTGAAGTAAATGCTTAGTTTTCCTTTCAGTTGGTGGGGGGAAGGTAATGCCACAAGCCATCTGTATTGTCTCCAGTTTTTGACACCAGTGTTAGGTGGGTGAGTCCTTGAAATGCACCTGCTGCTTCTTCATTGATGACATAGGAAAGGTGGGTGCTTCAAGAGGACTCGGAACCTGACAGTACATTTTAACTACTGAGTAGTAAAATAGGCTAATATATTAATTGCAGTATATTACAGAGGAAGAAAAAAAGTTCATTTTCCATTGAAAAAGAAAATGTTTGGCCATGTTTGGGCTTTGTGACAAGAAGAAAGCTTGGTTCCCTGTGATCTTTTTGCTGAAGGGAGTCCTTGCCCTTTGACTTGAGGACATGTATGGTACAGTTCTCGAAAGGAGAACCAGATTTAATGGAATTCCAATGAAAGACTCACCCTACGCTGAGTTCCTCTGCTCTGATTTGTACTTGTTATTTCTCACTGAGATATCAACAGGGTAAATGATCTGTTAACTAGCCCGTATTAGTATTTGCCATATCTTGACCCAAATGAGAGTATAGGGAATTGAGCTATGCCTTCTCTCTCAGTGAATGTTTTAATTATTCAGTATAGACAGTGAAAAAGGTGTGTGATTAATTACTAGGTGCACACTATGATCGTTTAGTTTTCAAAATGAGCTAAACAAAAAAACTTATCCAATAAATTTGCTTTCCCATTTAGTACCACAGTCTATGTTTGGATCCTTAATAGTGCAGCAGTGAATTTAAACACTGCATCTTGATTAATTAAAAAAAAAAAAAAAAAAAAAAAAAAGAAAAAGGAGAGGGCTTACACTATTAGCAGTCCTCAAAATGCTCTTCTAATGTAAAGTGTTTCTGTCACTTTTGTCATACATAGATCACAGGACCATAGTTTTCCTGGGCTTCACCTGCCATGGTTAGGCAGATCTAGCACGCAAGCAGTTAGATCATCTGAAAATATTGTTTGGTGTTCACTTTTGAGATTCTTCTAGTTGTCTGTGGAAGACTTCATAAATTGACTCATTCATTTGGTGCTTTAGTGCTTATGTTATTGCTTATTCAGAACTTCCATGAAAGACTAGGTCTTACCTGAAATCAGAAACCAGATGCATTATGCTCACCAGAGTGAGTAATTTGAGGTTCCTTCCTGTTACATTTCACTTCTATTAATATTTTCTGGGAAACTGTGGGTGAAAAGTCCTGTATGCATATTTACTATCTTTTAGAATTCCATGTGTCGCAGCTGAATTACTGAGGCTTTGACCACGTACAGCTAAATCTCTTCGGGGGGGAAAAAACCACTCCCAAGTCTAAAATTTAGATAAGAAAGGAGGAGGAAATGAGAGTAAGTAGGTAATAATAGCATACAATAGCTGGTTAAAACTATCACAGATCCAATCTCTTTGAGAATTTGTTTGCCTCTGGAACGATATTCCTCTCAGAATAATATAAGGTGGGCAGGGAGAGCTTGTAACTTACTTCCTGCAGTCCCAGCCACGTAGAGGCTGTGGAGAGTTGGAGAGGACACAGAGAAGAGCAGCAACTAGCTGCTGGTCCAGGGAGGCTGGCTTGTAATAGGAGATTCTGCATTCCTTCAGGAGAAAAATGATGGAGTGTTGGGCTACAGCTCTAGTTGGCTTATGTGGAAAGCAAGTAAAAGGGACATTTCTAGGTATATTTTTGCTCTCGTTTTAGGCTTCCTTAATCAACTTAGTTTCTTTTGTAGGAATGTTCTCTGATCAGATACTCGTCTTCTCTTTTCATACGGCATCCCTGTTCCAGTTTTCTTCCATAAGCTCCCTGCTTTTTTTTTCTTTTTTAAATATTATTTTTTCCTTCGATCTGCTGCTCTCTTTCCTCCTTCCAGTGAGCGTTTCCTTGTTTTTTTTCTCTCCTGCAGTATGCCGGTGGTGTATGATAATTTGAAAAACCCCTTTGCCAGCTCAGTTCAGGAGGGAGTTTTAGTAGTGGTTTCTAGTTGTTACTTTCTGTGGCAGCTCTGATTTGGTGGGTGACATTTCGTAAATGTGTCCTCATCATTACAGCAAGCACTGGCAGGCTTTCACTGGTGCAGCTACACAGCAACAAGTTGTTCTTCGGTGCTTCCTTGCAGTACGAGTCCTGGTAGCTGTTCGTAGTTTCCAAAGGAGTTACCATTTGGACTGTTACATACTTATTACGGATTTCCTACTTCCATGATGTTATCTGTAGTTGGCAGGAACTACACCCAGTGACAGACCCAGCAGCATTATATTACCACCCTGTTTTCTGGATCATTCAAAGATAAATTTGGGAGATGATTTTGGGAACTTCCATCATTAATAGCCTAAGCCTCTACTACAATCTGTATGAATAGGAAGTGTATGTTTATAAGGAGATTAGTGCTAAGGAAAGGTTGGAGTTCTCCCAAAATGCACAGCAAAATAACTCTGCTGTTGGCTCCTGGGGACTCCTGTTTAACTGTTACAACAGTTAAAGCGGTTTCTGCAACCCTGGGATTTAGTGGTGGTGTAGTTGTATTGTGACTGAACACACCTAATGCCAAACTTACTGGGCACTGGTTTGGCTGTGCATCTGCAGTGCTGGTTTTGTGCCCAGGTGTGGATTTACCTCCCTGCCAGTTTATCTTCTCTCCTCAACCTGGATGTTGCCACCTGGCTTTTCTCCTCTGTTGGAGATGCTGGCAACGCCCCAAGAAGGTGCACTGGGAGTTTCTAGCCGTGCAGGGTCCTGGGATACCAGGCAAGGCTTAGCCAAGGTTCAAGTCCCACAGGCCAGGGGGTTCAAAGGGTGGGAAGAGAATCACTGTTCCCTATAACTTCTGTCATGGGATGAAATGTTTTGGGTATATGACCCAGCCTCCTAGTTAGATTACCTGTTAACAAGGCAGGGGATACTTATGCCTGTGCTACTTGGAAGCTTCACTTGTGTAAAAGATTTCACAGTATTGTGGTATTAGAGCTACTGGGTTTTTTTGAATCAGTTATTTGCAGCCTTTCTTTTTTATTATTCCTTAAAGGAGAGAATAGCACTTTTGGAGGGGAATTTGAGAACTCTTGAAATATTCCAAACATCTGTAATTTGAATATAAATAGTGTTATTGGCAGGACTGAAGCTTAACATAACTGATATAGTAGCTCACTGAAGGAGTATGAGGTTGGGTTTGTGTATCTTTTTAGGGTGGTTAGAAGTTTTTTGTATCCTTTCATGGCTTTTAGACTTTAATGGGCAATGATTGTCTGAGGCCCAACAGCCTCCCCCTTTGATGCTGTCTCTGCAGCTTGACTGTGTATTTCCTTACGCTGGTGAGAACATAATAATCTTTGAGGCTTCTTATCCCTCGTTTGAATTTACCTGGTCAATGTGCACAAAGATTGTGAGAATACACAAATGCATCTTCCTTCCCCTCACACCAAGTGCTAACACGTAACCTTTGCTTCTATAGGAAGACAGACTAAAAAGGCAGCAGTTAATTTTTATCTGCAGTAGATCAATGAGCTGCGCCTTGCTTTAAAAACATATTTTTCTCCTCAGCCACAGACCCACTCCAGTCAACATTGTCAGATGTGAAGAACTTGTTTAGATTGCCAAAAAAAGGAAAGACAGCATTAAGGAGCAATCTCATCACAGTCACATTATAAGATCTTTCTCTGGGATCATCTTATTAACAGTTTGTGTCTTGGGTAAAGTGGCACGTCCTGTCAAAATAATGTTGTTTTTTATATGCACTTTGCAAAAATCACTCCTCACTGCTCAAAAGTTGCTAGTTTTCTTGTTTTGTTGGGGGTTTTTTATTCAAATCTATTTATAACTCATTCATAACTGTTGACGATGGAGCATCTACAGAATACAAAGTACTCAGCAACAGAAAGGTTTGCTGAGCAGTTTCCAGCAAAGTGCCTCACAGTGGTGTGACAGCAGAGAATGGGAGTGTCCGCAGTAGGTTGTTGTGGAATGTTTTTCCATAACAAATTTCAGCCAGGAAATAAAAATCAACGCCTTTAGTCTAGTTTGGTTTAGTTTTTTGTTTGGGTTTTTTAAGCTCACTTAGTTTAAACCAAGACTGGCATGATATCTGTTCTAAGTTTTTTCAGTTAATAAAATGGCTGGTACAGGAAAGCGAATAAAAATGGCTAAACTGACACTCTGTCACAGCCATTATTGGCTGGTTTTTGAAATCATCAAAGCAGCGTCAGGCAAAAGTAAGCAGTTACAATAATACCTCATTCTCAAAGGTCCATGAATTGGAAGTCCAGAAGAGTTTGCTTTGATAGTATTGGTTATAACTGGTTGGAATATTTATTCATAAGGTTTTAAACAATCTCTGACGTGTTTAGTGTATGCTGTTTCACCTTTTGATGTCATCAGCGCGCACCTAGAATATGCTCTGTCCTACTTATATGTTGCTACTAGTTGATGTTACTGCGTATTTCTAAGATGTCTTCTCTCTCATTTAAGATCTTATAATAAAAAAGGTGTGAGTTTGTTTCCTGAAGAAAATGTGGAACTTTCTAATACCTTATCGCTTCTGATTTGTACTGTATTCTCCACTTCCTCTCCCATGTAGCAACTGCTAACATGGTAAGCTGCATATGCGCTACCTGCATTTCATTTAATAATCACTAGGTAAACGTATTAGAGGTAGGTCAAGAGCTGAGATTGGAGCAGATGTGCAAACACTTCTTAATGTCAAATGTTCTTGACTCAAAAAGCTTATAATTGACAAACAAAGGCTGAGATAAAGAAAAGCACTTGTATCTTTTTTGCTTTTCAATGGGAGAAAGACAGAATAGAGATGTCAAGTCACTTACTCGTGACCATATAGTCCTCTCCTTTGTTGGAAATTGAATTTGGATCTACTTTTTCTTGAACTGATACTCTTCTCATTGTCTCAACTGTACTCTTCTCATTGTACATTTTCATTTGTTTTAAAAAAAAGTTGTGTTGCTGTACTTGGATGCGCAATAGCAATGCTTATAAATAAGTTTCATTGCTGACATTCAGTATTCTGCACATTAATAATTCTCTTTTCTCAGTCCTTTTTGCTGCTTGAGTTGATGCTGACGGACTGCACGCAGCAGTGCTGGCTGCGCAGTTAAAAGTCTCTTTGCCTGCTGGAGACTGCTGAGCTGCTGCGTGTCCTGCCCGGGCGTTGGTGCATAGTCCTCCCTCAGCATCATACCGGATAAAGTCCTCTCTTGCTTTCTCACTGCGTTGCTGCCGAGGGGAGAAGGCTGCTCCCCGTGTCCCCTCTCTCTGTAAAAATTTGCTGCTACAAGGGTATTATCAGCAAATTAGTAAACAATTGCTTTAAATGTAGTTTGACATTTCTCTTACACGTTTCGGTGTCATGTAGCATCGTTTGCCACGTGAAGAGGCGACTTGAATTCATTCTTAAAGTGAGCAGCTAGTAGGTGTCAGACCGGTGCTCTGCTGGGGTTTGTCCCCCTTGTGCAGTGGAGGTGGCCCAAGAGGTGCTGCCAATAGAGGGGTATTCATTTTGCTTCTGTAGGATTGGTTCCCCCCCCCATTAACCTGCCTTGCTGCGTTCTTCAAGATACTGTCTTGTATTCTCATTGCAACTTCTTCTGCCCTTTCTTGAAGGGAAAATTACCTTGTTTCATGAAGCCCTTAGGGTGGACATGGCCTTACGTTTCATGCTTACTTTCTCTACTGAAGTACTAGAGTATTTTTTGAGACCAAGGTTGTTGTCCGTCTGGCTGTAATTTGTATAATTTTAATCTGGTAGATTTAAAGTCAGTAAAATATTTTTTTCTGGCTAAAAAGGATTGAAATCACCTTTTGGTAGTGCCTTGACAAGGTAACATTGCATACAGCAAAGTTTTGCCTCTTAGAAACGTTGCTCTATGTGGTATAGCACATAAGATGCACACACACACATAATTATAGTCAACAAAAATATAGAAACGTAGGAATCAGTGCATTTCATTTTGTGTCACATTTTGCTGTTTTATATGTGACTTAAACCCATTTTTAAAAATTCATTTACACTTTACATAATATTTCTCCAATACAAGAAAAAGTTTTTAGAGTATTTCTGTATTGCTGTGGTTTCTGATTGTTTTGCGTGCTTTGGTTGGCAATTAAAATGCAGTTAAAAGACTTGAGACCTTCATGTCCTGGGTTGCCCTGTAGGTTTACTACATTCAGGTGAAGATACCTGTTTGTAGATGAAGATTTTACTGGGAAAATTTGATTGCTTCATATAACGTGATACAGCTACTGTTGACGTTTCAGGGAGAATAATGAAACTTGGGCGTACTAGCATTTTTCAAACCAAACACTTTTTATCGCTTTCAGACAACAGGTATTCACTGGTAAGATGGTGCTGAGCAAACACATAGCACAGTATTCCAGAAAGGTATTTGCAGTCTTAGCTGATTTTCTTTAAAATTATTTTGTGACAGAGTTATCTCAAATTCTATGTTTTCAGTCCCAAAGGCAATCATTTTTCCTGCTGTCATGAAGAATCTTCCTCCGTGCAGCACAATAGGGATAACAAAACTCATTTCAGTCTCAATTTAAGTTTAATTCCAAGGTAAAACTTAAAATGAGGTGGTAATGAACTTGAACTCAGAGTTTTGATTATCTCCTGCACGCTTATACAAGTGCTTAGACACAGTACAGGTATTTTCCAGACATGGTTCTGTTCTGAGACTGTTTGTCTCTCGAGCAGATTAAAAACCAAAATTTTCTGCTTTGCTTGCTATTACAGTTAATATAGGAAGAACATTTGGAATTCAGCTCTTAGGTTTGAATCAGACCTACATACATACCCAAAAGAAGAAAAGATAATCAGTGTGACTATCATGATGTGGTAAGTCTAGGAAATAATGAGTTAGTAAGGCAAAGAGACGGATCCTCAGATACAGAGAATGATGAAACCAATTAAAGCCATTTGGAAAGCAGAACTCACAAACGCATTTCACAGTTCCAGCTGTGCGATCCAGTGGGTTCTGCAGTGATAACAGTCACCATCTCCCTCAAGTTCTTTGGAGTGGGATGCTATGTTTTTTGTAAAATACTGGTTTGTGTCACATACGTTTAATGTACTCATTGACAAACTGCCTTTACCAGAAATAAAACCGGAACAGCTTTAGCAAAGTCAAAGGAACTACACCAACAAACACTGGCTAGGAATTTGCCACCAGAGCTGTCTGGTGAGCCCTGTCCTGTCCCCAGCTCTGAGCAGCCACATCATACGCACAGAAGGGAAGGCAGATATTTATGATGCTTTGATCAGTCCTTTCTGGCCAGCCTGTTCTCCACTAATAGTCCACAGTTAAACTGGAAAGCGTCTTCTGCCCTTGCATTTGGCTTTTCTAGGCACAGATGAAGGTAACAAACCTACCGAAATGTGGCTTTCTGTAGCGTGGACTTCACTGATCTCTACGATAATATATAACCAGATGGAATAACGAACCCATGCTGGGCCAGCAGAAGTCGAAAGACCTTTTCCCAGACAGGACCACTGCTATTACAGTGGGCTGCTTTTATGCAAATACTACCACTTTGTTATTCCTGCATTACAAAATGCATTAAACATCCAATTTCCTTTGTAAATGAAGCAATGTATTACCTCAATAGCTACTTTTGAAGCTATCTGCGACTTAAAACACAGATGTTAAAACTAATGGAACTAAATGAACCCCCTCTGAATTGTAATCCTTGAATAGAGAAGTGGGTTTAGTAGATTTTTTTTAATTATAAAGTTTATTAAATGAAATACATATTACAGTGGAGAGAAAAAAGTCAAATGATCTTTTATGGCAAAAATAAAAACTTTAAACTTGCTATCCATACTCCATTGGGTATAAAATGCCAAAAGAGAAATAAAAAGTCATTTAATCTTGTTGCAAAGCTTAATGTTCTGTACCACATTGTAACATAGCCCAAAACAGACAACTGCTTGCTCATAAATCTTTTTCTTTTATTCACATTACAGAGAAAAATCAAGGCTGTCCTTTAAAAATAGTTGATAGTCAAGTGAGCTTGGAAGTTTATGTTGTTAGCCATCATGTTCAGTGTGAGAGTCATCATGTATTTATGGTGCTGGAAGGAAAACCCGAGGCTTGTGTGGTTCATTTTGTAAGGGATGCAGTGGTAACGCGAGTATGGGCTGGAGATCATAAAGCTCCATAAAGACTGGGGCATGGGGAACATTAGGCAATTAACCATCGGAGAGTATTTTTCCAAAGCCCTTTGAATTCAGTGCAATGCTCATAATCAAGCTGTTTCTATCATAAAACTTTAGATACCTATCATGTGAATATCTAGGTTAAGGATTCGTGTTCCCAGTACGCACCTTGGAGGACGGTTAAGTACCTGATTTAAGGGCTCCGAATCATCTTGTCGCTGTTCTGTAGATTTATGGGAAGCCTGAGCTGTAAAATTTGGCACCTAAAGACTCACCACTCCAGGTTAGGGAGTATTTGATGTGCTGCCTTTTGAAGAATTTGGATCAGATCTTGGTAGCGTATTTTGTCATTATCCCAGTAAACAACCTCAAGGTAGGAGGGCAAAACTTAGCACAGGGGAGATTTTGCTGGCACCTGCACACTACCAGTTGTGTTTTAAACACAGATTTGTCACTAGGCACTGATTTATTTATTATCATGGGGTCAGGGAAGTGAGAAGATATTTAAAAATAAATAAATAAGTTAAAAGTGCATTGTTAAATTGCTGTTTGGATTTCAGCCACTACAATATTTGGACTACTTCCTTTGTTTATCTGCTTAGTTTGTACGATAAAATAACTACTGCATACTTTGATATTTTGGGAGTAAAAGTCCACTTTTGTTAGTTTTCTAGTTTAAATAGAGAGCAGTAGCTATTAAGAAATGTATTTCTAGTGCCATTCCCATGAATTGCTGTTTATATATAGGTTTTTATTTATAAACTTTTTAATTTGATAGCTCTTCTGGACACAAAGTTACTTTAGCTTACGAAATTTTGGGAACGCTATGGATTCTGCAAATATTTAGCCTTTTAAAGTAGATAAATGCACAGAAGTTGTTTTTTCAAAGCCTGTTTCAGTAAATGTTGTTCTAAGTGTTATACCATTAAGATTTGATGTATTTACTTTTGAAAAAGATTTACAGCTAATATTCTTCAGCAGAAGTATGCCGTCAATCATTTGAATGAATGGGAGGGAGAGGAAGCTTTCTAAATAATCTCTTTAGGGAAGTAAATGTTTGGTAGATAACTCTTTCCTTGCCCTCAGGTTTTCTGTTACTACTTCAGTTGTTAATTATCCTGAACTCAAGAGAACATTATTGAGCCAATGTAAAACTGTCATTTTTCCACTGAAATTTCCGTTAGCTCAGAGTAATTCCAGTTTAGGATGGATAATTGTGTTTTCAATTTTCTACAGTGTTCTGCACGTATTTCATTACTATGTACCATACCTGGGAAAATGTAACTTTATTTCATGCACCAAATACTCGGTCTGCACGGATGTAGATACTCTTCTGACAAGTGCAGTCGTTGACCTGCGCTCACGTGCCTTTAGCTTTGTTTGAATCTCCTATCTGCCATACTTAAGTGTTCACACAAAGAGCAGAACTGAATGAAAAAAATAGTTTAGAGCATTTCTGCTACTCATTTGCTTTAACCAACTCTCTCACACGTTCTAAGAGAGTAGGAAGGATATTATTAACCTAGTGGTATATAAAGAGTGCACGAGCCAACTCTGCCCCCTGTGTATATTAATAAGATAACAAGAGACGCCTGTAGCTTGGCAGTGATAATTTTTAAAAATTACTTTTGCTGTTTAATAGCAGCTTTTGTGTTTTATTGATTGTATTTCAGCTGTCAGTAGCAGTGCATTAATGGCACAGTACAGAATTTATTTTTAGCCAACACAAAATGAAACCCTAATAAAATGAGACAAGCATGATTCCAGCGTCCTTTCCCTGTGTTGGCTGGGCTGTGGTGAGATGACGTGAAGCTGATTTAGATTTTAATAAAGGTTAATTGAGAGTAAAACTATGAGAATGGTCCAGATCTTTGAAAAAAAGAACATTGCATACCTGTCCATATATATTTGTGTTCAAAGCAGAGGATAATTTGAGCAGTTTAAAAGTCTTGATCTCTGCTTCGTTCTTACCAGTGCAGTAAATGTATGCTGAAAAGGGAAATTGTTTCGGTATAAGAAGCCTGCAAGTGCTGTACAACAGCCACAGAAACGCAGTATTAACCAAAAGAGCAGGAGGGCAGCAGCCTGCTCAGACTACGGTAGGTGCCTTCATTTTGTAGTTCATTGCCCATGAGCAAGTGCTAGAGAAGACTGAATGCTGACACATCTCACCGGGCCCGGAAAGGCAGTGTCATTCCCAGCCAGGTTAATGTGAGATATGTTACAAGATAATTGAAGGGCATTAGCATTTATTAGAAATTAAAAGGGAAGCAGAATTTCTTAAGGCCTGCCACGGTAATGGGCATTTGGGGAAGATGAGGTGTTTCCAATTAACAACCTGTACGCTTTCTGGCTGTGCTGTAGATTTTTCTGTTTGACCACCTGGCCTCTGGCCCACAATTACTCAAGCCAAACACTTTAAGCATGTGAAGAAGTCTTGCAGTTTTTCTTCATGATTAAAGAAGAAACACGAGCAATACCAGGATTAATGTCTCTCAGACTTGGCTTGGTTGAGAACTGCATTCTTACAAAGAGAGTGTAAGATAGGAGGGGCTGAAATTGCCCCGAGCGCAACCTCGTTCAGTGTGTTGTTCTAGGGACACTGAAGTTATTCTGAAAGACAGGGTTTTCTGGACAAATGATGCAGTGTGTATCTAAAGTGGGAGCACCGCAAGATGCTGTTTTACTGAAACGTTTCTTAAACTGTTTCCCAGCATGCAAAATAACCAGCGTACACAACAGAGCAGAACACGCTGTAGACAGAGATAGTTTTCCACCATCTCGGTGAGGGAAGATTTATACCCTCCTACTACTTTCCATATTCCATCCTGGGGAGGAAAGGAAGGACACACTCAAACATTGCTACTGGCTTGCTGCTTCTTCAGAAGAAATTAGTGATAGATTATAGGTGGATAAGTTTCTCACAAAATCTTGGACGTTTTCAATTTTGTTACATGTTTTGGAATTTTCATAGTAAAACACCCTTTTCCCCCCAGTTATAAGCATTTTTTAAACAGCATACATTCTGCTTACTTGAAAGTGATGGCAATTATCAGAGTCAGTGGAAAGCCCCACTGCTGTACTGCTTTGCACTTCCACATGCAAAGCAGAGGTTGGGGTGTGGTTGGGGACGTACATTCTTTACATATCTCTATCTTAAGAGACTCCAAAGCTGCAGGAATTGGCTGTTCTCTGTAGCTTTTCTCAAGCTGCAGTTCCCAAGGCATTGCAGTGATAACTCCAGTGAGAATGCTTCCTCACTACCGATTGCATGTTTGAGAGAAAACAGTCTGCAATACAGAAAAAAATGATTACAAAAATTATAGTATGTATCTGATAGTTCATTCCAGGTCAAGAAGTAAATGGGCATCTTTTCCATCTGCCAGTGACTTACCTCATCGTTAAGCGATACTGCCAGCGTAGTGAACTCTTCTTTTTCTGTTCAGGGAGCCCTGAACGTAGTTCATAGAGCATATCCTGAGAGCCGCATCTTTGATCTCTGGCAAACTGTGAATTACTGTGACTGCACTGAGCCAAACCACGTCTTTCATTTCTTTCTAACAGTAGGGAAAATGTAGCATTATTATAGAAAGGAAGATATTTGCCCCGAGTTATAATTTGTTAGTTTACTCCTTGCTGATAGTAAAGGCTTAGGGATGCAGGAGGTAAATACACTGCTTATCGAATCTTTAGTCTATAGTGATCTCAGATCTTCAAAAAGTCATTTTTTCTTGAAGTTGTAGGAGCAAAACTGTATGTCTTTTCATCTCGTCGCTCTTCCCATCAGTGCAGTGCTATTTTTGCTTATAAAGTGATGGTCTATGCTAATGTTCACTTTCTGAGATGATGATGGGAGTTGGAAGAGTACGTCTGAATTACTGAGAAACCTGCAGCAGCACTCCACGTAAAAATTTCCTTACAAACATGAGTGAGTAGTAACAACAAAGAGAAAAAGCTTCTAAACAATATATTTGTGTATTTTACAAGCTCTCAGCTTCAGTCCTCCTCCTTGGTACCTGGGGAGGAAACGTACTTCTACTAGGCTCCAAAAAGACTTTGGCCATCTTCTAAATAGATGCTAAACCAACCAAAGCAAGTAAAGAAAAAAACAGTCACATCCACTCTCTTCATTTCCCATAGAAAGGGTTTGTTTTTCAAAGTCTCTACATGTTCTCTTTACCAGAAAGGACAACGAATGCTTTCAAGGCTCTTCATGAGAAGTTCAGCCCAACCCTGTCATTTGGTCTGAAGGAAGTGGATAGAAAATGAAGCGCATTTGGCATTCAAATAGGATGTTTCTTGCATTTCATAAAACTCTCTTAGTTAGGACTAAAATCAACCTGCTATAGAAAAGAGAGGGTGGTTTATTGATAGGACTGTTGGGTTGCAATCTCCAGAGTGCTACAGTCTGCATCCCAGCCTATGCATTTTTGGGTAGGCGGTTTTGGTTTGCCACCTACCTAGCCTAAGTAGGGGAGCTTTCTTTGCGTTTAGTGCTCCTGGTACCAGCACTTGTGCACCAGCTAAAATTCAGAGTTCGGTGCGTTTTTTGTGACTGAAGAATCTACATGAGCAGTAACTCCCCTTGCATAAATATACCTACGTATTGTGTGTGGCACTAGTGCTCAAAGAATGGCAGGGACCAGACCAGATCAGATCCCAAACTGTTAATGTGATTTAAAAAAAACAGTAGCAGTATGCTCGTTGAAAATAATTAATGAATTGGCATTATTTACTTGAAATGGAAGTGTAGTTTTCAGATCTTTCATGGCATTTATTTTATGACTTGCACATTGGTTAATCCCATGAAGAGATTATGTGAATTGGTCTCATTAATCAGAAGCAGTCACATTGCTCCTTTTGTATATCTCAAACTGAAGTTGCAGATATAAAACACTAAGTCAAAATATTCAAATTTATACTTACTGCTGTTCAACACCCTCCTCACTTAAAATGACTCGAATTACAAATGCAACATAGATTAAGTGATCCCCTGTTTACACCAACAGTACCCTCTAACCTTAATTTTTTCATCCTACCCATAGATTTGAACATCTAGAAATTAATGTCAGATTTTAAGCATCATTCTTCATGCATGACTGTTTAGTTGTACAGCAAGCCTTTTCTGCCTCTTAAATCAGCTTTGCCACTTGCCTTCACCATGAGGAAAAAAAGGCTAAAAAAATTTTTTTGCCAAAAGAAAAGGGATGATTCATGAAGATTTTTCATGGTCAACAGAAAGTATTTAAATCCTGATTAGACATATGAAAGAGAGAATTTACCTTGGGTTTACGTTCCACTGTGCTACATGAGCTGAATGTGTCATCACACCCTTAATAGAACTCCCTTGCTACGACAGAAACAGACTGGAAAGAAGTGTGACTCAATAGCCAGTTATACCAGTGCCATAACCTTATGGAAGGAAATATCTTGTGTGTTCAGAATTTACTTGAAGGATGTAGTCATAATTTCACACATGCTCAGACCACTAAGAAACCTGGGATTTGGCTTATGGGTTGGTTGTGGTTTTGTTGTTTTCCTACACAAAGATGTAGATCGCATCTGCTTTAATACTGGCTGCACCTTGAATTTCAAATCATACGAGACGTTTGTCAGGAAAGATTTTGCAGTCTTGTCCTGAGGATTTCCCAAATATGTAATCCTAATACTTTATAGAAGACTGTCTGGGGAGATTATTAGAACCATATTTTTTGATAAAAAGAGAAACCTTTGTAGAACTGATGCGTAATACCGCACAGCGGTACTGGTAAATAGTAGAATGAAACAGCAAATCCTTTGCTTGGAGTACAATAGAGGTGAAAATCATGTTTCAAAAACCACTCAGCTGTCTTGACAGGCAAAGAAGAATCTCTTCTGCAAACCCATCACTTTTCAGTTCTGAAGCTAATCCCTCACACAGTTACCAGAATGACTTTGCAGGACTCAAAGTCTCTGCCCATACTTGTAAATGAAAAGCCACTGGGAAATGTTTCTAGGACATGATCTCAGTGATTTTTATACAGGGAAATTATTAAATGTTTGCTGGTCTGATTTTGGTGAATTTTTTAGTGCTCTCCTAGGAGCACGACCAAGGGGCTGTTTCCACGTGACAGCCGCCGGTCGGCAATCTCTTTTGGCACATAAAATGAACTTGGTTTTGCTGTTTGGCTGCGGCGGTGGGGACCTGCTGAGGCTGGGTTTAAACTGCTAATGTAGGTGTCTCAAAAGTAGCAGTGAAGAAAACGGGTTGTGATTCTAACTGGAATGTTTTGTTTATTTTTATTACACATTTTCACTGTATGAATTGTGTCAGTGTTACTATTTTACCACGTAGTTACTCTTTAGTGTCGGGGAGAAAAACATTCTTGCAGGTGTTCTGTATCAGTCGCAAAGGAAAATATTAATTCTTCTGCAATCAGAAGAGATTTCTGAAGTGCTGGGACTAACACTGATGGAGATGTATATTATCAAGTAGCTTAAGTTTTGTGCATATTAGATATAAAGCTTGAAGCTGCCCAAGTTAATAGTATGTTAAGTAAACATGGACAAACAGTAGGGTTTTTGCTCTTTTGTAAGCCAACAAATTTGGGATGAAATGAACCAAAATGGAAATTTTTCTGTTTTTCAGATCTGTCTGAAATGCTGTCTAAACAAAATAAACCTGTTTAACCTAGCATTAAATAGTCCAGCATTTTCTCTTCAACCTTCTCTAATGTAGGACATTATTGAAACAAAATTGTGTTCCTGAAGAAGACAACAAAATATTTCTCTTAAACCCTCCCCCTTCTTGGTCTGAAACTGTCAGGTATTGTCTGGTGTCATGAATAGGTCTTATTTAACCAGTTCTGTGTTTTCGGGAAATTTATTATATGCCAAACAATAATCAAGCTCTAGGTATATTCTCTAATTTTGGTAAATAACAAAACACCTAACTTGGGAGCTGTTTTTGTTACTATTAAACTGTAGTCATATGCACAAGCTAATGGTGCTCTGATGTTTTATCACTGCACACTAGTAAACAATAGATGAGCACATGCTTTTGTGCCTTTTTTTTTTTTTTGATATTTTCCTAAATTTTGTCTCAGAATTAACTTAATGTTTTCCTCTTAATAGAGGGGAATAGATCAGATAATAAACTGTGAATACCCGGTTCAGTCTATAAGACTCCATATCATTAAGGTGGGATGCTGCAGAGGAGGATTGCAGGGAAATGTTTCCGTAGCCCAAAGCAGGTGTGAGTTGTGCTTTATTGCCTGCAGGTGCAGGATGTGCCTCTCTTTCACTTGCTCCAGGAAATTCAAAAACAGCTAAGCTGATAAAATTGGGGGGAAATTTAGACATTCAAAATGAGGTTGTCTTTAATGAGAACAGGTACACAGCACAGGGAATGAGAGCAACCGTGTAAACTGAATTTTCACTTTACCATTCTTTCCAAGGAATCCATGTCTGTCAGTGTGATAGCATAAGACAATAGGGTTTCCTGGATGTGGTTGTGTGGGTGTAAAACCAAGTGTCTCCTTGCCTCTTATTAAGTACTACTGCAAGCTGTTGATTAATCTGTTGCTGTTTACTGAACTGTTACAGCCTGTCCATAATGGTGTTTAAAATCCGTGCTGTGACCATCACTTGAGCCTCCAGTACCCTGCAATTTCTGGCCACCTCCACAAAACGGAATCTTTTTCTTTGGACAGACTGAGAACCCAGAGTAACAATGCTATAGTTTTGAGTACAAAAAACTGAATTACTGTACGTTAACTGTTTTTCAAGATCTAGATGTCACATCATCATGACAACATCATGAATCTGCTGCTGGATAAAACTCAGGGGACAAGCCTCATGTTATATGATGTGCTCTCCTTTCGATTTCCTAAATAATGGCATTAGAAAAGTAATGTGTTATAATCAAACAAGGGAGAGAAGAAAGGAGTAGGGAAATAGAGGATGCTGGCAGAAGCAAAAAGAACAGGGGAAAAAAGTTGCAGTACAAAAGGTAAAACAAAAATAAGGGAGGGGTAGCGTGACAATTTGATAAACAGATTGTTTGTGTGGTTGGTGCTGACTGAATTCATCAATATTGGTCGATCTGAGACTGCTCGTCGATTTCAGTAACGGCAGTTGTTTGTTTCAAACCAGAGCAGAGATTATGGGATCACATAAGCAGCAAAAATTGATTTCTAGCATCTTTTACTTTTTTAATACTATTAGGATTTAAGGAAAAATTCGTAAGTGATTGACAACAGTATGCATCAGAAAAAGAACTGTTGTAAAGATCATTGATACAGAAAATGTCTCTGATGGTTCCCTTCCTGTATCTTCCGCTTTGAAACCTTGCAGAAGCATTTTTTATTTTTTACAAATTGTTGGAGGTTTTATTGGGCCAACTTTATCTTTCAACATAAAGGGTTGGTGTCCAATATTCCTTTATATGTTTTATCTGAGTACTGCTCTGATTCAGCAGTCCTCCAGGGCTAGGCTGAGATCCATTTATTTCCTTCTCAATCGCATTTTATTCTTCTAGATGTTGTAGTGCAGCATCTTCATAATGGCCAGGAAATGTTCACAAGGATCCCATCTTTCCTCTTTGAAAAGGTTAAGGCTACCTTCTAGAAATGTAGTGCTGCTTGTTGAAACAGTTGGTTTTTCTCTGAAGCATTTCAGTGAATCACAATAACATGTATAATGTAGAAATTAAGCTGCTTTCACTCCAAATTTTATTTTTTAAAGAAGGCAAGCAGACAGTATTCTGTTTATAATCTTTGAGAGGGCTGAAAATGCTCTGTAGAGAAGCTGCTTCTTAAAACATCTGGGTTGTGACAGCCTTAAATAAAAAGAACAGGTAAGTAAGCAAAATTGGGTAAGATCGAGAACTGTTAGCAATCCCTTCTACTTGAAGAAATGTCTCTGCTGCTATTGTTGGATGGGATTAAAGAGAAGCATCTCACTTTTGCCATTTTTCTGTGTCAGCACTGGAGTTTGACAAGAAAAACCCAGCAGGCCCAGAAACTGCTTGCTTGAGTCTGTCTGCAAAAGAGGAAAATTCCATAAAGTCTCTTTGCTTTAAGACATGAATTCAGACCGAAGTCACTGCTAGCACATGGGATCCTTGTGTTGATAGAAAGCTGCCTAACTTTTATAGCCAAAGTGCTGCTTTAGGACAATTCAGCATTTCCAGTATCATTAATAGCTGGAGCTGGAAAAGTTCAAAAAAGAGAAGCACATAGCCCAAAGTGTAAAAATGCCTCTCCTCCAAAAACCTTGCACAGGGATGTCAGTGTGATTGATAATCAATAGCTGGAGTGTGCCCTCATGTGAGTGCTTGACTTCATAAGGACTCTCGAGAGGCTTCTTTTCCCCTTGCACCATTTCCATTGTCTCTGGTCCACTGCTTAGAGGTTCAAAGCATTTATCATCTGACTTTAAAAACAACAGAAAATACCTGCTGTTTTGCCTTTCTCTCGTTTGATAGGCATGCAGCATTATCCCACTAGGAGTTTAAGATGATAAAACACCAAGTGAGAAGGAAGGCAGACTGAAATGGTTATATCGTCATTAAACTTACAGCACCCTGGGCTGTTATGATGTATTTGTGCTACGTTGTAAGCCTCAAATGAACAATTTGTAAGTAAATGAAAAAAAATAGTATTATAGGTTAGAGAGGTGTTCGTTACCGCAGATGTTACAGATTTAGAAGCTTTCATTATTCCTCTTAAAATCGTGTGTAAAATAAAACCTTGCTGAATAGTTTGGGAGTCCTTCCCTTTGGTGTGAGTTCAGAGCCGAGTATGGTTTACGATGAAGAGAACACCCAAAAGTATGGCTATCCCTTCACACCGTAGCAGGGTCAGAGCTCACTCTCTTCTGGTTGTGCTGAGTGTCTACCAGAAGCCAAATAAATCCAGCTGACGTGGCAGCAGCTGGACTCGTGCTGTTTGCAGTAAAACTTCTAGGGGTTTTGATGAGCCAGGGGAAGCAGTGTTGTCACGCTGCTGACAGCTGGGTGTCATGTCCTCGCTTTGTTTAACTGGATACATTAGTCACTGCGGAGAACACTTTAAGATATGTTAGAAGACATTGTCACTGCAGTGCAGTGAAAAGTATTAGCAGAGCTTAGCAAGGCATCTGACCGCGATCAAATATTCTTCTTAAATTAAAAGCATGTTTAGGTATTCTGCTCAGCCTGTTCTTAGGTAGCTAATAATGGAGTTGGATCGTCTTGCTCTATTTTGAGGATGTCTTACTGAATCATGCATAGAACGATGTGACTAATTTGTGGAACAGAAGTCCCTGTGCATCAACTGTTCACTGTGGTTTTCCTGGGGGAAAGATAGGACTTTCTATGTTGAAAGACACTGATCATTCTTTTCAGCATATCAAAGAACAAATGTACTGTAGGCTTTTCTACTGAGGGGAAAAAAAAAAAAAGAACAAATGGCTTTTATCTGTATTTCTGTCATTACATCGGAATAAATCTCACCGATGCTAATGGGACTTGTAGCAAGGTAGATAAAAGACAGTCACGCTGTCAATGAGATACGGAGCACAACGGAACGAGGCACACCACAGAAGCAGGATGGCTGATCCCTGCAGGGGCAACCTGTGAGCTTAGAATTAACCACCGGCGTGCAGAGCTAAGGCTCTCCAGAAGGAAGTACCTAGCAGTGGCTAATGCCGTGGCTGTGCAAGCTTACCCAACGCTGAGCCGGATGGAACTTTCCTCAGGAAAAAAAGAGTTCTGTTTCCGCATCCCCTTTGCCATAGGCACACATGCAAAGGCTGGGATGGAAGACACCCCCCGAAGGACAGTCCAGAAGCACCTGGGCTCTGTGCCTGGGAAGGGAATAGATGGGACTGTGAGGGTTGAGCTACGGCTCTCAATTTGGGCATAACTGGGGGTAAGCTGAAACCAGCAGGCTCACCTCGAAGAGTAGAAAAGGGGTGAGGGAACAGTGCAAAAAGGGCGAAAGAGGCAGACTTGCAGGATCCTGTGGAGATTAAGAAAGGAAAAGGAAAAGCAGCAAGCAGCATGTTTTTAGAAGTATGTAGAAATACATGATAAAAGTGAAAATTAACAAAGAGCAATACAGTTAGTCCTCTCAACTGATCAGAAATGGTAACGTTTATCACTGTGAGCAGAAGAGGAAGGAAGTTCTGGGTGTGAACTCTAGGACAGAGGCGTTAACTGGAGTGGTCTGACACAGAACACAGAATTATTTATTTCAGTGTAAACCACGGTGTTGACAAAGTCAACATAACATACAGTTAGCTTTGTCCCATCACCGTTTCTGTGAGGCTTATGTATAAAATACTGTTTCAGTTCTCTCCAAATTCTGTCCGTGGACACTTGAAAACTGTAGACCGAAAGCAGCAGACACCTGACACCAGTAATTGCTTTGAGCTAGATTCAAATATTAAGGACTTCAATTTTTATCTTTTATTTTGCTATTTAAAATAGTATGGGTTGTCCTCTTTAATTATTAGTGTAACATACAGACTGAATGTTCAAAGCAAAGCAAGAAATCAACAACTTATGTAAGGCTTCTTTAAAAGGAAAATTGTGTGAGGAATGGTTTTGATCAGTCCCTTTCCTAGGATTCCGCCTGGAAATGCAGTTCTTGCACCTCTCTTGCTATCCAAGCTCAAGAAACAGCGTTGCCTTTTAACACGCGAGTCAGAAAGGCAGGCTTTCTGTAAAACTAAGTGACTGCTGCTGTCTTTGGTGTACCCTTCTCATTTTACCTGGGGCTATGTGATATTACCTTTACTGTCCTACAGCTTTTTTATGGTCGGCCAGCATTTTCTTTCTTGAAAAAAGCAGCATATCTGGGACGTTTGCTTCTGAAAAAGCACTGTGTTGTAATCTCATATATTTGGGTATTCTTAAGTCCACAGAGAAAAATGGTGAGTTATCTTTTCATCCCAGAATATTCATAGTAAATAGAAAAATAAAAATCTTATCAGTCCTCACTGTCCAAAGGAAGTCATAAATGTGACTCCTGAGTGTATGCAAATAAAATTAAATTGAGAGGGATTGAAGAGGTATGCATAATTCTACTTGTAGAGAAGCTACCAAGATTATAATAGAAAAGATTGGCAGTGATTTGAAAGTATCCCTGCTGCTTTGGTAGGAAAATGACCGCACAACTTACAGAGAATCAGTAGAACTTCGCTGCAAGCAGCTCAGTTCCTAGCTGAGTTGACTGAACAAGGTACAAAGTAACTTTCTTACAGGAATGTATGTGTGAGCCTTTAAATACAGAGACCCGCTGATGACTTCAAAATTGAGTCACCAGCAATGATGAATTTTTGAAGAAATCAATTTACCTTCATTTAAAACTATTTCAGAATAGCTGTTAATTGTTTCAAAAATGAGCATGTGCCCTTTCTGTTTCTGCCTATATATTTCCTAATAGATAGTGAAGTAGGACTGAAAAGCCTGTGAACACCATGGAGACACTCTTTTGTCAGCGTTGCATTGTGGTATATTTGTGATCCTTTTTTCTTTGCTTCCTTAACTTTTTGTTTAACTTCCTTATTTCATTTCTGTTCAACCTGTGTGTTCATTTCAGCGATACTATAGTTCATCTCATAACTTCTTTAATTTTAACTTGTGAATACTACTCCAAGGCACCTAGCAGGCTTCATAACGTAATAGCCACCTCATCATCGTGCTTCCCAGGTCAGCTGTAGAACACAATAAATCTCCTGGAAGTACTTAGCGTAAATCTGTTTCATCAAAATGGCTATATAGTTTCACTTTGTCAGAATACCTACCTGTTGGCTTGCTTCGCTGTTTAAATGCTGTTCTATTTGTTCCTAACTTCCCCTGTTTAACAGCAGACAAACCCAGGGAGCACTGAATGAATCGGATGATCCCGAAACAGGCTGTCTAACTGATAACAAGCCAACTTCTCGACACTTCTATCCTGTCGCCTTGCTGCTTGTCAGCTCACACCTGCTGGTTGTGTGGCTTATTTTAAGTCTTGCTTTGCTATTAGCCAAATATCAATAAACTTCACTCGCGTTCCTTTCTTTTCTACAAACAGCAACAAACTAACTTTAGAAAAAGCAATTATGCTGTAATATTTCTACAGTCTCAGACCCCAAGGATTCATCTTTAAGATACAGATGTCTGAAATGTACTATGGTTTTGGTTTTTCTGAATTTGAAGAAGTATACTATGCATTGAGTGAGTTGATTTGCTCTTTCTGTTCATGATAAAGCTTTCCCACTGTAATTAGCTCAAAGAAAGCCCATTTACAATGCTGTCACTGTATACAAGATGATGTGGAATCCTGAATGCTTGAACCCCTCTTCCCAGAGTAATTAGTCTGACAAAAAAAATTAAAAAAGAATTTGCACAGCACAAACGAACCCCTAGACAAATATTACAGGGCGGTGGTTTGTGAGACTTAACTTTCATTGCATTATTTTCACTGTTATTAGCTGATGGAATCTTTTTTGTTTAACAAATGATTATTAGTTTGCTACAACTAATCCTCTTCTGTCAAGTAACTAAATGGAATAGAGTAAGTTCTGTTTTGTAATGAAATTAACCTGTTTGTAATTGTTGCTTTGGTTGCTTTTGCTTTCAAGACACTTTTATATTCTTTTTAAGAAAGTCCTGTTAATGTCTTGATGCACCACTTTGGCACTTGTGACTTTTGTACTGTATGTGAACAAACATCCTTCCTTTATAAAGCAGAGAGTTGAATTGGGCTGTTTGAAAAGCCATTCTCTTTTTTTTTTTTTCTTTTTTTTTCATTGCAAAGCCGAACATACGGGAAATGAAGCAGAGATGAAACTTTTCCTTCACAAATCTCTAGGGCCAGACTTACTAAAATGCCTTATTTCTAGAATACACATTTTTAGGGCATCGTGTACTCTCACACATATAGTAAACAATTTGAAAAAAATGTTTGAGAAGGTTTAAAAGGCAGATATATTTCTGGAATTAGAGGAAAATGTATCATTAAAGTATTTAAATTTTTTTTACTAAACTTTAAACCTCAAGGGAAAATATATTAGGGGGAAAAAATTTTATCACCTATTTCTGAGGGCAATAACTGTACTGGGCCTGGCCTTGGATTTAATTTTGTAAGATGTATCATCACTTGTGGAAAACAAAAAAATGTAGAGCTGAATCTTTGTTATTTTTACTTCAACTGTTGCTGAAACTCTGCAATGAACAAATAAAGCATATTTATTTATTCTGTGTTTCATGAAGTTGTACTTTTTCCCCCTTTCACTAGAGAAGGATGCCGCATAGAGAATGTACTGAAGAATGTCAAATGCAGAAAGTATGCATTCAACATGATACAGCTGATGGCTTTCCCAAAGTACTACAGACCTCCAGAAGGGACATATGGAAAAGCTGACACCTAAGTTTAACAAAAATGTAATCAGGAACATACATCATGCTAATTAGTGAATACAAAAATCACTGTTTATGACTTATTAATTGGGAATGTGTAACCAGTTGAGGTGTTATTTTTATCAGGCTTTTATTTTACATTAAAATAACTCCAGTTAGTCGTAATTAAATAAAATATCATGAAAAAGCAGCGGACTGGATATTCTCAAAACCAAATATATGCAACTTTTCTTTGTGAAGCTGAAGCTTAGTATGACTCATAAGCTAGCTGGAATTAGTTTTTTTGGTCATTTGATCAAAGATTAAAAAGGGAAATGTTGTTTGCAATAGGAACTGAGGTTAGCAATCTGGAAGGTGGCACTCTGACTCTGAACCAAAACCTGACATTAAATTTAAGGCGTCTCTTACTGCTGGAAATTGGAATTTCTGGAACCAGCACAGCACCAAGGTCTTGATCACTAATGATTAAATCCTTCACAGAAGTATTTATGAAAGGAGCTAATGTTAATGCCTGGGCTAAATATAATTTTGGTAAATACACTTAGCTTCTTTACATAAGCATGGTAACTTCATAATATGTTTTCAGTAATTACAGCCTGTAATTTCAGTAATTTCATTCTGATGCCTTGCAGTTCATTTGGATGTATCATTCTTGGCTTTCTGTATCACAGCCAAATACCACTTATTTCACTTTCACATAAATCACAGGGGGATTAATTCTTCAAGTAAGGTGACCTGAATTCGGCCTATCACGTCCCCATTTACTGTAAACTCTTAAAACTAAATTTTCTTCAGTGGTAGGGAAAAGGAGTTGTATATACAGGAGTTAATCTATCTTTAGGCTATAAAAACATGTATGTTTTTACAGAGTCTAAGATAAATGTTATAATTATGAGTAAGCTGCTGTATTAGGACTAGTTAGCTACTGCAGCTGATTTATGTCAAATTTGTAATGCTGCATGTAGACTCTCTAGGATGAAGAACTATCAGCTTTAAAAATTAATGTTAATGCTTCTGCCAGCTTCTGTTGCTCCTGAAATTTATCTTGCAAAGAACATTTATATTTTCTAATTGTATCTATTTATTGCTGCCTTCTGCCTCCCAGACAGAAATACAATTAAAAAAAACCCCAAGTATTCACTGTTTACTGACCTTTATGTAATGCATTCATTTTGAGAAAAAAATAGCTAGAGCAGAAGTGTGAGAATTTCATCCTAATGAAACTGCACAGGGAATTTGAGCATCTGTAGGAAATTGTAATTGCCATGGATAAAGAAGTTAATGTTTCCTTGCTCCTATGGGAGTCAAAGAACTCTTGATGCACTGTGAGTTATAATTTGTTCTTTTTAGTCCATTAATGCCCATTACTGGGTATAAATCTGTAAGTACTAGTAAAAATACGTATTTAAGAGCCTGATTCTGCAAATTCCATGGAAATGATCTATCCTGTGAGTAAATTTAAACCATCTTGTGTATTTGCAAGACCAGGCATTGGGGCTGGTAGAAAAACATCAGGAAGAGATCCTTGTTCCAATATACATTGACTTCAGTGAAGCCAGGAATTCACGTATACAATATATTTAACTAATTGGGAGGTTTTTTTCAAAGTAGCCTTGGTCATTTAAATAGTGTTTTGGTGCATTTGTTGTATTTTCGTATTATATAATGTGCTAACATGAATGACTTCTTTGTTCTTCTGGAATGTATTACTTCAATGATAGACAGCAGAAGAGTTGGCATTGCCTCACAAACAAGCTCAGGCAGATGAAAATATAATTCCTTGATTATTTTTTTCCTGTTTTGTACCAGTAGAAGTGGACACTACTCACTGGGTGGATGGGCGTGTGCATAAATTTGTGTTTGGATCTTTAACATAGCTGATCTGTAAAAAAATATTTTTTGTGGATTTATGTAACATAAATCTTCTTAGGAAATAATGTTTTGCTCCGTCAGACTGCTCCAGTAGCCCTTGCTATCTGCCATGTTTATTATTAGCTTAAAAACCCCTCCATGTACAGTTTAGAACTAGTGATAAATTCCTCATGCACCTCTGAAAAAATCCCACAGATGTACAATAGAGAATGCTGGCTTTCCTACAGTAATTCTGAAACAAACCAGGAAAGTCTACGTGGGGATGGTATTCACTGGTGGGTACTATAGATTTCTGTAGTTCTTTGTCTTAGTCCCGTGGGCATCCTGTCAAGTTCAAAATACAAAATTCTATAGATTTTCTTCTTATCAGGAAAACAGGTTTTCAAGATCTTGCCTCAGCATTTTAATCCCACTTGGGTTCTAAACTGCCATTGTCACTGTCATGTTACTTTTATATTGAAGAGGTTTTTCCACATTGAAGCCACATTTTTGGAGGGAGAGAGGGGGAAGAAAAAAAAAAAAGGTATTATATTACTGTCCTCTTTGACAGCCACTCCCAGTATGTTCCTGTGAATTAAATGATCTGTTATTTGTTAAAGATAATTAAGAACAAAAGCCAAAAGACACATCAGTGTGCTGCAGTGAAACTTCCTTGGGCTTGGGCCGTTACAGAAGAGTAGTCTGGCTTTTCTGCTAAGTAAGCCTGAACTTCTTCAAGCCAATTTTTGGATTGGAACATCATTTTGTAGGTCACAAGACCCTTGTAAAACCCGCTGATACAGTTCCAAGAGCCTTGTTGCTTCAGTACTGAGACACACTTAGTTATTTCCTTATTCGGTCATTGCCTGCTGTGGGCTACTGCAGTTCATAGAGGCCAAGGTTGTGTCATCAAAGCCGAGCTGTCAACTAAGCGTGGATTCAAAACTAGTGTTTTTACTGATTTGCCTTTTATGAAGAAAGAAAGGGGGTTTTGCTGCAGGTTGACAGTTTTGTTACTTGGAGCACATTTACTCTTTGCAGAAGCTGCTTCAAGCCCTGTGCATGGTTTGAATGCCTAACAGAGGAGTTAAATCATCCCTGAGGGTCTTGCACATATTCTTGTAGTTCACTCTGAATATCAGAGAAGTAAAATTAAGCAAATGAATTTTTATGAGCGAACTACACCGTTTGTTTTGCAAAGTGTTAAGGGAAACATACTGGTCTTGGTGGCGGATTCACAGAAAATGGTTCCATATCTGCTCTCTTAAAACTTATGTAATGTATAAAATAATCTGCTTTGAGGGGAGAGCAGTTCTCAAGGGCTAGAAGATGCACATTCGAAAATGTATCTGGCATCTAAAGCCAAATTCTGTTTTATTTACGGAAGATATTATTTGTAGAAATAAGGTCATTGGGATCTGCCTTGAGGAATCCTGAAATAAGGGGCTTCAAGCTCTGAATATTTGTACAATGTGTTACACCCTTCCATGGGGGTTTTGTACCACAGACTAGTGTCTAAATAGAGAGCTAGTGTAAGATGCCAAAAAAATAGGGAAAGGAAAGTTAAAGTATTTTTTTTTCTCAGAGATGATTGTAATACTGTTATAATAAATAATATGCGCACGCCTGACATTATTAAGCCAGCAGGTCTTTTTTTCTGAAGTCTTCTTTTGGGGAATTTAAAATATGTTCTTGTTAATGTTTATACTTTGGCTTATATGGAGCAATTAGGAAACAGAAATTTTTAATTATGTTATCTGATATTTTTGTCTACGTGAAGCTGTGTATTTTGTTGGAATACGAGCAATTTACGTGTTCTAAAGAACAAATAATTTAGGAGGACAGCAGAACAAAATATTAACTGAGAAAGAGCCTTAATGAAGTCCTTTGCAATGTTAATTTTTGTACTGTCTAATTTTGGCATTACATAACTGAAATAAGGAAATTAAAAAACACTTCCTGTGTCTAAATTAATCAGTCCTGATTACAATTCATTTATTTGCAGTGAAATAAAATGTAATGGTATTCTAAATCATCACTAATAATTTAGGTGTAAAGAAATGCAACATATAATTTTGAAACCCACTGCATAATATGCCTATTACGAGCTTCAGAAAATAAGGTTATTTTTATTTCTAGTTCAAACACAAGTTCCAGGAAGTCCTATGGTCCACTTAGAAAAAGCAGAAATGCACTGATCATCAACCGGTGTTAATAAAGAAATCGCATTAAAAACTATGCAGCAAAATTACTTGCGTGAATTAATGTATGTAATCAATTAGCAATTTTAAACGTATATTGCATCAGTTGACTATGTTATAAACTTGAAACCATTGATATCTATATCTATGGGTTTTTTTATTGTAAAGAAATGTGCTGTACAGGCAATGCCATGAGACATGAATTTGCATCTTGCTTTTCACTTATTTGCAGCTTAAAAGCAGATGTTTACTATCAAAATGCTTTAAAACAATTTACTGTTCTTCAAAACACAAACATACCTTGTAAATTGCATGTTAGTGAATCATACAAATACTTTTTTAAAGCAAAAAAGAAAAAAAAAATAAATCCCAGACTTCAGGCACTGGGTTTCTTCCCAAGTCATGCAACGCATCGACTGTTGTGTTGCCAGAGCATTCCGCTTACGCTCTGCAGCACTGAAACGTTTATTTGCTTTTTGTCTCATAGCATCTACTGAGCAAGTAATATAACAACGATTAATTTCAGCATGATGCTTATGATCCAAGATCAAAAATGGGCCTTTGCTCAAATAAACATGAAACTTAATACTTCAGAATAAATAAAATAGAAGACACTCGTAAACTAATGTAACCATGTTACAAACAGCTGAAACATAAAGCCTGGGGTTTGTGTGCTGACAGGGAGAAAGTTATGGTAGAAACCTGACTGTGATAATATGAGTGCCCTCGATCTGTGGGGTATGGACTTGGGTTTGGACCACACTGCTCTTACTTAGGTCTCTTGCAACTGACAGTGGTGTTTTGTATTCTTTTCATGCATGCAAAGTACATTAAAAATTCTCAGCACTTCTGTTTTGTTTATGAATGTTCTGACTTTAAGATTTCTAAAATCCCAAGTTAGTTTGGTACTTGTTTTCATTTTGCGTAATTGTTGCTTTTAATGTTCCTGTCTCACACTCTGGAACACGTGGGGCTATGTACAAGTAACACTAACAGGACTACAGTCCATAGCACGTGTTTGTTCAGAGAAATAAAGCACAACTATAGCAATTAAACTCTTTTTATTTTTCAGAATTTAGCATTTTTGTTTCATTGCTGTCTGTAAGCCATGTCCATTGTACACTGTGTGTATATTTTTATTTAAATAAATGTGATGTTTATTTTTTATGTTTCTGACTTCTTTTGTTTGTTATTCATTTTTCATTTTCATTACAGTGGTGTTGCCTAGGGGGCAGATTGTGCATGATGCTGAGAGTGGGTTCCCTCCTAAAGGAGGTGGTGGAAGCCCACCTACAGGTGGGAGCAAGTATTTAAGAAAAGCTCTGCTACAACAGTAAGAAGTCTGCAATGACCATAAATTTATTGTTCCTATTTTTCCTAGTCTTCCTACAACTTTCATCTCAGCACCAGATGGGTCCTGCATTTTCTACTTAAAAAGAAACAAAACACTCTAATACCTGTAAGGAAACCCCTTTCACATAACTATTGATCTGTAGATAGTTAGTTAGTGTAACAGAAATGGAATCAACGTCTTTCATAATGAAGACTACTAAAAAGGCAGCACAGCACGCTTTGGGTGGTATTTTGTCTTCACCGTCTTAATGCTGGATTCTAGACTGTGGGAAATACGTTGCTTCTGTGCTTTTTTACTTTGGGTTGTTGTTGATAACTAGATTTATTGTATGATCAGTCATCACAAATAAAGGTAAGTTCTCCACGGTTAGCTTGAAATGTAACAAAGAGAAATTCTTTTTGGGTATATGATAAAATGTGGCTTGCCTTTTGTATTATCACTACAATGATTAGAAGCTTGTTGCATAATTTACTTTTTCTGTTTATATGCTAGTATGTTTAGCTGCTTTACTGTGATATATTCAGTGAGATTTTAATTACCTGCAGGGTTCTTGGTAACCTATAGAAACACCAGGAACTAATAGTTATGGTAGTAAGTTATAAAGCTGTTAGCATTCAGCCTAGGAATTTTCTTACTAATAAAACTGACAGTCTTTAAAAAATACTTCGTCTCACTTCGCATACTTGTGGATTTCATCTTCTGTGTCAACTGGGAGCCACTTTTTTCTCATGACAACGTAAGAGAGAAAAGAAGAAAGAACCTACAGCTGTAACGAGGTGAGAGCATAGTATGATAGTAAAAATATGTTTTCACCAATTCTTTTTCGAAAGTTACTTTGGGGCATATATTTGAGTAGAAGTATGACCTGGTGTTTCTGAACCACAGTCTGTAGTGGTCTGCTCTGGGCTGTCCTTTGTTGGCACTGAGAACATAGCTGCACAAGGGCTGCCTCTGCTAGGCAAGCAAGCGGGAGCTCTCCTGGGCACTTTGTATTGAGCCTTGTATGGATCGCAGCCTGTACCAGGTCTGTGACGACCATTGTTAATGGAATTAAGGGTAATAAGGTTCTACATGCAAACTGAACTGTGTGCTGCTTGCTTTGCCCAAATAAACGGACCCTATGCATTTCTGTGTAGGCTGTCTAACGCAGTATATAAATGAGAATTCCGCTTGTTCCGCTGCAGGGAAGCTTTTTTGGCATTGTTAGTGGAGAAGATGTAAACTGCTTCTAAATCAACTGGGATAAGTAGCTGAATTTGAAAAGTAGCTGAGATTTTTTTTTATGTGTGTATATATGTGTATACATATGCATATTATATATACACTTGCATATTTTTGATATACTGTAGGATGGGAAAAGGCAGTTAAATAAGATGCATTAAAAAACTGAACTTGCTGTATTTCTAGCAGTTAAATACAGTTTTGCTATTGGAAGTGTTCCGCAAAAGATGGGTTCACGTGAACAAAGCTTTAGCAGGGCCTGTAGTGTGCAGCGTACGTTGACTCTCATGGTAAAAGTTACTTCTGGGGAAATGGCAAAAGGAGAGAGAGAAAAGGGAAAGGGAAGATGTTTCCCAGTGGCTCTCACCGGACGGGAGGGGGGAGCAGATGTTTCCCAGACTGAGTCTGCCCTAAATGCTCCAGCCTTGGCTGGTTGTTCCTGCTCATAAACACTGCTGGCGCTGACCACAGTGGGCCTCGATCAGGGCAGTTCCGCTGGCGGGCTGTGAGGCTTTGTGCCTGTGTGTCTTTGGGTCTCTCATGAAAACCAAAGGCTACAACCGAGGGGCAGGAAGAGGGGGAAGAAAGGGGTGAATTCTGTGCCAGTGGCAATCAGTTCCCACAAGCACCAGCTGTAACAGTATCAGGCTGTGAGAATAACAGCATAAAAAAAAAAAAGGGAAAAATACTGCTGTGCTCACTTCATCTTTCCTCAGCAAAGTCCATGTGGATATCCATTTTTCATGCATGAATAATTTGTGACTGATGTAATTTACAGGACAAAGCAGATTAACTGCTGACTTGAACAGAATTAGAACAACTGTCATACATAAGCACTGATTGCCACAGCAGAATTTGCCCCTTGGGTGATATCACTCCTTAGAGATTTTCTTGCAGTGTAAAACTTAACATATTTTGAAACAGAGAAAAGTTTTTAAGGTCTGATCCTGAAGTCATTATTCACAAGTGAAGGATCAGAAATGGGGCATTTCAGGTGAGAAACTAACTCCAAGGACCAGATTTTAAAAGGCTTCAGAAGCATTCGCATTCCTGGACTTTGGTTCAGAACTGTGAATGCAAAACCATTTTGTTTGTACGAGGCCCCACACAAGAAGAGCTTGTTCCTGGTCGTGGTCTGTGAATACTCTTTTAGTATGCATAAAAGTTGATGGCAAGTTCCTGTAAATTATTATAATAAATAGCTAACTCTCTAATGAACTTGCACACTGAAGCAAATATATGCCTTTAACATGGTCTGTTTAGAAGGGATATGTGCAGTAAAATATTCAAAAGCATCTGAATGCTGTCTGGTTTAGTAGTAAGACACAGGTTTCCAACCTGTCTGGGCACTTATAAAAGGAAAAAAATACACTGTGTAAATAACAGCTTCATTCTGTTTTCCCTGGTGCTACTTTAATCAGGGTAGGTTAAATCAAGGTAGATTCTCAACACTTTCAATTTAGTTTCTCTCTGGTATTGTGGGTGGTAAGAGAAAGGCTAGAGAAGCCCAAGTTAATGAAATATCATAGCCTGGCTCTTAGTGTTTTTCAAACAAGACCCGAATATCAGGAAATAGTTACAAAGGATGTGTCAGAAGGATGCTCATAAATTGGGTCATCTTACTTGGTTCTGTTTCCAGGTGATGACTTAGAGTCTTTGTCACAAAGACGAGACTGATGTTAATAGGCGACGCACACAGGAGTGGTTTCCAGCAGCCAAATTCTGCTGCCTGCTCTGTATTATGGCAGCTCTCAACCAGGCTCAACTGGGGCCCAGTAATCCCAAAAGAAACTTCCCGATAAATCCCAGCCTTCTTACCACTCAGTTCCATGCATGACGTTTCAGTGTTGGGGAACAACAACCGCCCTCCCACTCTGATAGTGCCCCCTGGCACCTGGATTCTCATTATGGGTAGCAACTGTATGGCTAGATGGTTATGAGATGGAATTCAGAGTTAAGTTTAGGGGATGTACATCAAGTACCCAGCAGATAAACAGATGTAATAAAATCAGGGAGCAAAAAGATCTCTAACTAGTCAAGGACAGATAAGGAAGGTCATGTCTTAACCCAAGCTCTGCGTTTTGGACTGCATTCAACTTTTGTTTCCACCTCAGATATTCTTGGAGCTGGAATTCTTTGTTGCTTTGTGACTGTGGTAGCAGCTACAATGGAAATAGACTACCGGGTTTATCAGCAGATATGTGAAAAATGTCCTTAAACAAATGACAGGATTGTTTAAGAGCTGTGGCTGCTCAGCCAAGCAGGTATCGTGCACATATATTCTCATACAGGCAAAGTGATTTTGCAGAGAAATGGTCGTACTGCTTAGGATGCTCTCGCAAAAGCAAGGGACCAAGGCAGCGCTTAACTGAGAAGGTAAGAAGTGAGTGCAAGAATGCGTTGAGGCAATCTTTTTTATGATTGTGTCTCTGGATTTTACATCTGAAGATTAAAAGACCTTTAAGAGGTTGATTACAAGATGTAATATAAACAGAAAGTACTTGCATGTTTAGATATGTTAAATATTTGCAAAGTTTCACAGAAACTTTTCATCCAAACCAAGCTAATTTTTACCCTGAAAAAACCCCAAAACTCAAAAAATGCCACTAAGTAATATTAAACAGTATTTTAACAGCTACCTTTACCTCCTAATGGTATACCACCTCCATGCTTTGTTGAAACAGAGAGTTATTAAAAAAAAATATTTTTAAAAAATCAGGACTTATTTTTCCCATGTTGATTATTTAAAAAGTGAGCATTTCATTGAGTGGAAAGTAGCAGCTGCTAGCAGGTCTTTTGTGTGAATCCAGTTAGTGTGCTTAGCTACAAAATGCTGATAAGAGTTGGTTAATAAAAAAGTGAAGCACCCAGTTTATATTTATGTATTCATGGGCATAGGAAATAGACATCAGCAAGGAAGACGTGCTCCCACACTTTTTAAAAATCAACAGGGAACACAATGCAATTCCCTTTTGCATTAAACTTATTAAGTCAAATCATTTTTTACAAGCACATAGGCCAGAGTTCTGGCACTTAATTCCTTTTGATCTTCCACCTGCTAAATTCCATTTCCCACCGTCCTACTACATGGTTTATTTTTAACAGAAAATTTGTTGGACATCATTACAAAGAAGATACTATAACTTCTAGCAGTACTAAGGCACTAAAATGCCTGTCAAGTTATTAACTCTTTGCGTACACACACACACAAAAAATAACCATTCCCACAAAGGGGAATTTTAGAGTTAAGAAAAATGCTCAGTTGTTCTGTTCAAGAGTGTTAAGCAGGCTACACACCCGATACTGACTTATGCAAGACCAGCACTGCAGAGAACTCTCACTAATTTCTGTGCTCAAAGTGCAACTTCCAGTTACCATGGCTGTGGAGCGTCTGGAGAAAGAGACTGCTATGAAGTGATAGGTTTTGAAGGGAAGCTACTGTGACAGAGCCAATGGATGTGTCTTGTAATTACAATGATGCTAGCTCAAAATTACCCTTTACAATGATTACTGTCCTGAAAGGCACATTGCCTAATTATGGATTCTTTTTATAGCTGACTACTACTTAAAAGTGTCTTCGACACAAATAATGCGCATCGTTGGGACTAGGACACACTGCTTACATTTTTCTGTGGTGAGAATCATAAAATTTTTTAAATATTTCAATTATTGATCTACTCTAGTAGATTTTTTTTTTTTTTTTAGTTGGAAAACTAGTAGTTCAGTGCTATTTAGTGATGGGCCTGTGCTCTTTGTTCTCATAGCTGTGCTCCACTTGTGGCAGCAAGATCCACATTGAGATCCTCGCATCGGTTTGAGCACCAAGGACTTAAATACCCCCAAGAGGTTGATGGATTGCATAAGGCCCTTGAGCCACTGGTGTCATGGAGCCTCAGAAACGGCAGTAAATAAGATCCTGTGCTCAAACACAGATTAACGAATTGCTCTGCGTGCCTCATTCAGGGAGGGAGGTCTGGGAGAAGGCTGGTGGCATATTAACTGGGCCTGGAACTGTGTGGATCCAATAATCTTTGAACGTTTTCATTGTCTGTGGTTGCACCTCCGAGGATTGTAAAAGCTGCTGTAGTCCTGTGGTCTGCTAAATGTCCTGACCTTTTTGTCTTGCTTGGCTTCTTTTTAATTAATGATTAATGACCTACTCAAGCAGATAGGAGTTCATGTTCTCCGAAGTGATGGTATTACAAAAGATAACCAGATACGTGAGAAGTGCCACCTTCCTTTGAATAGATATACTCTGGTGAGTCTGAATCATCCATCTTTCAGTAACACCCGAACACCATCAGCAATACAGAGATACGATGCCACTTGAATTTTCTTGTACCTAGTTTTCCTCTGCCAGGACTTTTTATAATCTAGCCTTCCCACTTTCGTTTCTTGTTTGTGTAATAACTTGGGAACCTGGATGGAGAACCGGGTTAGGAAAACCGTTGTACAAGCTTTGCCCTTTGAGCACCTGCAGAACTGCCCAGTTGAGTACTTTTTAAAAATTAACTAAATGCAGGATCAGTGAATATCATGTACAAGTCATACCAGACGACACCTCCAAAGCAGGGATGAGATTCACCAAGAAAAAATTCTGCTTGACAGCTTTGCTTTTGATGTGCCTAGCCTATTGCAAGCATAGGGGACTTCAGTAAAATGTAGGCTCTTTGAATCGGTTCAGATTTTATTACACAGTAGAGATAATATTGCCTTTTCTGATGTAGGCTATGTTAAGTAGAACATGTGCTTCTCCAAGGCCCGAAAAATTTCTTTTTTAAAATGAGTTTTCATGAAACTTTGCTAAGAAGGCAAAGTTACGATGTGGATTCCAGTGAGAGAACCAAAGCCTGGAACCCGTAACAAAATTATTCTAAACATAAGCTAAAAAGATCAGGAACTACCCACCTCATCTTCTGCAGGATAATCAAATGCAGTTCAGGAAATGTCAGGTATAATTGCCACTTACCTTCTTCAAAATGCGCATTTGTTTTATCTATCAGGTATGGAGCACATTTTGTTCCGACTTTTCTGTTCCATTTCTTTAACTCAGGCTATGTCTCGCAACCAAGGCAGGATGAACATAGATAAACTTCACTTTTGTGGGTGCACGCTTCATTTACCCTTTAGCAGAAAATTACCTGGTCCTCCAAAAAAGTTTTCAAGTAACACATGCTATAAGAATAAAGTGTGCACCCACAAATATGAAGTTAATTTACGCTTATAGAACTCAAACAAAACAATAAATATGACAACGGGAAAACAAAAAATGTGCTTTGCAAGTAGTACTCTTACAGCATTATTTGTAACCCAACCCAAGATTTTGGTGAAGTCTTTATGTAAATTTTAAAATCAATTGATCAAATAATTGATTAACTGGAACAAAAGGTATGCCACTCTTCAGTATTCTATTTTTGTCCTAAATTTCATTTTGGAAGGTATGGTTTATTTTTGGAGGGGTTGCAGGTAGGGGATGACAGTTACCATTTTTCTGGTAGACTCCTTATTTTCAATTTGTGATAGGGTCATAGGTCAGTGGAGAATTTATATCTAATATGTACTACTTACTTGGGGAAAAAAACACTTCTCGTTCCATTTGAAATCAGATATTAAACACATGAAAAAAAGTTAGGGAAGTTACCCAAATCTGTCATGAAAACTTTAAGTATCTTGGGTGTTGGCATTTTTGATCAGCATGGTTAAAACAAAAACTAGAAGAGCAAGCTCAGCTTGCTTACTACTCTTGCACAGTAGTAAAGACTTTTTTTTTTCCACTTCATCAGTTTTCTCAATTTTCTCCCAGTGCACTGCTTAGTACAAGACTGTATTTGACAAGGAAGTGTGTCATAATATCTGCTATTAATGTAATATATTATTGAAATACCAAAATGAATATGAATAGCAATTAAGGCAACTTAAATTCAAGTTCAGCACAGAAGGCAGATAGCAGTGTGTTATATCTACTCCTATTTTAAGCAGCTGGATGCTCGTACTTACACATTTTTCCTTTCCTAAAGCAATCTGTGTCGCAGGAGCTTGCCCTTGGAATGCCAGTGGTATGTTAAACTCCTCTATTACTTTGTCTGGTATTTGCTACAGTTTTTATTGGCTGATGATTTTCATCCTCTTCCACTGTCTAGAAAAGGACATAAAGCAAAAGGGCAAAAAGTATAAGGGAATCACTGTAGTGCACAGTAATATATATTTTTATTCATAACTATGTATTCTGCACCAGTGGGAATACAGAGACATCATGCATTTTTCTCTGTGCCTTATTCTACAGCAAATTACTATTGTTATGATGATATATTCTGGAGGTTGAGAGATAGACTTCAGCAGTGAAAATACTACTGATCACAGTTTTCCAAGTTGCTAACTGTATTGAGATTTTGAAAATGACGCGAAATCTAATATATTACCATCACAGTTCTGAGACTGAAATCTAAATCTAATGCTACTTTATTTTGTTTAATTAGCTGAAGGAATTGTGACGAATTCCCCACATCAATATATATATTTTCCAAAAGCAAATTAGATATTTGCATTTCTTTCATTGATAAATTAGTTATCATTAAGACTACTAAATTTTAAAATTACGTGGTTTGTTTAAAATGGATCTTTTCTTTATTATATGTCCATATTACATTAGTTCCATTTGTAGGTAGTTGTCAACTCATTCACTTTTTTCCCTGCAGAAAGTTTTATGACATAATATTTATCACAACAAAGAGAACAAGACAAACAGTAGTCCAAACAGATGGATATCAGAAAAAAAGTTGTGCACTTGTTCTATGTCATGTTGGATCTTATCACAACTGATAGAAGAACATAAATTAAAAGCAAGGGATTTCATTTTACATGTCTATCCAAGTATCTCAGGCAAAAGCTGCAGTTTCTTATTATGTCCGTTTCTAATTTGTTCCTCTAGTTAGGGACTACATGGGGAATTCTGAAAAACCGTTTAGATGAGAAACCTACAGTCAAAGTTAGGGTCTCTGAATCCTAGCCACAGCAGCTGCCAGATGTTGTTAAAAAAGCAAGGGGAAGCATAAAATGTGTTAGAATAGGTATTTCCAAGAGTTCTTCAAGGTATGGAAAAGCAAGATAAAAGCTGTTTTAAAGGAAGTGAACAGGAGGTTTTCAGGGTAAGTCTGCATAATGTTGCCAGTCTGCAAAAATTCGGTACCAAAAATCCTTTTTAATAATCAGGAAGCACTTTTTGCATTTAGCCAGCAACAATATTCACTCTGGAGTGACATTAAAAATAAGTAAGTAATTTATGACTGTAGTCCTTAATCCATTTTCAGACAAGACAGTAACGTTGAAAGTTGGCTATTGGTCAAACTGCTTATCTACTTTGAATTTTTACTCAGTGAAAGGAAGTTTCAAAATGAAAAGTAAATAAAATATGCACTTTTCAGTTTCATATAAGGACTATATTGGCTCTTCCATGTGCTAATTCAATAGCAAAGCATGTGCTGAGCTGCAATGCTGAGCTTTTAAATCTGTAAAGGTTAAAAATCACTGTTGTTGAAAGTTCCTAGGACAGCACAGCAGGTACAGCCATCAGTCAGACACCTGCCAGCCCCAAGGCCCCAGGCAGCTGTGGGAGGGAATGCAAGCCCACCGTTTGAAGAGAAAAAATAAGTGTTGCCTTAAACATCTGGACTGTGAGATTAAACTGCCAAATAAAGCAGCAGCATGAATATCGTAAACTGAATCCCTCTCTTCGGGGACCTGCTTCTCTGAGTCTTGAGGAAGGGTAAGAAGTTGCTGAGACTTGCACTGAAATTACAGTATATTTACAGCAGGGCCAACGAGAAACTTGTTGGCGGTTTTCACATCTCCACGGCCATAAAAAGCGGTGGCATTCCAATATACAGCAGCAGGTTGGCTGCCCCGCATCTCCCCTGGCCTGTGCCCTGACAAAATGGCTTCCTTCCGTCCTGAAGGAAGAGAAGATGAATGAGGAGATTCACTCTTTGGAGGCTGCCACCTGTCAGTGGAATTAGTGAGCCTTCAGCACTCCTGAGAAACCTCTTAAATGACCTCTATTTCTCCATCATTTAAGCGCTAAGAAACTGGAACAGCGGTGGAACAGCTATTTAAACAGAAGGTTTTAGCAACCGTCCCAAACAAAATCAATTCCCCCTTGGAGTATTAAACATCGAGGGACTGAACGCAGAAGGGCTGGTTTTTGTTGGGGTAGGGTTTGGTT
>JAHREE010000567.1:2545253-2689045 GCA_033628505.1 Tringa tobata
CGCAGACATGTTGGGAAAAGGGGAAGTGCATATTAACGTTGTCAATGCACTGTATTCCAGAAGTGGTCTCTGTAACATTGCTTCCACAAAATACGTTGAATGTATTGGTGCAGCCTTGTTTTTGTGCACTCTCTGTTCTCCATGCACAGAATAGCTCAAGACTACACAGCTAGAAATTCCTGGAGCCTGTGCAGAGATCTGTTAAAACACCCTATCGAGTGTAGCAGTGCAAGAGTATTTTCAGAAGCCGCAATGGGTCCTGAGGGGCCAATTTAACTGTTTTTCTCACAGTCTTTAAAAACATTTTCTTTTCTCAGAAGAGTTCTGTTCTACTTATCTGTACAAATGAAGCAAAATTGATTCTCATTTAATTCAGTTATAGATCGATATGTGTTGCTGTGCTTAACAGACAATAGTGTGGAGATGCTTGTTTCAATTATCAAGTATAAGTAATAAAGAATTTGCTCTTAGCTGTGGAGGAGAGAGAAATTAAGAAGCAGTCACCTGAGCTATGAAATTTAACTATTATATTGTATAAAAAGGCAGTGAAAACGAGGGAAAAATGCATTGTGGACGTAGGTCCTGTTTGCTGAGGAAAACAATTGGCAAAAATTTGTTTGCCACCCTTTAAAAGGTGTATGTAGTGACACATATGGGACAATTAAGCAGATAATTGACATATAGCATAGTTTGGTATTGACTGTTCCTCCTTAGAGTGAGCTATATTAAGGCAGTGATTTCCATGTCTTCAGTTTCACGTACAGAGGTGAACATGTCATTAGCAGTTAAAATATTTTTTTTGCTCCTACTAGCTTGAATTTTTCTATCACTTAGTGATATAGAGCTTATATCCTTGATGACTGCATATGAGAGACAATTAATTTTGTCTGGAACTTCTTCCTTTGTGCCATGGCTGTAGTCTAGCAGCTAATTTCATGCCAAGGAGCTAACTACATTACCTTTCCTGGCATTTCCCTCTGCGTAAAGCATTCATAAAGATTGTGTAACTGTTTCTGAAGTCCTCATTAGAGTTGAGAAAAACTTGCCCAGCAAGGAAATTCTTTAAGAAATATATGTGACTGTGTATTTTAAATGCTATTGAACTCTTTAGCCCAGTGAAATTGCATAGTGCTATTTTAAAACAGAAAAGCTGTTGCCAGTGTTCTGTCACGCACTTCTCTACTGCTGAAGCAGAAGTGGGCATAGTTAATAATGACAGACCAATAGTGTGCTCTACTTCCTAGCTGTCTCTCTCTGAGGTAAGATTTCTTTGTTGGAAAAAAAAAAATAGATGGAGATGTAATTTTTTTAAGGTATTTCTGCCTTTTGTATATTCTAATGTCTTCTCAGCTATTTCAACCAAGAACAAAGTCTAGAGTCTCCTAAAGTCTGAATTTGGCATCCTTAGCTCCAGTAGAGTCAGGAGTTTCATGTCTGTCGCCTGCTTCACACGTGTCTCTCCCCCAATGTCAGTGAAGATTCCAGTGTTGTGTAAACTAAGCAAATTTCTTCTAGGAAAGCAGTGGAGTGTTGCAGCATTGGTGTTCTGCCACCACACGAAGTACTGCAGTTCTGAATTTCTCAGCAATATGCAATGGCACTTGTAGCCAGTGTTATCAGGATATCCATTTCTTGTCCCTCCTTTCCATCGCCTGTCTCATCTCTGCCTCTTCCTTGACCACTTCATTCTCAGAGGAGGGCAATGCTGCTTGTATGTCTTCTCCACTTCAATAGAGGCTCGTAAGTGTACTTCTGGTGGGTTGTGCTCCATCTTTGCTCTTCTGCCATCTGAAAGAACACCCCGTTCTTTCCACAAGCGCTGGAGCAGAACAGAGGTTCACAGAGTGGGTCTGCATGTTGTAGAGAGGAAGTGGGTGGGAGGAAGATTTTTCCCCATGACTGATTCCTGTATGACCTTACGCTGCTGTCTCCAGCAGAAAGAAGTTTTAGGGGGACAGCTCCAGCAGGACCAAATCATCTGGGGAATAGATAGTAATAAGAGGAGGTTAAGATAAACTTCCCCTTGCTTTTCCCGACCAGGTGGCTGAAATGACACTGAGCCTTTGTCCAGTGTCTTAATGAGAGCAAAGTATGTGGTGATACTCTGATACTTTAGGAGGTATCACTGCTGTGGAAGATTCAAATGGAACTGCTCAGCACAAGACTGCAAATGTACATTCAGGTATAATAAAAACACTAGTTTAAATTAAGTGTTAAAATATGTATTAAAACTTCCTAAGGCTGGAAGAGGAGAACATATTCCTATACATTTCCTCTCCCCCCTCTCCCCTCCCGGCCTTTCTTCTACTCACAATCAGATCTTAGCTGGTGAGGCATACCCTAACTGAATCAAACTCTTCCATCTTTCAGTTCCAAATGATTGCATATCAAAAGGTAGATAAGAATCTGTTTCGAGTAAACCCACAATCTAAAGCATGTTAAAGTAGCCCACTTCTTCACAAATTTACAGTTCTGTCACCCGAAAAAATTGCAACATTTATTTCTCTATAGATTTTGCAGGTAAAGTAGCTAGACTATGCAGGTTCCTGTGGCTTCTCTTATCTTTTAGCAGTGCACATAATGTGAACAAAAATGAGGCCTTTACTCGAATATTAGGTGCATTTGGTCCCTTCAAAACAAAGTTGTGGTTACCAATCTGACTACATCAGTGGCATACTTCTTCATCTGACATAAATGCAAGACAGGACTGAGAAGGGAAATCAAAACGTCTTGAACAAGAGTTGTCTGTTAACGCCAGAACACGCTGACAGTTTTCAGAACAGTATCAGCCACGCTCACTTGGTATAAGTAGGAACCCAGCTGGATGATTTTGTTTTGGCATTGAAGTGATGAGTTCTGTACAACTCAAAAGTTCAGCACTGGATGCTGCGTTGATGTAATCTGAGACTGGGTCGATATAATCTGAGACGAAGTTGATTTGGAATGTCAGGTGCTTTCTGATGAGGAAAGATGTTATCTGAAACTATGATCTGATCTGTCTCCCAAATATGATAAAGTTCAAATCCAAAAATGTTTGGTTCTCCCTCAAAACAAGTGCTGTAAAAGCACATGCATTATTTATTTGTCTTTGTTTGTTTACCAAAATTATTTTGCTAATGGTAAATACATAATTAAAGTATCCTCACGATTAAGGTACTTGCAGTTAGGCTGTGATACCTTACACATGTCTGTGTTTGTTTTTTTTTATTTAAAGAAAATTCAGCTTGCAAATATGCAGAGTATTCTGGACCTATGATTTTGTTTAAAAATCTCTTCTTTCCCTTGCAGTGAGATAGGTTTTGCATTTCCTTATCCTAACATCAGCATTGAAAGATTTGGAACCTGTTATGCTAACTGGTGGCTAATAAATCTTTATTAAAAATGATAACAATGAGATAATTAAAGTTTATTTCTCTCTTCTACTTAGTGATAGTGCTTAGAATTAGTTTTATACTCCTGAACAGTTTTCCTTCAAGTGAAGGGTACAACTTTAAAAAAAGCATATTTTGCACCACTTTACTGCATTCTGGGGTATGTTAAATTAATCAGCTGGTTTTACAGGCAAAGTAGTGGCTGAAATATAAAAGAAATTATTACTTAATTGTTCCAGCTTTATGAATAAACCAGCATAGGTTTTGTAGCCTTGTCCAGTACAGAGGTTTCATCCTTGACTGTATTTTTGTAGTCCACTGAAATCACAGAATCACAGAATGATAGGGATTGGAAGGGAGATCATCTAGTCCCACCTGCCTGGCAGAGCAGGTCCACCTAGAGGAGGTTGCACAGGAACGTGTTCAGGCAGGTTTTGACTGTCTCCAGAGATGGACTTTCCACCACTTCTCTGGGCAACCTGTTCCGGGGCTCTGCTGTTTTCAAAGTAAAGAAGTTCCTCCTTGTATTTAGATGGAAATTCCTATGTTCAATTTTGTGCCTGATAGCTCTTGTCCTGTCACTGGGCACCACTGAAAAAAGACTGGCCCCATCCTCTTGACACCCATCCGCTCTCAGTCTTGTCCAGACTAAAAAGACCCAAGTCCCTCAAACTTTCCTCGTAAGAGAGATGTTCTAGTCCCCTAATCATCTTCGTAGCCCTTTGCTCTACCCTCTCCAGCAGCTCCCTGTCCTTCTTGACCCAGGGAGCACAGAACTGGACACAGTACTCCAGGTGTGGCCTTACCTGAGTAGAGGGGGAAGGTGACCTCCCTCGACCTGCTGGCCACGATCTTCTTGATGTACTCCAGGATGCTGTTGGCCTTCTTGGCTACAAGGGCACATTGCTGGCTCACGGTCATCCCATTGTCCACCAGGACTCCCAGGTCTCTCTCTGCAGAGGTGCTTTCCAGAAGGTCAGCCCAAACCTCTACCAGTGTATGGGGTTATTCCTCCCCAGGTGCAGGACCCTGCACTTGCCCTTGTTGAATTTAATCCGGTTTCTCTCTGCCCAGCTCTCCAGCCTGTCCAGGTCTTGCTGTATGGCGACACAGCCTTCCGGTGTGTCAGCCACCCCTCCCAGCTTTGTGTCATCAGCAGTCTTGCTGAGGGTACACTCTCTTCATCCAAGTCATGGATGAATATATTGAACAGGACTGATCCTGGCACTGACCCTTGGGAAGCACCACTTTTTACGAACCTCCAACTGGATTCTGTGCCACTAATCACCACGCTCTGAGCTCTGTCTTCCAGCCAGTTTTCAGTCCACCTCACTGTCCATTCATCTAACCCACGCTTCCGAAGATAGAGTTTACAGATGTTAATTTCTTGCTCTCCTACTGGATTCGTCTCATGCAGATTTCCAGCTCTCGTGTACTTTGAGCATCTTTTCACATTGTAATGGTAGAAATCCAGCAAGAATGGATCTTGTCCAGTTCTAGATGTGAATTTTGCCATTTTGATTGTTGCAGTGTACCAAGCTGAAGGTGTTGTCTTCAGCTTGGACTGAAGGCAATAGAGGGGCTTCTAAGTAGCAGCATGGTTTATCCACCCATCTTCAGCCTCGTTGTCCAGAAATGTTCAGATGTTCTGCTTGGCACTGCATTGGAACCCATCCGTGTGAGTGCACAGCACTATATTTGTGAAAACCATTACAGAAGGAGCATTCTTAAAAACCATTTCATCATACGGACTGTGTTTTCTTGCATCTAAACTACTATTTTGTGCAGTTACGGGGGAAGAAGGCAAAAGCATTATAATAAAATTGCTGCCTCTGTTGGATCAGGNTTACGGGGGAAGAAGGCAAAAGCATTATAATAAAATTGCTGCCTCTGTTGGATCAGGTTTCCCTTGAAGAGCCTCTGTGAGGCCAGTTAAGACGTGGCTGTACTTCAGTTTTTGCTGAATAAGGTGATTTATGGGCTTCCCTGCACAGAAGAGGTCTGCCTAACATTTTTCCTGACGCACAGTTCCTGTATGAAGAGATTAGGTAGCAGGTTGGGGAATGCATCATTTGTAGTGTCTTAATATTCCTGGAAAGGTGAGAGAGAGTCCAGTATTTCTGAAGGTCTATTTAAGGCCTCTGTCGACTAGAACATCTTAAAAATTAGGTGCAGATTTACTTAGTCATTTTGCATCCAGTACTGCTGACTTTCCTAAATGAGAGGCTGATCGTAAAGTAATTCAGGAATTGGTTTGTGTCTGCAGGCAAATGCCCGTGGTGTGGAAATAAGACCAAAGCGTAGCAAATCTGCACACTGGGGTCTCTGAGAAGACAAGTTGCAGCATCCTGGCGAGAAAGCTGCTTACAGCCAAAAGGCTGGGTTTGGGGCATGGATTTTCCTCAAGCGACGTGTCTCTGCCGCAGCCCGTAGTCGCAGAAGGGCTGACGAGGGCACGGTGTCTAGCTGCCTGCCCTGTCCCTGGCCTGAGCTCCACTTTGGCCGGGTTGTCTTAATTGTGTGTGATGCAGCTGAACCTCTGCGGTTTGTAGCTCGGCGTATTAAAGGCAAAATTGCACTGGTATTACGCTGCTTCAGCATATTGAAGTTCATACCATCAACACAGTAATTTCCACAGGAAAAAAAAAGACAGTGCAGAGGGCAGGGTGTGGCAGGCTTTGATACTCTTTGGCTTGTGACGTTTGCTTGTCAACATTTCTCACTTCAGTGGTGTTTTAGATTTCCTGGTGTAAAGAACCTTTTAACTGCAACAGAGATCAGATGCTTTTTTAGTTCTTCATCTTTTTCCTAATCCTGAGTTGCCAACAGCCCTTGTAGAAATAAAAAATTCTGTCTGGTTCTGCAGATGAATGCCCAACTTTTAATTAACCCAGTGAACGCATATAGATCAAATTTGCTTTATCCATTCATCTGCACTTGAATTAAGAGATGTGTTCAGTGTTGTAATGTAGTAAAGTTTATTTTTAATTAACCTGATGTGCGCTTGTAAGCTACAGCTAATTAGTGCAGCTCATTTGTCGTTTATATCTAGGGCCACTGGGAATGGTTTGATTTTCTATGTACTTGGTTCTAGACCATAAAAATATGTCCATTACCTGCAACTTCTGGGTTTTTCATTGAGTTGATGCTGGTATTTGTAGCTCTTAACTATGATATAACAATGAAGTTTGCTTAGAGCTGGGTCCCTGAATCCAGATTTCTGAATCTTTGTCCACTTTAGCTTTTGCAGTATGTATATTACGGGTCTGATTCTTGAAGTTTGGGCCTATTTTTATTCTTCCTAGGAAGCTGTGAATTGTCCTTGAACAAATTCTTATTTTGATGGGAGGACATTTTGAATTATATAAAACTCTGGGGCTTGCAGAGGCATCTCCATCCCTGTTTCACTCCTGAGTGATGTTTAACTGGCTGGCATACCATTGAGACTCCAGAAGGAAGACTAGAATCATAGAATCATAGAATGGTTAGAGTTGGAAGGGACCTTAAAGATCATCAAGTTCCAACCCCCCTGCCACGGGCAGGGACACCTCCCACTGGGCCAGGTTGCTCAAAGCCCCGCATCCAGCCTGGCCTTGAACACCTCCAGGCGTGGGGCATCTCCAATAATGCATCCTCCCTCCTCACTACCCACCAAAAAATCGAGGCAAATTTATCCTGGTGACTTCCTATTTTAAGTCTTGGAAAGATTTTCCTGATGTCCACCTGAATCTTTCTGGAATGATGCAGGTAGTGAATCTTTTAGGAAAAAAAAGGAGCTACAGCAGAAATAGTCTGGGAAGGATGTTTGGAGGGAAAACCTAGCACAGGAGGTCACAGTCCATGTTGCTACTTGGCTGTTGCAAGCTAAACCAAATATGTTGCAAGAAAGCTCACTCTAGTTTCAGGGGTATTGAAAGCAGAGAAGGCTAGGACATGATGCATTTTGAGTTTACTGGTTCTCTTACAGGAGTGAATAATGGCAACAGAAATATCCCTGGTATTCTATAGCTGCTGCCAACTGGAGCTGGTTAAAAGATACTTGCTAATGGTGTATATAGGTAAGAATTTTATTTCCTGACAGCTTTTCATGAATAATCAATTTAAGTTAGATTTCTTTGCACTAACTAAACTGCTCTAAGTGGGGTCCAACTTTATATACTTTTTATTACTCTTCGATGCCTAAGCCCTAATAACCCACTAATGGTAATGTTTTCTTGTAAAATACGAACATACTTTCAGTATGGGAGCACCCAATTCCCTCTCCCCGCTAGGCTACACTGTGGGAGATCAATGCACAAACTTCCTAGCGTTGCACAAAGCAATCAACTCATTTTTAGGACCTAAGTGGGTCAGAGATAAAAATCAAATTCCAGGACAGGACAAAATAGGAGCCTATCAGATAGAGTGGCAAGTTGTTGATGGAACTAAACCTCCTTCCTGACTTAGGGTGCTGTTGTCAGTGTGGGTTTAAACATGCACACAGGTGGAACCAGACAGGTTCCTGATGTTGCCAAAATTGTGTAGCCAGTAAGTTCTTTTCCTCAGGTGCTACTTTCACTTTCAGACGGGACATTTCCTGAATAGACTGCAGGCCCTCCTGAGCATTTATTCCTACACAGGTTGTATTGCTCAACGTGAGCTGTGCTTTAGCGGGATAGGTAAGTCTTTGTAAAAGGCTTTGTGGACTCTCTTTCATTTTAAGCCACGCTTATTTTGGTTTCAGATCAGTAAAGAAAAACAGGTAGGGGCAAAATCAGAATAGTTTTCAAGAAAATAGGAGTTTCTATAGTGATTCCTGTTTTATTTAGTTCTTGTTTCAGTGTTGGGTTTTTTTTCTGCATACACGTATAGGTGTCTTTCTTGAATAAAGTGGGAATAAAAATTTGCTAAGGGCATCAGAATTTCACCTTTCACTTCTAAAACCATTTATCATGGCTTTTAATGAGTTACCTTATGACTAAGGATGTAAAGATTTGACCAGCAGAAGTGGAACCACACAATAAGCTAATTGCTAAACATTATTTTTAGTTGAGGGTAAACACTTTATTTGAAGGTTCTCCATGCTTTGACAATAAAGAGTTTTAATGATCTGTATGAAATAGATAGCATTTGCAAAGACTTTGTGGGGAACTGTAAGCAGAGAGCCTTTTAGAATGGGAATACATTACATTGTGTTTGACAGAGTAGAACCATTGTATACTTTTATTGTAGTGCTGCCATTATTGGAACAAAGATAAACTTCCTTTATATAAATATTCTCCAAGGGTAAAAAAGAAAGGTAAGAACACATACAACTAGTATATTCTCTTTACTGTTTTATTCCCCCCCTCCCCTTTTGGTGATTTAGCAGAGTTTTAGGAAGAAGGAGGGGGAGACTGAAGGAAAAAGAGGAGATTGGAAGAGAAAGCTGTCCTTATGAGATGCTAACTTGTTCTTCAGGAAGTCACCTGTCACCAGAGAAAGTTATTCACTTCAGCAACTACTGTCTTTGTGCAGTGAAGCTGCCGAGTTTTGACAGTTTGTAATGCCAGTGCTATCTTTGGGTCCTTTTACTCTACTTTGTTTCCCAGAGTCTCCAGTATTCTGTATCAACTGTTGCTTCCCTTCAGGGCAGCATTTTCTCATAGTCTATTCTTAATTGTAAAACCTGGCTCTTCGTTTCCCGTATAGAAATTTCTCTTTATTTTTCTGGGACTAGGATTTTTATTTACAGTATAGTGTAATTTCTCAGGAGCCAAATATGTAAATTCAGAACTCCTAATACCCTTGAGCAGAGAGGTTCTGCTAATATAATCCATAGACATATAAAAACTCTAGGTCTCTGTGGATGTTAAACTGGCTATGTGATGGCCAGCTAAGTCTGATGTAAGTGTGTTGAGTCTATCAAAAGGGACTATAAAAAAGTTCTCTATTTATAACCATGTCTCGGCAGTATCCGGTTGATGATTTTTTGGGTTCTGAGTTTCATGTGTGCCAGCATTAAATAAAACATAACTAAATTATCAACTGAACTCCAGAGGAATGTGCCACCGTTCTTCCCCAAAGATAATTCAGCTGCTTTTATTTGTATTGTGGTAAATCCTACTGACCCTGCTCGGAAATGAAGATAAGTTTTTGCCTAACACTTTACACGTATGTATAATGAAGAGCGCCATTGTACCAAAAAGCCTGCAGAAATGATGCTAAAACAAACTGAATTGTGAGGCCAGGTTCCAAGTGACTTGACTTGGTCATAGTGTCCAACACTGGGATGAAGTTTTCCTCTTGTTGAGTCTATGTTGATGTGTTTTATAACAGAAGGAAATATTGCCATTCTTCATAAATTTTTGTTTAAGAACAAAACTGAAACATTTTGAAACTGAAACATAACAACTTTAACCTCTAAAAGGTACTTCCCTAGCTCTCAGTGGTTGAAGGTGTTAGTTTTTTATAACCATACACTTGAATAATACAAAGACCCATCATCCTGCCTGTGTATGACTTTGTTTAGCCACAAAGCAAACTAAGTGGTAGTGGCTTTATAGGCATTTTTAGGGGTAATATAGTCTTCTCCACTTTTTTTTAAGCATTTGGAGGATGGATTTCCATGGTGAAGAGACTGATCAGACGTAATAACTCCCAGAAGAGCGTAACTACACCAATAAATAAGATTGCTGAATTTTCCCCCACCCCTGCAAAAAAACCAACCAACCAAAACAAAACAAAAACCAACATAGAAAAGGCTGAAGGGAACATCTTACACAAGTGTGACACAAATAACAAATTCAGGACTCCCATCATCAAAGTGCTATAATGACTTTTCTGTTCCTTGCAGGGAAGCATGTTTGTAGGAGGATTTGAAACTCCGTCGAAGAGCATGAAACTGCATAGAAAAGGTAAGGTCTGTAGGCAGTTGAGCATGGTTCTGCTCATCTGGCTTTTCTTCTATATTCAAGGTGGCTTTTTTTTTTTTTAAAAGACCAAACATAATGAGCTCTTGCAATTTAGCATGAGTCATGTTGTAGTTAGTGCTTTTCTGTCAAGCTCTGGTTCCCTAATTTCTCAACATTCATGAAAGTAGGTTTGTATTCATGTCCTCTCATGTTATATTATGATAGTAGAAAGGAATCACCATATGCCATAAAATAGAATGAATACGAAGTTTCAGTTTAGAACATTCAAAGGTTACATAGAAGAATTAACATGGAAAAAATGTTGTGCTGAAATTGATATAGTCATTTAAAAGTTAGGGGAATGAAAGGTTAAAAGTTCATATAGCTGTAGGCTTTTACAAAATGCTCCTAGCGTTGTCCAGAAGCTTGTATGAAAATTTACAGTTTCCATATAGATTATTGATTAATATACATTGTGCTGAATTTGCAAACCTTGGAGTACCTTTTCAGTACTTGAACGTAAGGGTGAACAGGGGTGGTGGTTGAATTTTATGGATGGGGAATTTTTTTCACGAGTCCTGAATTTTAACAGGAAGGGAAGAGAGCAAACTGTAAATCTCACTAAATGAATCAGTCAGTGCCTTATGAACTTTGGTTTCGTAAGACCATTCTCTTGTCTCAGACCAGTTGCCCATGTTTCATAACCAGGTTTGTACTGTGCCTAGTGGTGGAAGGCAGGAAATGGGACTGGGTTCCTTTAGTCCTCTGTCAGTAAATCCTTAGCTGTCTGATGTAGCTTGCACCAACTGTAATACCCAGACTGAGAGGGTTGTACTTATAAATTAACCCTGTATTTAATAGTTTTCATGTTGCTAACCTATGTTGGAGAGTCCATTTAATTGTTTAGTATCTCACTGGTTTATATTCTGACATAAACCAAATTTGTATCATGTGCTCCCTATAGTATATGGATTTACTATTATTGTGTTATTTGTTTACTGTGGTATTCTCTGGACCTTTGAGATGGAGACTTAATAAAAGTAATTAAATAGTGCTGTCCATAGCAGCAACAATAGTAATAAAGAAAGACTAATCCACAAACAGAGACTCAGCATACTGAAAAGAAAGATTACCTAAGGAGTAATCACAATGTTAATACTAATACCAAGTTTATCCTCTTGAAATAATAAGCTTACTCAAACCCCAGCACTGGGCATGAAAACTCAGTGCCTGGGTGCAGCTTGAGACCTTTCTTGAGATGTGGGGAGCACATGCAGGGGTTACAGGCTTTGAGAATGTCAGGGGGCAAATTGCACAGGGCTGGACACGGCCCCGTGTCTAGCTGACAGTAAGTGGTATCAGAGTTGTCCTGCACTTGAGCAACACTGAGCTTCCATGCAGGTTATGAAATAAATGGCATGAATGGTGCCAGAAGAAAGGACTCACTGGTTTATCAAAATATCATGCTTAAATTCCAGCTCAGGATATTTTTGCTTTTGAGATAACTTCAGACGTGAATTTACATTTAAGCAGCTGAATGCTTGCATAGGGCTTCTTAATTAACCCCTCTCAATTGCTCTGTGAAGTCAATTGTACTTTGAAAGGTAGGACCATTAAGACACCTTTCCAAAGAATCACTTGCAAGCAATAAGGTATGAGGGACAGAGCAGTGAATGAATTCAGAGCAGTGAATGTTGTTAACTGGTGTAAATTGGCAGCTGTTTTCCTGATGTCTGGTACTGGGAAATGCTGAGTGACTTGAGTCTAGCTCTACTTTCATAGACTGAACATTTTCTGAGAAGAAAGAAGCCATGCCTCTGATGCTGGACAAAGAAAATCTTGTGCTTTCTGAATGATAATGCTGGGACTGGATCTGTCCCAAACTTGCATTGAGCTATTTGGAATTTTCCCCTTATTTTGTATGCTTTATTCCTGCATTGGAAGCCGCTCCATAATGCGTAACTACCATTTTACCTCTTGCTGTTATGGCATTTAAAAATATATATTCTAAAAAGCTGTTCAGGTAAATGAAGATTCCTGTGATGATGTGTTCCATCTTCTTGGACAAAGTGGGACTGGCAGTAGATTAATTGCTGTAAGCAGTGGCAGTTTTTACCCAATCATGGAGTTGTAAAAGCACCAGCCTTATCTTCTTTGTAGCACTGCAAAAAGCAACAGTCTGTCTTCTTTTGAGCGGTGGGAATTATTTTGCTAATGAGTTAAATGGGCAGAAGGCTTGCACCTGGGAAACTCTTCAATACCATAATGCTCTGTTTGACACACAAACATTCTGCCACTTAACAAGAGCCAGTTGAGAACCTATCTCCTTGAAGATCTGCATAACCATCTTGAAAGCCCATCTGTGAAATTCCTCCATCTCTACCCATCCTATCTAAATTTACAGGGGAGTAGAGCTTCAAGGGATTGGGATAGAAGAAGTGGATTTTTTCATTATGAGAAATGTAGCTCTTTGGATTTCCTGGCTGCCACCTCTACATAAAATAGTAAGCCAAGGCTAATATTATGAGCAAGTTTTTTCTCTAAATGAAATACCTGGAGAGATTCAGTGTTGGTCAGGCTGTATTTAAGTCTAGACATTTTATACTCCTTTTGACTTTCTGACATTGTCATTCCCTCAGGCAAACTGATTTTCTTGGCAGTGTCCGCTAGGCAGCTTATCCTTTTTACAGCTGGTAGTTGATTCATAGGGAAGCTCTTGTTCCTCGTTGGACACTTATGATGAGAAACAACATAACAGCACGTACAATTATTTCTGTTTTCCTTCACTTGGCTTGATGAAAAATCTGTGGAGAGAGCGATAGGGAAGAAGGCTGGAACTTCTGAGAAGCAGATGTCCATTGCAGGTGATTAATGCATAGATCTGGCATACCCAAGAGTTTTATAAGGGATCTGACACATGTCAAGATACAGCTGAGTGCTTTCCCTGAAGCTCCTTTTCTGTCAAGCATACTTACCTTTTGACGTATCTGTAACTACCGCTGGGTACAGAGGTCTCAACGTAGGAGCCAGATAACTCTTTCCTTGATTTATGGTGGTAGGAACGAGAAAGGATGTAATGCTCTTCAGGCGAACAAGTTAGCCTTTTCCTCCCATTTATGCCTCAGCATGGTTTGATCCAAATGACATCCCCTAAATGAGCAGGAGTCTTTGAGGTTTCTGTCGCTGTTAAATTTCTTATAGAATTCACAACAGATTAATCAGGACATTTGTTTCTAAGTATCCCCAGAGAGGTTGCTGGAGAAAGCAATAATGTTAGTGCTTGCAGTAGACTTACTGCACGGCAAGTCTTCAACAAACTCATGCTATTTTCTGTTTGGAATAACACTTCTGTGTCTTATATGTAAAATAGGAAATCCCTTACCAATTCTGCAAATTCAAGTGTCTTCAAGGTAGCTAATAAGTAAGTGCATTTCTCAGTGGTCTGAGGTTAAAGATCAGTATTTTTCTGAGCTTTTTGGAAGACCGGTCCTTCCCTTCCACAGTGTATAGTTTAGATCTTATCAGGAGCTGCCTATATCACTGACATGCTTACCTTAGTTGCTTACTGTTTGAAACTCTAGTTTGAATTAAAGACTTTACAGAGTCTACAGACAACCATACAGGATTATTTTCAGGGCTCCTCTACCCGATCAGCTGAGCACTGAAGGAGAAAACAGCATTTCTCAATGCAGGCTGGAGAATTTGGGCATGCAACATTGCTGATCATAGGTCCTGGTTTGTTTTTTTTTTCTTATGCTACTGCTTTGTTACCCATTTTTCCAAGTAACCTGATGTCAAATAATTTAATCTAGGATCATCTTTCTCAGTGCCTGCCTCTCAATTTACACCTATATTTCATATAGTACACTACAGTTTTTGTTCTCAGAAATCTACCCTGAAACATGACCAGCCACCAAAATGACTTCTGGAATTACTGGAATTCTGGAATTTCTCAAGCTGGTCAGTTAACAACTAGCTCTGGTTTTCCAGTCTGCGGCACAATCTGGGATCCCAATGCACTTGCATTTGGGAATAACAGGATCTGTTTTGCATTTTCTGTTCTGTATGCTACTACTGCTTACTAAGTCTTTGCTCAGAAATGATTAATATTCTCACGTAAGACTTGACAAAAATTGAACTTCTTAACATTACAAAACGAAATTCTGGTTGATGTGATCTCATTTGGGGGGGGCTTTCTTTTATTTGGGAAACAGGTGTTCAACAAACAACATCATACTTTTAAGACTAATTATTTTCTTTTCTTTTTTAACATTCTAGTTTCTAATTAAATAAAGTAATGGCCTAGTAAATACTTTCACTTTAAAAAGGCAGACCGGCTAATTACTTGTCCATGTTGCATTACTGAGAGACAAAACTTTGACTGTGAAATTGAATGAAAATTTCGAGTATAAACTATATTTGATGCTTTCAGTTAGAAAGCATTGTGATTGTACTGACAACATGTATTATGCAAAGGTCGAAATGACTTTAAGAACCTTCCTTTTTAGATTAACTTTTGAGGTTTTTTTTCTTGTCTGGGGATGTGAGGTACTCAGAGTGCCACCTCCATTTCTCTCTTAGAGGATGGTAGCATGTCAAGAGATCTGTCTCCACCTCCTTCCTGGGAGCTTGTGAATGTGTGCACTGATGCTGATAGGAAGTGCTGTACTGGAGGATTTGGCAGCTGAGGGCAGTTGGCCCATAGTTTCTTCAACTGTACACAATTTAACAATGCCATTCGGTCTCCCTAGGGTAATCCAGTATAGCTGGAAAGCACTGTGGCTTGTCAGAGCAAGCGGGCAGCTGGCAGCCAGGAGGTTCCAAATTCACATTCTGCTTCTTCATATAGGGTCCATATAGGGTCTGTCTCATCACCTTCCAGCCTTAGGTCTACGCCTGCGCTGTCTCGCTGCACAATGAGGGTAATGCCCGTTTCACCACCAGCATTGCAGAGCCATTTTGAGTACTAACTTGTTAAACCCTAACTCATTACTCTCAACGTGTGCATTGTTATAAAAACATGCAGCCTGACACAATATATAGCAGAGGAGGCAAGTGGGCAAGAAAGCACACAAATAGTGAGCAAAGAGAATTCCTGAGGAAGTGGTAATTCCTCAAACATAGAAACCAAAGAGTTTGGTCCACCAAAGCTGATGCTGGGAAGCTAATGCTCAACAGACTAGGGGAGACAAGAAAGAAATTAAGATCTTAAAACATCACAGACTGTCTGGAAGCATTTGTTAGTCAGTGGTGCAAATGGTTAAGGAAGACTTCCTCTGAATATTAAAGGAGTTGTTATTTTGACAAAAAGCAAAATTTCTCTGTGAGGTGAAGGGAATTACTGCTGTGCAGCTACAAGAACAGAGCAGTCTGTGCACAGCTGCCAAAGCTGCTCCACTGTCAGAAGAAAGAATTGAAAGAGCAAGGGAGAACTTAAAAACAGAGCAAGAATACAACAGCTGAATTGTTAAAGGCAGTTAGATTAATGTTAGCAAAGCAATGGATCATATGTACCTGCTCATGCATTTGTTTTTAATCCTTCTCTGCAAAACCCATTGCTTCCTGTGATGAAACAAGAGGCCCAAATTATCTCTGCCTTGCAGAAGTTGATGAATCTTTTAATGCAGCAATAGAACCTCACTACTGGAGCATAGGGAACATAACACCTTTGGGAAAAGAATATAAAGAATTCAGGCAATAAAAAAAGCAAAGATCAGAAAGTAGCAGTAGGTGGCTAGATAAAAGCAACATTTGTACTAATTGTGTGCAAAGCTGATGCAAATTATACAGGTGTCTACAGTACTAATTCTGTAAAGTATTAATACTTTTTAAAGGTTATGAAAGTTATCATCAAGGAGTTATGATTGGTTTTATAAAGGGGCAGGTGTCAGACCGTGCAGGGTCATAATTTGACCCATGAATGAGATCAAAAGTGAGAAGGAACGTTAAGGTGTTTGCTGTCTTTGTTGCTTCTCTGGGTGCACTTCAAGTCAAGAGGGTTCTGTTATAGAAATAGCAAAGCAATAGGGTGTTTTCTGCATAAGGTCACTAATACTATAAAAAAACTTTAAGAAATAGCTGCAGGGGCACTAGAACCATGAAGGGGAAAATCAATTAACAGCTGAAAAGTTTGGTGGGATACGATGTTATCTGATGTGATATTAGGGTGTGGATTTTCACTGTACTCTTCAAGTGCAGAGAGAGAAATGTGGGCAAGTTAGAGAATGGGATGCAGTATGAGATGATAGAGAAACCTTGAACTCAGATTGCATACAAATTCTTTTCACTGGCAACAGCAGCAGCTGTTGTTTTTTCTACTTATCTGATATGTGTACCCCTCATTTTCTGAAATAAAAAATGTAACTTTGTATTGTACTCTATTCTCACCCCCTCACTTCATGAAATCCCTCGATCAGCTAGGAACTCAGTTTATATTTACCGCTCTTTCTAGCCTTTTATTCCAGTTATTAAACCAGGGCAATCCCTGAGTATAACTGCTTGACACTTTTGATTGTGATAATTCTTAAGAAAACTGGATTCAACTTGGGCAGTAAATCCATGTAGCTGGATTACTATACTTAAGTGTCAAGAAGATCAAGTGGTTGCAACTAGGAAAAAAATATAGAATATTGGAATGCCTCAGCCAAGAAATAACAGAATAAGAAAGACCCGTGGAGGCAGCCTGGGGGCTCAATGAGCTCCGATGGTTCAGCCAACACTGAGATTAAAAAGAGATACCTCTTAATTGTTAAGTGCTGCAGAGAAATTGACAAAATTGCAGTATAATAAAACATTGCATTTGATATCAAAGTGAAGTTTTATCCAGACAGTGCACTAATAGTGTTACTCTCTGGAGTGGAAGGTGGTGCATAAAATAAAACAGACATGAGAAGGCTGTAGGCAGTGCAGGTGAGAATTCTTCAAAAGATGGCAAGTGCCAAGTGGAACATTTTAAAATCAAATGTGGGTGTTGGAAAAAGATTAAGGTCTGAAATCATGGGACAAGAATAGCTACAGAGAGATTAGAAAGAGACCTAGAAAAAATTAAGGGCAAGCCAGCCCCGGAATAATCGCTGAAAGGAGGGCAGGTTGCTATATGAGAAACATGCCCACAACGCCCTGAACTGTGCAGTAAGCCCTAGCCAAGCATGAATGGATACACTGTACTGACACACGGAGACAAAAAAGTTTAGAGATCATCACAGTACCCTTCCCAAGTGACAACCCTCATAACAGCAGTCAGCGGAGTGCAAGAAGCCATTCCTGTGCCCCTTGACTCCATTAACCTCTGCTTGACAAGTTGTGGCAGCGAGACTGACTGCTTCCCTGGCTCAGACCTGTTGGCTGGGAGGAAGGTGAAAGAAGAATGCTTTCATGTCCTCTAAAATATAAGGCATCAGGTATAAGTTTATACAAAAGTTATGAATACTCATATAACTATCTTTTTTACCACCACGGCACTTGTCATTTAATAGCATGCTGTCAAACTGAGATGTCACAAAATATATACAACAAATACTCGGGTATAAAACTGAATTTGCATCAATTACATCTGACAAAGGATGGAATGAGCAATGTATTTTTGGCAGGCAAGTAATTAGTAAGAAGTGGTTTTGACAAAAGGACCTTTTTACAGCTCAGACAATTAAACTATTCAGTGTTGCTCTAACTGAGCAGAAAGGAGCGATCTTTTCCCATGTCTTGCCTCCAAAGCTATAAGAAATCTGCAGCAGAGCAGTATTCCACAACTCGGTTCATACAACCTGGAGTGCTGCCATATAGACCATGCCTTGATTTTATTGTTTCCTTGCCACGGTGGCCCCATCTTGTGTGTTAGGTTCAAAGTTTTTGTTCCTACTTGCAAACTTATGCCAGGTACCCTTTTCTGTGCCAGAGCTTCCGCTGGCATGACTCTTCTGTTACTCTCAGAGGGGTTTTAAGATGAAAGCTCTTGCGGAGGGAGAACTCTCAGATACTGACATAATGAATGGGATATATCCCAAGCCAGAGGAATGCAAATTAAGAAAATATTACAAATTTTTGGTGTAAAGATGAAATGTTGAACACATTTTCCCTTTTCACCAGTAAGTGTCAACACAAAGTACTTAACGTCTTTTCCATTCCTTTAATTTCAGTACATTGTCTTCTTGAAAGCGCGTATCCTAGAAACAAGACTGATTTCAGCATAACACATAGCCAAATAAAGTTCAGATTCTCCAGTGCAGTGGGATTTTGACTCTCGTAACTGCAGTAAAGATCTTCATAACTGAAAATCAGGTATGTTGGCTTGCAGGGGCACCTGGTGATGGATGGATGGATGGATGGATGGATGGCAGGCAGACATGCTTTCTGCAGGTTTGAATCTTGCTTCAGTTTATTTGCTCATTGTGACCTGTATTGTTCTGAAGTCATGGGCTTGAGAAGGGCTTGCTTGAACACGAGTGTGCTACATGAATTACTTGAATCAGCTTAGAAGCCTGCAGTGTTAAACTGTGCAAAAGGGTGTGTGGAAACACTTTGTTTGGTTTTTTGTTTTGCTTTGTTGTTTTTTTTTTCTTTAATACATTGTGGGTAGTCATCTCAACATTTGCTCTCAGTGCAATGCTCTGGGAAAAGATCAGTTGCCATCCTGGAATGAACACGTAAGAAATTTTTAGGTAGAAATAATGGAAGTGCCTTGCCTGTATGCACAGCATACACCTCCCACTAAAATACAGTGCTCAGTTCTGCTGTTTGCGTAAAATGGAAATTAATAGAAAGGAGGGTTCAAGCAATGGGCTACATAGATTAGGCAGAGGACAAACTGTGTGAATCTTATAGAATTCAATATGTTTTATTTCTAAATAGGTCTATCGATAAGGCTGGAGAGTTTTATTATATGTAGGTGTCTTTAAATATGGAGATACGAGATATGTTACAGTAGGGCACGGGAGAAGGATGGACTTTTTGATATCAACAGGAGCCTCGCAGTATCGTGGGGCTGCAGAGTGATATAATGATCTTGCTGGCTGTTGGAATCTCTCAGACAGGTTTGTTTCTCATATTGAAAAGAAGATACTGAAAAGATGGTTCTTCTTTCATTGGTATGTATGAAGGATCTGAGTAGCTGTACTCATTCCCCTTCTTCACGTGTCCTGAGCATGGATGAAACTATTCTACCTCCACATTGAAATATTGACCGCAATTAATTGTTGTATGTCAGGACTTCAATCAGGTACCTGAAGCAATCCTTCTTCCTCTCATGCTGAACTTGGTTTCTGGCATTTTTGTTTTTCTTTCTCTGAAATGTTTGAGATAACTTAGAGTTGTAGATGGCATACTGAATAGGGCAAGCAAGCTGGGAGATGGTACAGAGGCCCTTCTGAAAAGCCTTGACTGTATGCCCCAGTAATATGTTCCCAGTCATCTTGAACTCCTGAGCTAGGGTTTTTTTCCACACGTCAGACTACCATGCACTTTTAAAAATGTTTTCATCTACTTTCTGAAGAAAACAAGGCTTATGTGGTCATGTCTGGTTTCAGCTCCCAATAGGCTCACAAGTTGTTGGCAAATTTTAGTGAAATGACAGGAAAATCATAGTGTCAGAGACATTAAGCTTCCTTTGGGTTTTGGGCAACTGGGTTAATGCAGTGGCAGAAGTTGTATTTACCAGTAAGAACTTTCTCTGTGGCAAACATTGTAGCAGACACCAAGGAAGCCATCCAAGAGATACATATTTCTAAAAACCTTTAGAATCACGATGGCATGATCCATCCTATTTATTTGCTCGTGGCTTTTTATATAGTATCTTTTCTGGGATTATCCTGGTATATATCAAGTAAATTCCTAATCTTGCAAGGCTTTCAGGTCTTATTTTTCCCATTCTCTACCAACAGCATGGCCAGTCCTTCTTTTTAAGGACTAATATTCTTGCTTTAACTGGAAGCTTTAGACATGTTACGGGTCATTTCTGTAATACGTAATTCACTGGCATGTGAAGGAGGCGGCTCTGATGATCTGGAATTGTCCTCAAGGCTTTATTTAATTTGAAGCAAAAGCTCTCCTATGCAATTTACCCTGGTTCTGCACCATTGGTTATACAATAGGACTTTCACATGTAGTTAACAAAGCCTGTTCTTAGAGTAATATCCATCTTGTGATCCTGAAGTACAATAAACATGAAAATCTATTTTCCTAATGAAAAAGGATTTGTCTGGATTATTTTTTTCAAATTGAAATTTCTCTGTCATGTCTCAAAGGCTGCAGCACTTAAGAATATGCTACGTTCTGGGAAGGTTTGGATTTCTCAAGGCGAATTCCCTAATGGTAGCTAAAAACATCACTTAGTACCATGTCTGCAACTGAGGAGACAAAATAACTGTGTTAGTCACACAATGCACCACTTTTGATCATAAAATGGAAATTAATCAGCTGGAATCCATGTGGTTATTATGACTTACTAGACTGATAACTTTTGAATCTCATGGCAAAATCGTTTGTTCACACAAAACATGCTAAGCTGATACAGAACATCTAATTTACACTGTTCCTTAAATATTATTTTCTTTTTAGAAAAGAATATGGGTGGGAAAATGCATTCCGGAAAGTAATCACCTAACGCCTTACATCAAACCTTCTCTGGATCATAGTGAGACTGGTAAGTTGTTCAGCCTTGGTGCACTGACAAAACAAATCACTGTCTGTTCATTTACACATTATCTTCAAAATCAGTGCAATGAAATGTCATATGAAACCTACCGTATATATTCTCAGGAGAAAATCAATATAACACAGGGGCTACAAAACCTACTAATGTAATAGAAAGAAGAGCACGTGATCCTAGCACTACAGAAATCTTGCTAACAATTTTTAATTATAAATATCTGAAAAATGCTGTATTTTTCCTTACTAATTAATAAGGACTCAAAGTGGGCTAACATTCAGAAAAAAAAAAGTGGTTTCAATTTTTTTCTGCTTGTTAGCCCTGGGACTCCATTTTGCTCTTAAATCTGTGCAACTAAATCTGTATGTTTCTCTGACACCCACTGATTTTAGAAAGGATTCCATGTAGATGGTGTAAAAATCCATCTTCATTTACCTATGGTGATACCTAAAAGATTTTAATTATATGGGTAGCCTCTTTTCACCAAAGATTTCCAAGATTAGGTATGACTGACCAGTGCACGAAAATTTGTGTTGGTGGCCAATTAGAGTAAAATGAAAACTCTTTAAATGGGGTTAGTAGATAAGTTTGGCAATCAATAAAAGACATTTTCCTTTCAAAAACAAAGAAAACATTTTTACTTTCAATTTTAATATATATTTCAGGGTCTGCTGTGTGTTTTTGGGGTTTGCAGTTTTTCAGTTTCATGTAACATTTTCATAAAGAAACTAGGATTACAGAGAAAAGGAATATTTCAGTACAAACACCTTGTTGAAGGCACTGTCAAATAGTTTTGGATTTTCCCCAAGTCGAATGAATATTCTAAAAATAAATACACATTCTTGAAAAGCATTAAAGCAAAGAGGGTTGCCCATATCCCCCACAAATGTACAGCCTGTGCTTCCCCTACACACGGTACTTCCACTGACACGTGAGAAGCTGACAACTGGAAAAAGAGTGTCATACAAATAAGTTCATCAGAAAAGAATAGGCTGCACTAGCATTCCTTTCAAGTTTTATGCCTGTCGAAAAGTGAAAACTAAAGGTTCACTGAAGATTCATTCTAGTTTTTTGTAACTGTCAACTTCCCTATGATCTTGAGCATAACTGATTCTGAAAAAGGATGGCTGAATGAGGTCTCACCCTATATTCTTTTTCTGTGTAGGTACCAGCAGGTGATCAAACAGGGATTTTCAGTTAAGGTAAGAAAAGCTGAATAATAATTCACCACAGAGATTGTTACCAGTTCTGCATGATGTGTGCACCTTTGCTTCTGCAGAACACTAACTCTATGTGAAGTGGTAACACCAAGAACTCCTTTACAAGAACTGACACAGGCATCTCAAAGCATTCAGCTGTGCCCTTGTGCTGGCTCCGCAGGTTTTCTATGTAGGTCACCGTGTAACGTTTTACTGGCTCCACGGACCACTTTGTGTCAGAAAGTGACAATGACTGCTCCAGTTAAAATTTTAAACGGGGAGGTAGGAAGTTAGAAGTTGAGACCACCCAAAAGATAAGAGACTTGCTACATATAATAGGAAAATGGTAGTAGGCTTTTAGCCATGTGTTGGAGGTAAAGTTTTTCTTAGAATTGGCCAAGAGGATGGGACAGGATGTTGTCAGGTTGCATGTTGCAGCTCCATTAGTGTCTACTTAATTTGTAAATAATGAGAGTGGAAAAAAAGCCCACAAAGCTTGGTCTTTCTGGAAGCCTAATACAGACAGCTGTAATACAAATTAATGAGCAGATGATTTTTACTGAATTTTTTTGTAATGAAAAAAGTCACAGTGCCAATATCCCTTTTATATGACTGGGGCTTCTGATATATGATAGATTAACTTTTTTTATTCTTACGTCCCTCTGCTATTTTGATAGGAAAGTAATTTCACAGTGCTTCTAGCAGGGTCTTTGGGAGACTTGAATTACAGCTCATAACACTGTAATTAAAACTTGGAGTTTGGAGTTCACCTTTTACTTGACTCTGCTTTTAGCTGGAAGATTAGAATTATTCTGCCAGTGCTTAGGTGCAAGATGATGTGGATCTTAAGTGTAGTTAGAGGTTCATCACAAGAACTTGCAGCATTCGCAGGCACTCCACCTGGTCCCTTCACATGTCCATGTGAAGGTCCCCTCTAGATAATTTGCAGCTGGCAGATGTTAGTAGGCTGTTTCCTACTGCTTATCAGCTACTAGACATTGCTTTCTGACAGAGATCTGTTTTCTGAGGGTGTTCATACCAAAGGATAGTATGATGATAGTATTGTTCTCATTCAGCTAACCTTTGTTTTTGACCTAAAGGGGGATAAAAGACCATTGTCCATTATAGTGGAAGGGTAGATTAACTGTGACTCAAGTGAGAGTTACTGCTTCTCCTCTCAGATTTGATACCTGACTCAAAATAGGGCTTACCATTCACTAACCTCACAGATGTGGTTGCAAAACTTACATTTTAGTAGTCATTCAGTGAACAAACTTGATCAAGATCTCAGTCAGAGAGACAAGGAGACCTAAAGTCTGTGGGAGCTTCAGAGACCAGATAGCCAGTCTGTTTCCAGCAGCATTTGGCAATAGCTCAGAGAAGCAATTACTGTATTATAAAAAATGTGAGATAAATATGTTTTTTTACTAATGTATGATAAATATACTCTTTCTCATTTCTTTAGGGATGGAAGGCTTGTTTCATTTCAGTAAAAATAAGAGGAAATACAGGATCAGTGTAGTTTGCAGCTCACTTTTTCAGCCTATAGATATCTAATATACAGTTGCAGCCAGGTTAGTATTTCTATTACAGGAGAAACTACCGGTTCTTCAGGGATAATGGGAGCTAATTCAAAGCCCTCCTGCTCTGGGGGCTTTGTGGGGTTTTGGTTTTTTTTCAAACAGGGCATCAGTGAAAGTCAGATTTGTTCTAGAAGCAGAGGAATTTGAATAACACTGAACTGTTATTCACATTTTTGTGAATAACAAAAGTTCACATTTTTGTTATAAAAAAATTGTGACTTGTGTCCATAGTATATAAACAAAATGAAAAAATTCCGTTATGATATTATAAATATCAATAAGAATGAGTCAATTAATGTGTACTTGTGCCTGTAAAGGGTCTACTTATAAAGTGACAGCGTATGAAGAACATGAGGATTTTTGTTCAGTCAGGGAACAACTGAAAGGCTATGCTTTGAGTTGTCCGTGGCAGAAAATGAATCCTTCCATTTCAAAAAGAAACATTTCAGTTTTTTTATGTTTGAGCAACTAAAGTACCTCATAATTCTACAGTATATGAGATCTAGTGGAAGCCTGACTGAAATAGATTGGATCAGATCCACTACTTTCAGTGAGTCTTGAGGCAAATTCTGTCACATTTAAGATTTTAGCAACCAAAAACTTTATTTGGATGGAGTTAAATGACTAAATACTAAATATCAATCTTGATTTCATTTAATAAATTCCGGTATGTATGGTCTTGACATATGTGTGTTTTCAGGTTTTCACTGAAAGCATTTGAAGTTCAGTTGCATAACATGATTTTATACATTGAAAGATTGTAAACAAGTTGAAAAAAAACCCCACAGATTCATTTTTTCCAAAAGACATTTTTGGTGAAAAATATCAGTGTTAAATGTATTTTTGACAAAACAGATTTGTTTGAAAATTTGAACCAGATCTACCAGTTTCAAATGTCAGCTTAAAAATTTCTCAAACTGGGACTAGTCTGTGAGCCGTCAGTTTGTTCTTGCTCAGTTTATGAAAAAAATGCTAAAAGAAACCAAGGTTTAGGGAAAACTTTCCCTAAACCAAAGGGAAAGTTGCCTTTATATGCAACTTCTTTGTCTGTGGTCATGTTTTCAATGTTCTAAATCATGAGCAGTGTCTGTGATCTATCTGCTGTTTCTGCTATAAATAACTGCAGTAGCTTCTGCTCTGAATCATATTCCTGGGCACTGAAGAAGGAAGGGTACAACAGCTGTGCTGGAAGCAAAGACTTTGTCTGCGTTGTCCCATCAGCTTGAGATACTAACCATTTGGAGGACAAGCTAAAACCAACTTTTGAACATACGCCTTCTGCTGTTGCTGGGTTCTTCAGGTTCTCTCCGTAGGAATGTTTAAGTGATTTAAATCACTTTCTGTTCACTTCATCTCTGCTTTTGCACTTGCTTACTTGATTGACCAATGACCCAATTTTTAACCATAATCTTTTCTGCCATGGTAAAATTTAATGGCAAGGTTCCCAAGAAGGTACTCTGCTGGTCCTTCAGCTTTATTCAAAAGACTGCTTTTCCCCTTAAGATGCTTTGCCTCTTTCCCTAGCAGGCAGGGCATAGGATAAAAGGGCCTTGACGGATACTGCTGAGTAGGTTTTACCTCCAATATGAGCTTTTTCACTTTCATAATTAGGTCCATCCCACATGAATATTTTTTGCTCCCTCATGAGTTTTTTGGGAGCATTTGAAGAAATAGGAGTCATAATGGAATAAATATTCTAGTTCTTATATGTTCTTGATATGTTACCCTTAGGCAGGTCTTTTTGCATACTTGAGACTTTTGTCTGGAATTTTGTGCTTTTAGAAGAAACATTGAGGCTTAATATTCAATACTTTAAAACATTACACTGATTAACATGTTATCTATCTACACTACTATATAGGCATTATGTATACAGACACACTATATATATTACAGTGTGCATGTTTTTATGCACATTATAATATATGTCATAACACGTAGATACACACAATTAGTATATTTCATAATCTACTTTTAGAAACTGCATTCTTTACAAACTACTAACAAAACCCCAAACCATGACATGACATAGCATAGGAATGAATTTCTCCGAAAACATATATTTGTTTTTCTTGTGAATTACAGAAGAGGATTTATTAAGTGAGTATAGTCTTTCAAACATACAAGAATAGTACATTTTTATTAATTTAAGCTGTTAGTAACACAAAAAGTAATACTTGTGCTAAAACAACCGACACCCCCAAAGATTGCTGTACAGTTCAATAGCATTTCATAGGACTTCCAGATAATAATAAGTATTTTTTGCAAGGTAGTTCTTTTAGAATTTGTTCTACAAGCTTAAATTAACACATTTGGCAGTGAGGGAAGACAGAAGTGGTGGAGAGAAGGTTTTCCCTTATATTCCAATTTAAACATTTTGTTTTGCTTCATTTTCCTTCAAAATGTGACTGCATTGAAAATCATGGTAGCTTTTTGCTTCCAGTGAAAACATTCCGTATCAGATGAGTACAATGTGTTTTGCTTTGGTAATCTAATTTTTCCTTTTGATTATGTAACTTTTTTTCCAGTTCATCTCACTGAGAAGTCTTAGATTAAATGGAAGTTTGACCATTCTCTGATTTTCCCTCACGTTGCTTTTTCAAAAGGGATAAAATAAAGATTTTATGTTGGATTTGACCCAGCTGTTTACGTTTGATGACATAAACGAGGGGAGAGGTTAAGCCTGACTTTGAAATTGGGACCTTCTAAGGAATTCAGCTGTGGGCACGTGAAAAGCAAACCAATGCAGCTTATTCACAGCCTCTTCACTCTTTTGAATTTGATGTCTTTGGTGTGACAATGATTTAATATCAGTAAAATATTCAAACATATTTTAAAATAAAGAAGGCAATTGACGTTGAGAGGTGGAACAATACAAGTTGCAAAGTTTTCATCTTTCACTTGTTTCACAAAATGCATAGCACCACAGACTGAGATCAGGGTGTTTGTTACCCTTAGATGGTGACTAAGCTGCATGTAGGTACCAGAAGCAGGTAAGTCAGAGGAAGAGAACCTTATTTCTCAGTAAAGACTTGGAGCATCTGAGATAAAACAACATCTGTAGAAAATTAAATTTGATGTAATAGAGAATAATGAAATTGTTAGAAAATTCTGTTTTTAAAAGTCTAAGGTTACTGCTTTCTTTACGTTTCTACAGTAACTGCTGAATTGATGTGGTCACTATTCAGTTCAAGAAATGAGAAGAGGAATAACAGAGTGGGAGGACATCATCACCAACAGAAAACTATCGTAAGTTTGTAATTAAGTCATTATGGATGCTGACTTAGGAAATCAATGTTTTGGGTTTGTACAGCATTTAAGGAGATGCCAGCAGATCCGGTGGTGATGAGTGAAAAGCATCAGAAATCGTGTGTGTGTTGGATTTATGCCTGCTGGGCTCACTGTTGTCAGTGGCAAAGTTCCCACTGACCATAAAGTCGCATGCTCAGGCCCAGCTGTTAAATGTTGTTGTTTGCTTTTTGTTCATGAGGAAAACACCAAGATATGAAACAGGGAAAAAACATTTCATTAGGGTAATTGTGATCTTCAATTGTGATCTTAATCTAACTGCAGCTGCAGCATTGACTGTTTTCCTTTACACATGACACATTGATTAAACTTCCTGTACAAAAAATATCTGACCTTCCCCTATTTGCACTTCAAACAAAACATGGCCTTTACTGTACTAGTAGTGCTGTTTACGATACTAGGGGTAACGGAAAAGGGATAGAAAACTTCTTTTTACAGATGTTAATCGGTTGATGAGACTAGCAGTGTTCCTTTTGGCTTGATTTTGTCTCTATTTAGGATGGGGATGTGTGAAATGGGCTACTAACTTTTTCGTATTGGGCCTCTTCTAGTCTGCTAAACATCTAAAGCATGGAAATGTTAAGGTATTTTAAGCACAGGTCCTAAGTATTCACCACTGATACAGTAACAGTTCCGTATGAGAAACAGCGTTTTTCCTAATAGGTGTTGACTGTGGCTTGAAGTTTAGGCTTTGTTGGATTACCAAAAATTCCTTCCTTTGCATTAGTGATTTGAAGTATTTCTTCATCAATTAAAATAAGGTAGGCTATACAGTCATCATGTATCAAACAATCTAGAAAGAGAATCGTAGTACCCAATATGAATTACTCTCTAATCTTTGTAAATTACTGAGACTGTAATCTCTTCAGGGCAGTCACTGTCTACTATGATGTGTTTGTACAGTGCATGGCATAACGCGCCTCTGCTTTTGATTGCCTTCTGAGTGCTATCTCAATACAAACTAAGTAACATCATTATGATTCCATCATATTTCCTTCTTCTTGTAATCAGTTTTGTCACAATTCACGAAATAACATCACCAAGACTCAGAATTACCACTGCCTTAGCAGTAATATGAGAACTGACAGCAACAAGAAACACTATTCTTTCTTCTGAAAGGGAGTCTCCTGATGAAAGTAAAATTTAAGACCTTTGAAAGGCCATTTACTATTTATAATTGATGTAGCTCTGTGGCAGGTAGTGCATTCTTAAAATAGAAGTAAGTAAAATCTAACATTTATATCACTTAGGTGAGTAAAATGAGTTGTGGGCATTAGCAGACCAGGTAATGAACCGTCAGTTCTACTGATACTGAAGTTTAGAAGGTTATTGTGGAGGCCTGGACACAAACACATTTGAAATAAGCCTGCTAGCTCAAAATAGATATATCATCACTATAAATACTTAATTCTCAATTCATGAACATGCTTGCATAATTATAACAGTAAGAGCACCACTTATAACAATAAATAATATGTAATTATTAAGTAGAAGTACATTTCCCTATTCAAGTGTTCTTGTAGGTACTGTTGTGAGGAAGTTCCTGGGAGACTGAGATGAAATCAAGACTCAGACCATGATATGTAGACATTTGGAATTTGACCACCAAGTTTAAAGATTAGTCTGCAAACCACATTCCTATTACTTGTTCTTGTGCTTGTGATTTTTTAAAATCAACCTCATAAATGCATGAAGCATATGGCATTTTAAATATTCAAACTACTGTAGAGGCATTACTGTTAATAATGTCTCTTTTATTTCCCCACAAAAAGAATAATTTCTTATGCCTCACTGCCTTTTTTTTTCCCCCTTCAGTGAAGTATTATATTCGGTGCTGAATACTGAAAACTTGCAGGACCTCCCAAGTTAGGTGCCTGATTAACTCCTTCAGATTTGATGAGATCTTTCTCTGTTTGTCCTGAGCTGTGCTTGGACAGACTGGAGAGTGTCATGTTATGAAGCAGAGCTGTAAGTGCTGGAGATAAGAGGGCAAGACTCACAGTTGAACAGGTGGGAAACAAGGTCTGAGAGAATGACCAAAACTGTTAAACCTAGACATCCTCCTGAAATCGGTTTCTCTAACTACTTCATTAATTGTCTTGTTATGTTGCAGTAATCTTTACCCTAATTAAAGAGCAAACCAAAGAAATCTGAAATTACCCTAATGGGAATCTGATGCTTTCTTCACATTCCAGGAGGTGCTTTAGCAACCACTTACAGAATATTTTCAAAACACTAAGAAGGAAGCTTGATATTGTCAAGTGTTTGGGAGCAAAAAAGAAAAACATCCAAACTTAGCTTTGGAAAGCCCATTAAGTGCAATACAGAAACATGCTGTTTGAATGTCGTAGCTCCTTCTTTCAGTCACTAGAGAAAAATAAAGTGCAGCAATATCCTTTGCAGGAAAGAGACTTGATAATGATGTTGAGGCAGCACTTCTCATGTAGTCTTGCACCTCAAGTCACAGCCTCTTTGCCATTTCTGCCACTTGCATGTTAACCCCATCTCTGTCTCCAGTTTGGGGTGAAACGGCTGATTCCCTAGGAAGGAAGACTTTGGGCAAAAATTGACTCAAAGATTGGAATAACCCAGAGCTCTTTGCAAGTCTGACTTCAGGCTCAAATCTGTCAAAGGAATAGCCAGGAAAGTCTAGGGCAGAGATCTTTGATGGCTATCAAAGCAAAGTGACTAACACAGATTGGACTTAAAGCCTTAAGAATCTGTGTTTGCCAAGGACACTTATCATGAGCATAGTTAGCATGGATTCACCAAGGGGAAATCATGCTTGACCAATCTGATAGCCTTCTATGATGGAATGACTAGCAGGGTGGATGAGGGAAGAACAGTGGATGTTGGTTACCTTGACTTCAGCAAGGCTTTTGACACAGTCTCCCATAACATCCTCATAGGTAAGCTTAGAAAGTGTGAGATGGATGGATGGATGGATGGATGGCAGGCAGAGCTTAGAGGGTTGAGATCAGCAGTGCACAGTTTAATTGGAGGCCTAAGGGGTCAGTACTGGGTCTTGTTTAATATATTCATCAACGACCTGGATGAGGGGACAGAGTGTACCCTCAGCAAGTTTGCTAATGATACAAAACTGGGAGGAGTGGCTGACACACCAGAAGGCTGTGCTCCTGTTCAGCAAGACCTAGGCAGGCTAGAAAGCTGGGCAGAGTGGAACCTGATGAAATTCAACAAGGGCAAGTGTAGGACCCTACACCTGTGGAGGAATAACCCCATACACTGGTGCAGGCTAGGGGCTGACTACTGGAAAGCAGCTTTGTAGAGAGAGACCTTGGAGTCCTGGGGGATAGCAAGTTGACCATGAGGCAGTGATGTGCCCTTATGGCCAGTGGTTTTCTGGGGTGCATTAAAAAGATCGTGGCCAGCAGGTGGAGAGAGGTCATCCTCCCCCTCTATTCTGCTCTGGTGAGGCCACATCTGGACTACCGTGTCCAGTTCTGGCCCCTGCAGTTGAAGGATAGGGAATTACTGGAGACAGCCTAGAGGAGGGTTACAAAGATGATGAAGGACTGGAGCACCTCTCTTAGGAGGAAAGGCTGAGAGATCCGGATCTGTTTAGGAGAAGAAAAGACTGAGAGTGGATCTTATCAATGTTTATAAATATCTAAAGGGTGGGTGTCAAAAGGATGGGGTCAGACTGTTCTCGGTGATGCCCAGAGACAGGACAAGGGACAATGAGCACAAGCTGGAACACAGGAAATTCCATCTCAACATGAGGAGGAACGCCTTCACTTTGAGGGTGGCAGAGCACTTGGAACAGGCTGCCCAAAGAGGTTGTTGAGTCTCCTCCTCTGGAGATATTAAAAACCCACTTGGATGTCTTCCTGTCCAGCCTGCTCTGGGTGAACCAGCTTTGGCAGGGGATTGGACTACGTGATCTACAAAGATCCCTTCCAACCCCTACAATTCTGTGATATACAATTGTCTATGATTGTTAATGGGTTTTGATGTCCCTCGTTTATTTCTGATGAAGCAAGTATGACATCTGTCGGTATCTGTCTAAGGTGAGCTCTATATGATAACACACTCCTCTAATAATAACAGCACTTGTATGCACGCTTGCCTTTAAGGCCTGAAATGTGATACAGCTGCTATCAAATTTCTGTGCACTACTGCTTTTCAACAGTCAGCCTCTTCCAACAGTATTTCAGGATGAAATCAGCATCTTGTATATACGTACAGCTTGCCCAAGCAAGGATATGTCATCATTTTTCTACAATGTGATCCTGTAGGATGCTGCAAACTGCCTATTTGGCTTGTGCCTGAGGTGGCAAAGATGGACTGCTGTAGTCTGAACAATCCTTCCTTACCCCACCACCTGCTGCTTAGAGAGGTTCTACTTATGTGAGGATGAAGAAGAGAATAGCAGCCCATCTGAATAGCCCAAATCCAAAGCAGACTTTGTATCCCTACCACCACATCTGCCTCAGGCCTGCCAGGAAAGGATTAGAAAGCTTGATGTTCTGGGATTCCCAGGTCCTTTGGGTTTTCCTTGTGGTCCTGTCTTGTCTTCAGCCCATATTATCAAGAGTCCATCTTTGCCCTTCCTTTGTTAGGAAAGCTGTTGGGAAGGAAAACTAGTTTATCTGAGATAGGAAATGGGAGGTGGATGTTGAAGAAGATACCTTTGGAGGTGGGGAGGAGGCTGGAGTTCTGTGTCTTGGATGTGTTATGGGATGAGGTGTCGTGGAGTGAGAACATGCCAGAAGAGGGACAGGTGGAAGAAAGGTGAAGGGAAAAATCCCTGTCCCCCTCTGCACCTTTTGAAGTGTCCCTCAGGTGCAAGACCTAGGCCTCCGTTTTTACGTGTAGTCTTTCCCCATGTCTGACTGCTTGCTCCCAGGCCTACTCAGTTAAATCTGAGTACTATCTTAATACTTTTCTGACTTTTCCCAGCCTTTTCTCTCCCCCAGCTCCCCGTGCCATCTCTTCCAGTCCTGAAAAATACAATCATTTTTCTGCCTCAGGATAGCAACATTCAATTTTGCTTTCATAGCTGTGTAGCTTTCAGTCTTCTCTGATATAAGATGTTCTGATAACTTAAGTGGGGAATCATCTTGTTTTTAATATGTATGATACTTAAAACACTCCTCCAACTTCTTTCCTGCTATTAGAAGCATTCTGATAGGAGAAAACAAGGAATTACAAACTGACTTCCAGCTGGAAAATAACTATAATCACAGTGAAAGTAATTATTTGACTTTCCTTTGATTCTGAAATTCTAAATAGGGATCTTAAAGAAGCACTTTAATGCTGCACAGAACTGCCCACTTCATCAGCATTCCTTAAATCAGACTTCAGGGAAATAGAGTGCTAGCAAAGAGTAAGGGCTTTTCTTGCTTGCTCAGTGAGTGTTTGCTGAGCAATAAATATTTTTTTTATTAGGGTGTGACTGGAAAGTAATCTTATGATGAAACGTGCTCAAGTATTTTCAAGTTTGTTCAAAAGAAAGTACTTGATCAACGGGAGTGGTCTTTTGTGTGATCCCGAAGGAAACTTCCCAGTGCCTAAGTAGAGGAACATACACCAAGGTGAAATATTCTATTATCAGATATAAAGTATCAACTGTTGGTTGGTTACATTTTAGTAATGAATCATCTTAAAATTATAGATCAATCTGTCTTTGATTCCTACGCTGTGTTTTAGTGCACAGTGAGATATTTACTCTGTATTGTTCCATTTTGCTTAATTGTCCATATTGTTGTTAAGTACCTAAGAGACTTAAGGGGTTTTGGCTGAATTTGGAAAGAGTACACCAAGCTATTAAATGGAGAATTTCTAATCTGCCCATACATTTAAAATGTTGCAGTCTTCTATCAAAATATTAATCCAGGTGTGACAATTAAAATCTGAAATTCTTTATACCAGCTTTTATTGACCATCAAGCAGATGTGCAACCTAGTTAAAATGCATAGAATATGATATGACAAAGATCAGTCCTCTTTAAACATGTATCATGTTTAACCCATATGCACGCACACTTACTGTCATGTCATAGTAATGCATTTTGAGTTAAAAGACCACAAGGAGTCAGAACAGTGTTTCCAGGATGCTGTAGGAATCAGGACAAATTTTACACAAAGTGTAACTATTTGTTTTCCTGTCCTGTGTGAAGAGAATCATTTCTGGGTGATCACTACAGAACGAAACCAGGACACCATCAACTAGCAGCCCTAAATATTTCTTAGCTACAGTTAAAGAAACATGATATTCAAAAGCCAGCTGGACATGGTTATGGCCAACCTTCTCTAGATGACTCTGCTTGAGCAGTGGGGTTGGACCAGATGACCTCCAGAGATCCCTTCAATCTCAACCATTCTGTGATTCCGAAAATGGAATTTATGAAGACGAAGCCTTTACCTAAATGGAATTCAAAGATAAGTGTTTATTATGCTTGAAGGCTAGCATTTCATGGCATTTTCAGACTCCTTACTGAAAGTGTAAATCTTCCCTGTCTAATCCCATGACATTTATCTGCTTCCTTTGCATACTCCATTAGATAGACAATATCTTTATATACTTTTCTACAAACAAAAAAATAGTCTTAACTCTGAGGTTTATTCACAGCTGCAGAACTATGAGGCTTGTATTTTGCTAAAGAACTATTGCAACTAAATTGCCTGCCTAATACAACTGAAAAAATCAATTGTATTTTTATTAACTTTAATTAAAATTTGCTGGAAAAATATAAAGCTTTTTATTATCTTAAATGAATTTTCATTAGAACTTTGATCCAGCAGAAATCCAGTCTAGTAATGAATCTTCTTAAGTATACTACTCCTACTAAGTGCAGCACTACATACACCTTTGGGAATTTATCACCCATCACAGACCGTATGAAGCATATGCTAAAAATGAGATAGCAGGAAGGGACAAAGTGTGTGAGCACTAAAACACAAGGGTTCATTTCAGTCTTTGACTTATAAATACACGTTCAAGGAGAATTTTGTTGAAATACAAAACAAGCACTAAGACAGTTTACTCATCAGCCGTAGATTCTGTGGGAAGATCAAAACAAAATTCTGCATCAGAAAGTGACAGTTCTTGTTTGGGATCCCTATCTTAGGTCTAGACATTGTTGAAAAAGGTTTAGTCTAATAAACTTTAAGGGACAGAGCAGATGTTTTTAAGATAATCATATCAAAGAAAATGCAGCGTTGTGCTGGAAAAGGTCTGATTTTTCTTTGCTAACTAATTGAATTATTGCTGTATGTGTGCAAAATGGGTTTTCAAGTGTATGTAATTATGGAACCGCCAAAGACAGACCTACTGGTGATGAACGTGCCATTAAATTTCCCACTTCTCTTTTCAGAAGTTTCTTCAGAGGCATACGTATCTTACATTCGGTGTTGTGATTTGCAAAACATCTGCATCATTCAAAAGTCAAACTGTGCTCTGAAAAATACATTGATGATCACTTCATTATGAAAATCTCTTGCTCTGGAATAATTAGTAAACTACTGTAGTAAGTCTGTAGTCAAGTGCAACAGAGAAGGTAACACTGTTGCTTATTTCTGGATAAAGGATTGGGCAATAAGCATGATTATGGTTATAAATCATATAAATGTCATGAGGCAGGAAAGATAATTTTAAAGGAAAATGGCTATTACTGCTGACTGATCATTTATCTTTTAATCTCATTTTCTGTGACCAAAGATACCAGTAACTCTGAAAAGGCCTCACCACAATATTTAGTGCTTACCACTTAGAACCACAAGTTCTAAGTATAACTTCAGCGCTTAATTTAATTTCAGTTATACTGTTGTACTGCCTCTGCTTAATAATATGTGTTCTTCTGCAGTACCTGCCCTGTAGGTTTCCTGTCTCTGGGAAATTATAGCACTTAAAGATCCCAATACCACGTCTTTTTCCAAGAAAAAATTAACAATGCTGAAGAGACAGTGTCCTGACCCACAATTCAAAGTCAGTGTGGCAATTTTTAGTCTGTGACAAAAGCACAAATATTCCTCAGCCCAAAATAAAATGATGTATAGTATAGTTTTTAAAAATTTTAACCTGTCATGAATCATAGGCTTGAGTCGAGTTCAGGAACTAAACTGAAGAAGGAAAAAAAGTTTTAGTAAAGAGAGTGGCAAATACAAGCATGCTACAGTTTTCATAGGACACCTGTCACAGACCTGTTTACACATAAAACATAGGAAAATATGAAACTCTGATTATATCCCCCAAAATCTCTTTTAGAAGGTAAGCAGGAGGTAGCTACTTCTCTTTTACACACCCATTTTGTGTATTTACAGCTTGAGGGTGGGGGAGTGGTTTCCCTTTGGTGACTGCTTTGGAGACTGTTTGGTCTCTTTCTCAGAGAAGCCTAACAAATTCGTCTGTTTAGCTTGTTCTTAGAATATGAAATTATCCTAAATTCCTGCGAGCCCTTTCATCTCTGTCCTGTGATTTGGTAAAAATGTCTGTCTTCTCTGGCAGATCATCTTAAACTCTCACTTTTTGATGCAATCTTTGACACAACATGGGTTCAGCATTTGCTGGTGATATTATTTTTTTCTAGTTTGCTACACACCCGTGAAAGAGAAGCAAGTGGGGAGTTCTGGCAATCTTGAACTACCCTAGATTTAAACATACATTTGAGGTGAGTCACTTGTGAAAAGACACGAAGCATATTGCATTAAAATAACACACCTTCCAGCTATTTTTCATCATGTGTTACCATAGAACTGACATTAAATATTTATTTGTATGATAGGCACTAGCATTGATTTGAAGTTGTAAATAAACTGTCAGATAATATTCTATTCAACATAACACGGGCCTTAATACTTGACCAATAAGTCACTGAGCTGAAATTTGGTCTTTGCTGTGTTGGTGTAAGTGCTTATCAATGACACACTCCTGTAGAATTTGACCCATTTGCATGGGAGACGGGACTCAGTAGATCTGCATATGAGGAGTGCCTGTTATGAAATATAATATTCCAGAGAAGTGTTACTTACTGTTTACAATTGGGCTGATATTGCCCCTATTATATACAAGGTTAAAATTGCTTCCTAATGTATTTTTTTCCAAAGTCCAAAAACTTTTCAATCCTCCGAAATAATTTTTCAATACAAATACAGAGATAATTTTAACAGAAATTTTTGTCTGGCTGCTGCGAACATAATTTAGATATTTGATTGTGGGATGCTTCAGAGTCTCATCATGCAGGGGTTCTTTTTCATTTCCCATTAGTTTTTGTCCGCTTACAGCAATCTCTTTTCATATACAAGTATGGCATATGCCCTGATATTCAAAAAGGATATTTTAAGGACTAATGATTGTTACTGGAATTATTTTTTTTTTACAGTTTGTGCTCTTGAGGTCTAGCCAAATTTACATAGCAACTTTTTAAGATTAGAAAACAAGAAGTTGCTAGACTACCCTATTTGATCTCTATACAGTTCCACAGAGATTTTTACCTGTGCTTGTGCATTTCCCCCCTTCTGACCAACAATACACCTCCCTCCAAACCAACCTGGCACTTAGGAGCTGGCTATTTTACAAGCTCACTAGAAAAAATGCTTTTGAAAAATTTGATTTCTTGTTTCTTTAGTTTCTTGTTTCTTTAGTGCATCGTATTGCTAGATCAGGAACCATGAACTACAGGGTATATCTGCTCTAGTGCCATAGAGCACCTCCTCCTCCTCCTTTGACCTTGATGTTTCCTCTCCTCTGCTGTTTCTCATTCTTTTTGTTCTACCTCCCCTCTCTCTGACTTTTTTTTTTTTTTTTTTTTTTTGCTGGTGGTTCTGTTGCAGAGAAGTAGAGGAAATTTCTATAGATGTGCTGCTGGTGTAGTCAAAGTTGTTGCAATTTCCAGGGGAGGGACTCTTTATCAGGGAGTGTAGCAACAAGATGAGGAGTAACAGTTTTAAACTGAAAGAGGGGAGATTTAGTTTAGATATTTAGAAAGAAAGCCTTTCCTGTGAGGGAGGTGAGACACTGGAACAGGTTGCCCAGGGAAGTTGCGGATGCCCCATCCTTGGAGGTGTTCAAGGCCAGGTTGGATGGAGCTTTGAGCAACCTGGTCTGGTGGGAGGTGTCCCTGCCCAGGGCAGGGGGGTTGGAACTAGATGACCTTTAAGGTTCCTTCCAATCCAAACCATTCTATGATTCTATGACAGCAAAGGGAGGCAGGAAGGCTCAGAAAGGATCCTTAGAAGATGCTCAGCAGGTTATCCACTCAGTTTCCACCATGGAAGTATTGCCCTGTATAATGAGCCTTCTGATCCAGAAGCAGGCCTTAAGCTTAAAAAATGGGGAAATTCCTTCATCCGCTAATTGAAATTTCCATTTGTAGCACTGCTGGGTCAGAAACGCCAGCTTTTAAATTTGGTGCTAGTATAAAACAGATTTCAGTGCCATTTTTTGTAAATAAACAATGGATTTGAATGTAAGTTTAACAAGTGGTTACCTGAAAGATTGGTTCTTACCTAGCTGGATGGCTGGATGGCTAGCTAGGTATTTTCAATAGCAGGGGATTAAAGGTGCTCAGTGGTTCTTTGTTAGTTGAAGTACAGTTAGTATACTGCTGGCAAGAACATCTAGGATTTGATTTATCTGTTGTCTGTTGTTTAACATTGACTCTCATGAATGTTTACATGCACCCCTAAGAAAGAATGTTACATAACTTTCAATTCTATGTTAGAAAAGAAGGGTGATTAGAATAATGGGAAAATGATGATCACTAGAGATACAAAGAAGATGACTAATTTTGTCTAGTGAAGTCCAAGTGTAAATGTCATATAAAGACCTTTATAAATATCTTTGAGGTTACATAGCAAAGAAAAATAGAAATACTTTAATTAAAGGAAATACCAATGGTCTGTTCTTTTGATCCCAGGACCAAGAGGCGTGCCATGAGTGAGTTTCCCACTTCTCTATTAGGGAACATCCTTTTAACTGAGAGTTGTGTCTTGGGATGAAATGTAATCTTATAGCACAAAAGTTGCTGACAGTGCCTCATTTCAGGCATTCTCTCTCATTCTCTTCTCTTCTTGCTTTCATAAAGTTCTTTCAAATACCTGAAAAGGAGGGATTGAAGCGATGTATCAATGATAGCAAACTGTGTTAATTTAAGCAGTCCACAGCGAAAGAGCAGAGACTAGCAGCCTTCTGTAAATTCTGCTTTTCAGCCCAAGGAATTGTCACTTCACTACTCTACATCTTCCTTGTTATGCTAAGCAGGTTATTGCCATTCTCTACAACCCAAATTAAAGTCTGTCCTGGAGACACAGTCTAACTCTGAAGGTGTAACCATCCATTTTAAGAGCTGTCTTTAGAAGCCTAATTCCTAAGTGAAAGAAACGCAGGAAGGGAGAGCATAAAGGAAATGACAGACAAAAAAAGCATTATACAAAATGCAAGATAATAAAATGAAATTATCGTCATCTGGCTCGCATTCAAATTGAGATATGATACTTTGCTTAACAAAATGGATTTTTTGTATTTTCTTTTTATTGTTTATATAACCCTCTACCGTCACCCAGGATGTTGTAGGGTTTCTTATCAAAAGTATTTAATTGCTTACAGTTGGGATGCTTACAGTGAATTTATAGAAATTCTGACCTAAGATTTACAGTAACATTCACTGTTAGAACATATTCTGAGAAAGTTTTGACTATTTTTAAATGGGGTAAAAATGGGGTTAAAAACTCTCTTGATTCTAAAATCACTTGTATATATTTTGGGCAACTCAGCTCTCCAGCTTTAATACATAAAAGACCATTTCAGGTCTTTTCATGAAGTAGAAATACAAGTAATCTGAAGCATAAAGTAGATTTTATCATTATTACCTTTATTGCATAAGAATGAGATTGTACAATTGATTGCAGAAGTGTTGCCAAAGATACATATCAGCTAGTATTTAAGCAATCTTGAAAAAAAAACTACACAGAAGCACAGCCTTGTATTTAAAAGAGTTCATAGTTTTACCTTTACACAAAGAACATGGTTTGGAAAATTCTTAGTCACTTTAGATTTAGCCAAGATTTTTACCATTGAGCTGATTTTGCTGGATTGACTGTGAGCCACATCAGACTAACTTTTGGTTGCCTTTTTTTTAGGTAGTGAAAGTTGAGAATTCCAGTAATTCTTTGTGGAATGCAGAATAAAAACCACTGTAAATTTCCCTGAAGTCCTGAGAAAGTTTGAGAATGTAATCTATATTCTCTTCATATGTGGTAGTATACCACACAGTGTTATCCTAGGGCATGAGAAAAATGCAAACTACTTCAACACATGTTTTTTGGATATACATTTATCTTCTTTTCACAAGGACCTCAATAGCCTTATAATGAAGCTATAACTTCAGAACTTGCTTAGAACACTGCTTCTGATGATGTAATAAGTTTCTCTGTTAGAAAACGTTTTCAAGTAAAAGACAATTTGCAACTCTGCTTATAAGGAGAAAACAGCTAATAATAATCTTTACTGTAAATAGATTTATGAGCTCTCTTGATATGCTTTTGTTGTAGCAACAGCTGTGAGTGAATATTGTTTGAAGTAAACATCTTTTCCTTGCAGAGATGTTGTCCAGCTGCACCGAGTTTCAACATATGTCCCGGGTCCTGACTATTGTGCAAAAACTGATCTGGAATACTTCCTGGCAGCATCTGAGGAGTTAAAGCAACTTTTTGGGTGAGCATTATTTTGCCTTTTTAGATGATAAAATCTATTTGTAAGGCTTTTTGTTTTGTTTTACTGAGTAATTATGTTTGCTCTAATTGTAGCTATAACTGATCTGTTTGATACACTGTAGTTTATTAACAGAAAACTTTGATACAGAGTTAGGGTTGCCAGGAGATACAATTACGCCCTTCTGCAATGTCTTGTTCAACTAATTCTAGAACCTCCACTGCACAGTCAGAAGTTAGAACTTCCAAAGAACTTTCAAGAGCCATTGGCTGCTGGTGATTGTGTCCTTTCCTTGTCTATTGAGGAGGAAAAGGCATCTTTTGCATAGTTTGGTCTTACTGTCAGTCACAAGACAATGAAGATCCTGTACAAGCACAAGTTGTCCCAGATAGATCTTTATAATTTATTAGTGATATAAAATGCTAGAGGATGAGGTCCTAAAAAGGAATTATGTCAAGTGATAAAAATATAGTACAGCCAGGGGATTTTGGATAAGTTACCTTATCCAAATGGCTGATACCTACTGCTGGGAACATTGTCTAGGGTAGAATGAATTCCCGTCACTGTCCTGCAGTATGTAGTGTAAGAGAGAGAAATGTTGTCTGAAGACATCAGTAAAAATTTTAAAGTGTTGAATGTTTGCATGGAAGCAAGAAGCCTCTTACGGAAAAAAAGTTGCAGAAATTATTCATAATGATCTAATTTTCTTTGAATTACTTGTAGCAACCTTGCAAAGGAACAACCAAAGGAAATCCAGTTTAATCTCTCATTTGTTATCTTGTGACTAAAAGAAGAAAAAAAAAATCTTGCAAAATGTGATGTAAAAAGTCACAGTTAAGGTTAATGAGCAGCAGAAATTCCCAGCTGTCATAACTGATGACAATCAACATCTGCTATTTAGTATTGATGCCTTAGAGGATTGGGGAGTTCCATGTACTACTAACTGGATAAATATTAAGTGGCTTGAATGCTTTCAGTTTGACCAAAATTATGGTTTGACTTCTCAGTACTCCATTTAAAAACAACAGACTCTATCAGTTTTAAGAAATATTAGGATTATTGTTATTGTTGGGAGAGAAAATTTTTGCTCATTGGGAAACTGATGGCTCAAAAGATGCCAACCTGGGATTAAAAATATTATTGTATTACTGAGAGACTATAGATTTCAAGCTAACTGAAGGAAGTATCTGAGTGTTAGAAGAGCTGGGAAAGTCAGCTTTTAAATAGAATGTTTTTTCAGTTTTACCTATTAGCTGTTGTAACCCTGCTACAATACAATGTTGTCATTATTTGTGCCATATTAGAAACATTCTAATGACATAAATATATTCTAAATTTCTCTTAAATTCTCTTTATCACTTTAATGGGATCTGCCATTTGTAGTAGGACAACCATTAAGGTTGTGTAATGATTACTGTCATGCAATATTTCATTTTGAAAAGCCTAGTGCAGTTACTTCCTGAAAGGCATTGAACAAACAAAGCTGTAAGTTTATAGCTTCTGTTCATTTCACAACAGAAATACTGTGTTTGAGTCTAATTCGGGTTCCTTCAGAAATACTGTCACTGTATTTTAAAATTTTATTTTGGGGAAGCAAATTGACATATAAGAAGTTCGTTGCAGTTATTTGTTTTCCTCAATTACAACTTGTGAAAGAAGTGCATTCAGAGTACTTAAAATGTTTTTATTTTTGCTGGTGGCAATACTTAGAACTATGGGGGATTTCATATCTTTTTATTCTAATGACCATTTCACAATTTCTGATGGACAATAGAGTTGTTTATCTTTGTTACTTTTTGCTTAGGTATCCTGAGGACCACAAGCTGAAAAGCACTTGATTAGGGCATATGGTAGTCAACCCTGTACACACACATGCACATAAAATAAGCAGTACTATACGAATAAGCTCACCTGTTTGATGTAGGAAGGTGGATAAGATCTAAGCTGTTCCAGTTAGAAGTAGATACATTCTGATTACTCCTTAAGACTCCAACGAATGTAACAAAAATACTGTTCCTGCCTAAAGTGCTTGGAATGCAAGATATAAGTAGGTAAATACAGCAAATACACTAGGTAGAGATAGGTGTACTTGAGCCTGTAGATGTCTCCTAGTAAATCAGCAGGTTCTAGAAGTCTAGAACACTCAGTGTAATTTGCAACGCTTTAATAACCAAACCATCTTTTAATTTTGCTTATTTAATTTTTCATAGTCAGTCCTTGATCCACAAAGTAATACCTGATTTTTTTGTGAAATGTAGATATAAATTAAAATGTCTCCCTATTACAAATGGTAGATTGAACATTTTACCTTGCTTGTATCACAAAAATTGTAACATCTGGATTTTTTATGTGGCTAGGGCTCATTCTATGTACCTGTCAACATAGATTGATTGTGCAGAGCAAACCACAAAAAAACCCTGCATTGGTTGAACAAGCAGAGTTAGGAGTCTAATTGATAATAAACTGTATAGGAATGAACACATAAAGCAATGTGATTATATTTTATTAAAACATTATTATTACATTCTATTGGGTGTCATAATATAATAACACATAACCATATTGTTTATTATAACTTTATTATTATATTCTAACATAACCACGGTTCTCATCATTTAATATGATCTGGCATAGAACATCTCATACTAGAGTTTGCTCAGTGTCTATTCAAAAGCAACACTATTAATGTATCATCACATAAAACAGCTGTGCATATTTATATATTATAAAACCAGTTGTTCTCTGAGTACCCAACCCCCTAAGCTGGAAGACAAGGATGGGGAGCAGAATAAAGCCCCCATAATCCAAGAGGCAATGGTTAGCGAGTTGCTACACCACTTTGACGCACACAAGTCTATGGGGCTGAATGGGATCCACCTGAGAGTACTGAGGGAGCTGATGGACTTGCTCACCAAGCCACTTTTCCATCATCTATCAGCAGTCCTGGGTAACTGAGAAGGTGCCAGTTGCCTGGAAGATAGCAAATGTGATGCCCATCTACAAGAAGGGCCAGAAGGAGGATCCGGGGAACTACAGGTCTGTCAGTCTGACCTATGTGCCTGGGACAGTTTATGGAGCAGATCATCTTGAGTGACATCACATGGCACATGCAGTACAACCAGGTAACCAGGCCCAGTCAGCATGGGTTTATGAATGGCAGGTCCTGCTTGTCTAACCTGATCTCCTTCTGTGACAATATGACCTGCTTAGTGGATGAGGAAGAGGCTGTACATGTTGTCTACCTAGACTTTAGTAAAGCTTTTGACACCGTTTCCCACAGCATTCTCCTGGAGAAGCTGGCTGCTCGTGGCTTGGATGGGCATATGCTTTGCTGGGTGAAAAACTGGCTGGCAGGATGGGCCAAGAGAGTGGTGGTAAATGGAGTTAAATCCAGTTGGTGGTTAGTCACAAGTGCTGTTCTTCCCCAGGGCTCAGTATTGGGGTTGGTTCTGTTTAATATCTTTATCAACAATCTGGATGAGGACTTTGAATGCATCCTAAGTAAGTTTGCAGATGACACCAAGTTGGGTGGGAGTGTTGATCTGCTTAAGGGTAGGAAGGCTCTACAGAGAGATCTGGACAGGCTGGATCAATGGGATGAGGTTCAACAAGGCCAAGTGCCAGGTCCTGCACTTGGGTCACACCAACCCCCTGCAGCGCTAGAGGCTTGGGGCAGAGTGGCTGGAGCTGCCTGGCAGAAAAGGACCTGGGCATTTTGGTCGACAGCTGGCTGAACATGAGCCAGCAGTGTGCCCAGGTGGCCAAGAAGGTGAACAGCATCCTGGCTTGTATCAGGAACAGTGTGGCCAGCAGGACTAGGGAAGTGATTGTCCCCCTGTGCTTGCGCTGGTGAGACTGCGCCTTGAATGCTGTGTTCAGTTTTGGGCCCCTCACGACAAGAAAGACATTGAGGTGCTGGAGTGTGTCTGGAGAAGGGCAATGAAGCTGGTGAGGGGTCTAGAGCACAAGTCTTATGAGGAGAGGCTGAGGGAACTAGGGTTGTTTATCCTGGAGAAAAGAGACTGAGGGGAGAACTTGTCGCTGTCTGTAACTACCTGAAAGGAGATGGTGCAGGGAGATGGGGGTTGGTCTCTTCTCCCAAGTACCAAGTGATATGCAAGAGGAAATGGCCTCAAGTTGCACCAAATGGGTTACCAAGCATTGGAACAGGCTGCCCAGGGAAGCGGTTGAATCACCATCCCTGGAGGTATTTAAAAGACCTGCAGATGTAGCACTAAGGGACATGGTTTAGTGGTAATTTGGCAGTGCTTGGTTAACAGTTGGATAGTTGGATTTGATGATCTCAAAGGTCACTTCCAACCATAATGATTCTATGAACATTAAAAAAAAAAAAATTTCATTTTGACTAGGAAAAAAAATCAGTTCAGGTTAGATAATGGTAATACCATCTGGATAGAGCAAACCACCAGAAAATACAGATGCATAGGAAGATTGAATAATCGAAACATAAAATAAAGCATATATACATATGCTTTTTAATATACGTAAAATGTATTTTTATTCATATATATATGGGTTGCATGTTGACCTCCTGAGCATCAGATAATTTTCCATATCATGTATTATGCACATTTATTTAATTTGAAAGGCACAATCACAGGAAGATATAGAAAGTTTTGGCACTGAACAAGCTTTGGCTAATTCTCAGCTCTTATTTCATCAGCTTTAAAGAAGGTAGTATTTTGTATAAAAGTGTAATCACAAAGTAGGAAATCAGAATTGCTGAACCTCTTTTTATGCTGAAGAAGCTAATGGCACAAGGAGAAGTGACGTAAAGAGTGTCAGACAGCTTCAAACTTTGTTAAAGCCTGTAACTTTGACAAACACTCTTCTGCTCAACAGAAATTGCGGATAATCCTTTTTATGCTGTAAAAGTGGTTGATGTGAGAGGTATGAAAGGCGAGTGACGTTGCTGGAGGATATATTAAGCCGCACAGCAGGTTGGTTTATCTGGGTTTTCTGTAAATACAGATTTTCTGTAACGGTGCGTGGAGATTGAACTCCAACCTGCGTATATTGAATTGGAAAGCCTGGAGGAGTATTGAGTCTCACTAGGGAAAAAAAAAACAAAGGGGCAAAGTTTGAGTGGTTCAGGACATTGAGGGATTACAGTCTGGGGGTAAAAGCATGCTGGTTTTTTTTTCTTGCCTGGGGAATTTGAATACGATGAGAGACTAGCTGCATTACAAGTAAATAGTTGAGTTTAGAAACCTGAAAGAACTGTGGGGACATCCTCCTGGAATATAAACCCATTTATGTTCCCCAGGGAAATTAGATTATGAAGTAATAGGATGAAAGAATGAATTCTTTTCTTGGGTAACATACCATTAGTCACAGCTGATAGGAACTCTGGCATGATCTATTTCTGTTGGGCACATGCTTTCTCAAAGGGACTCTAATAAACTAGTTGAGTATGTACATATTTACATAATTTCATTTCTTTTGTCCATGAGAACATGTTCTAAAGATTATACCTCACATCTTAGATGACTCCTGGCATTTCTTCAACTGCTTTCCTCCCCATTCACCATCTGGCTGAGACTTTAAAGCTTTTACCTAATAGTTAGTCACCATGCATCTCTGAAAAGCCTGATTCAGAGTTGGAAGAGAACTAGTGCAAGGCGTTTGTTTGTACGCTAAAGTTCGAAGAAGTTTCTTTAGCCTTAGGTATTTCTCAAGAAATTTCCCAGAAATCCCCCTGATTTCTTTTTATGTTCTAACTTCATTCCTTTTTCCCCTATACATTTTTCACTTTTAGAGGTATTGGTCTGCTTCTGCTACAGTACAGATAAATCAGTCATTTAAACAGGTGTTTTATTCTTTATTGTATTTGCCCATCTTCTTCCCCATTTTTACAAATCAAATTGATTCTTGATCAGCTTAACTTTACCAAGAAAATACCACCTCTAATAAGCATTAAGAATGAGGTTTTGGAAGATTTTTCTTTCTTTATGTCTTTATTTAAGGTGTTGATTATTGGTCTAATTAAGTCTTTTGATAAGGAGATGAGAATTCTCCAACATTTCCAGGTTTTGGAGGAAAACATTTGGAAGTGAACAGTTTAGAGATGCTGATTTGATCTTGTCATTGCAAAATACATAATATACATCTATGGCTTTCTTTTTGTTCTTAAATTCATGTGAGTAATATTCCACAGAGAGCAGAGTAGCAAAGTTTAGTTGTTTCTTCTTGTTTCTTCTCTGCCTCTAGAAGAGGTATAGCTCTTACATGCTACAGAATATTCCCCTTTTAAGTATGGCTCAGTGTCACCTTGATCAGTCTCCTGATGTTGCACAGAAATTCTGGTACACGGTGCTGTTTCTATTGCTGGTAAGGTATGCCTTCGTATGGATGGCTTCATTTGAAGGCCACTTTGGATAAAAATGAATACTATGTTTATTCTCAGGAACACCAATACTGACTTAAGGATACAATGAAGTTTGTGTCTCTAGCTTTGGCTTCATCCACTTGTTCTGAGCAGCTAGTTCATTCTCACATTCTTAATCCTTCTGCCAAGACATCCTGTCATGAGTTTGGCTCAGGGATTTAGGATGGGAATTTCCATAGTCTTCCGAAAGCTTCACTGGTGCCTATTAGAGGGAAGACATGAATGATCTGACTGTAGTTGTGGGAAGCACTCTGAAATACACTGTTTAACTTTGAAATTGCAGGTTTATCCTTATTTCCATCCAGCCCCTTGCCAGATTCTGCTACTCAGAAAGAACTGATGCAGTACATTCACAGTGAGTTGGAATAATTTTGCTTTCACTGTTATAATTTAAACTTCTTCTCCTTCCTCCTGTTTACTTTTATTCCTATAGTGGATGTTTCATTTCTCCTGTCTTTCCAATACTACAAAGAAGAGGTTGGCAACTTGAGCACCTTTGAGTATTACTTTGAGAAAACCGAATCTTATCATATTGGAGTTATTGATGATTACACCTAGGGTAAACTTAGATAAGTTTATTATAGTATTGTTCCTATGTATTTGTTCCATATTCTTCCTGTGAGAAATGCAACAAAATACTAACAGCTCCATTCCGTGCTGGTGTGGCCCACATTAAACTACGAGAGGATGGCAGGCAGAGAAAGAGATTGACAAGGATAACAAGGCACTTAGTTTGGGTTTAGTGGACAGTAGAACCACAATGTCTGTGACGAAGCTGTCTAGACAAATGACTTGACTAACAGTTGTACATGAAATCGTACATACCTGGAATCAGTCGTGATGTGATTATCCGGTGCTGTGAGTCATAGGAGAGCTAATTTGCAACATGCTTCTGTCCTAAGCAGTTTACCTGGAGACCGTAAGCTACTGGGCAGTAATTTTCTGTGTAAATGCAAATGTCCTTTGCTTTACAAAACATACACTGTACTGGCTTCTACTGTTATACTTGGCTTCTATTATACTTTGGATCTGGACCCTTCGTTGAAGGATTGAAACAGTGGAAACACTGCTTTAACTATAGAGAATGCCTGTTGATACATATCACAAATACACTGCTTGCCCTGTGTTACCACTGTACATTGAGGTTTACTGACTCAAACGTTCATTGTCTCTCTGAGCTTTTGCCACATGGAGCTGGAATGAATCCTAAAGTATGTTCCTAAATATTATTTTCCTCACATAGCCACATGAACAAGATGGATAATCTGAAATTGCTGCTGAGCCCCCAGCTACTCCGCAGGCAAAGAATCCCCTTTTTATATATATTCCCCCAATCAGTAAAGCTCCCAAGAAGAGATGTAGCTGCAGTTCAGAATTTGCCTTTTCCCACAACCATTAATGGTTCTGGCTTTCACAAAGTTCTCATTTCCAAATGAACTAGCATCAGTTAACACATCAAACTTCTTAAAGGGAATGTGAATGGAGAAGAAGATAAAACCACTCATACCATCACTCACATCAAATGAGGAGTCACCTGTTTATGCCTGGGCAAAACAGACCATCAGTTGAAGACCTGCAGTACTTTATTAGCTTGCCCTTTGTTTGCTCTTAAGGTTCTTATGGCTGCTGGCTTCTCACTGAAGGCATCTTGCCTGTTGAAATAGCATCTCTTTGGTTAAAGAAGGGACAAGTGGACCACTGCCTCTGGGCAGTGATTAATTATTAGAGACTTATGCATCCACATAGGCAAATGCCTAATAAGAGCCACTTAGGATGTAAAAGTTTAATGTGGGTATCAGGAGAATACTCCTTCAGTGTGTTCTCAACAGTGATAATGCCATATTACTAGCTTAATTAAATCACTGTATAACCTCAGTCAGAAATTGAACTGACTTAAAAAAATGTGGGGAAACTGTCAGATGCCACTTTTAAGGTTCAGGTGTCTACTAGGGAAATGAAATTGATAATTCATGCCATACCCTGTGGTTGTAAAAGACAGTTGGACATTGCAGAAACTGAAATCTATCGATCATGCAGCATAGATGGACTACTTAAAATTTGGACTGCAGAAATTACTGGTTAAAGTCCTTATGTGTTTTAAGAGGGAAGTATTTTAGCTGATAGTCCTTCTGTAAATACCCTGATATTAAACTGCAGTACCTGATCAACAGGTGTTCAACTGTCCAGAGCCACTGGAGGCAGTGTTCTATTGATGAACAACCAATATTTATCTTCAGGGTCTGATAGAACAACAAGAAGGCAGAGGATGTCAGACATCGTCTTCACTAGCGCTACTTGCATTATTCAGTTAAAATACAGGCAGAAACATGGATAATGAATGTCAGGAAAAGAAAGGAAAAATAGATTTTAAATTATTGCAAAGTCAGGAACCCAGAATTATTTAGTTCAAAACTTCTGTGAAAGAGCAGTTTTCTTATCTTCCGGTGTCAAATGTAGAATTTTTTTTCTTTCTGAACATAGAAACACTCTGCTATGAGTCATCTTAGTCCCAAACTGAGTTGAATTAATTGGAGAAAATACAGTATTAATCTTTTTCTTAACATTTACCAACAGTAGTTGGTAAAGATTAAATAGTAAATGCTATTTGTTTATTTCTTCTGTGATACCTCTGCCAGTGTTTAATACTAATAAATGTGCTTATGAATTTACCGATCAGTTAGCCTATGTCACCTGGAAGATGACATCCACTGTGCTCACGTTTGTATTCTTTCTCTTCTAGATTACTGGAGAGTCCACTCCTCAGAGTGCTGAAGATTGACTGCTTGGAGTAACCCAGCAATAAGGAAGTACCAGCCAGTGTATTTGTTGCCATAATGAGATTGAGAACCTCCTTCCTGGTAAGTGGAAAGCTGACTGACCCAATCATTTATCTAATGAAGATAGAGAAATGGAGGTCCATGGAGTAAAGGATTACTTCTTATGGATAGCAGTTGGTATGACGTGGTTATGAATCATGAGAAAATAGTTATTTTTGAAAGAGCTGAAAGAAGACTATGAAACATTTCAGAAATACCAGGGGAAATGTGACTGCACTGAGTCTTAGAAATACAGTTTTCATGATTTCCAATAATTGGTCAAAAGCGATTAATGCCTTCACATTTCTTACTTCAAAAGAGACCAGAGTTACAAGCTCTACTAGATAGGAAAGATTTCTACCACATAGAATTTAATTTTTTTTAAGTGTACACACTTGGTCACATCCTTTATTCAGACAATGAAATTTACACTACTTTGGTTGAAATTTAGATTGAAATCTTTGGTAATTGCTAAAGGAACTGTAGTTTGACTAAGGTGATATCTCTGTCAGAGGTAAAAAATGAAGTAACAAAGCATGTTCTGTCATTGGACAGAGGAACCAAGCACCAGCATTACCTTCTGTTCAGAAGACTGGAGATAATTTTTAATACCCTTATACTGCCATTGTGCAAAAGGGAAAAAAGGCAAGGAACAATATTAAGAGATAACCAATAGACCTTTAAGACAAATAGGCCTCAGATTGTGTTTTGACAATAGTTCTTTGAAGTTAATAGTTAATAAAAAAAAAATAGCAAGGAAAGCTGTCAGACATGAATAAGAACAGAAGTGAGAGATGAACTAGGATCTTCTAGGAATACAGATGGTAAAGGGATAGATTTGAGATAACAAAAATAGCTATAGCCAAATGCTTTAGCGGGTTATGATGATTTTATATTATTAATAATGAAAGAAGAGCTTTTCTTTGAAACCCCATTCAGTTAGCCCTGAACTGATGTTCATGAGGAGGTTCCCACTGCAGACATCCTAAGATAGAATTCTTAGAGAGTTTTGTTGAAAGGTTGGTAAATTAGGCAGGATTTCTTTTCCAGTGGATTTACCGGAAAAATACCGACACTTAAAGTCAGGAAGAAGCTTTAAACCTTGTTAAATTCCGTTCATTTTTATTTAAGAAGTAATATCATTTGCATGTATTCAGTTATGAATATATTGTGAATTACAGGGATTTTATTTTTCTTTGTTTCCGTGTTATGTTCCTTAAGTAGGATTGTAAGTGATGTCCTTTCCAGTTTATTGTTGGTGATAATGTAATTTCTCTGAGGATGTTTGTGGAAGAATCTTGGTTCCCAGCTTGTGTCTTTTGGTCACTGTTTGCATTCCTTCTGTATAACCTTGACAAAACTCTGTATAAATTCTGTAAAATTTTTTTCTTCGTACTCTTCACATTCTTTGCATTTTGCTGATCTTGTGGAACTCAACTGAAAAACAAAATGCAATAGTAAAGCAGGACACTGATCTATTTATCCTGGTAGAGAACTAACCATTGTTTGTTCTGTTTTTGTGAATAACTCACATGCAGCCAATGGCTACACAAAGCATCGCTGGAGGCTGCCATGGTACTTATGGTGTGTGCAGCTCCAGGCTTGCTTTCTGAGTAGCATCAACTTTGAAAGATACAGCACTTCACTGAGAGATACAGGGGGCTGTCCCTTCGAAAGTCAGGATACTTTCCTCTGAGCATACCCAACTTCGGGTACTGAAGTTATAAACTGTTATTTATACATACACATTCAAACACCCTGACGTATATATGCATACACAGCAAAAAGTATTTCCTTTGATGGGAAAAAAAAAACCCACTAAATTCTGCTTTTTCGTTGTTGTATGTGTAGCTTTTTCCCTGTCAGGTGTACAGGTAACTGGATCCCGTTTGCTTTCACTTGTGCCATCCCACCTTTATATAACAAAAGAGATATTTCTCGTACTGAAGAAACACTTTTGATTTGCCATTTTTTCCACAGACTGTTGATGTTACTTACCTTGTTATTTTCTAAGCTTGCATTTCCATTTTTCCATATGTTGAGTACATCCTGTCTTTTGCTACACTTTTTGATATCACATTCATGAAGAATCACTTTCGTCTCTAAGAAAAAGCATCTAATTACAGGTTCTCGGCATTCTTTCTGAAAAAAAAAAAGAAGTTGCAGTAGTTTTACAATTAAAAAGGAATAAGTGACTGTAAGATATAATTGACTGTGAAGTGGCTGATTTTGATTTACTGGATAGCTCCTCTTACTATTCAAATACTTTTAAATATCTGCAAAGATTGGCTTTGAGAGCTAATAACATAAAGATCAGCCAATTTGCTAAGATGATGTGGTGTCTTGGTGAAGAACATAGGAAAATAGTTAATTAGGATAGGAATTTACAATATAATTAAACATGGTAGAATTAAATTAGTATGATTCTTAGTTCTGGAACTTTCATTCAGAACTCTGAATTCAGAATAGGTAGAGGAGAAGAGAAAGTAGGTATTACCTGTATTCCACAAATTAAGAAAAAGAAGCAGGGGGAAAAGAAGCAGAGGAATTAATTTCTCCATCAAGTCAACAATAAAGCCAAGAAGTCATCCCAGGTTGTCTGACTTTCATATCAGACTGTCCCACTTTAAGAAAATCTTCCTGACATTACAGGTATTAAATCAGCCATTACAATGGATTGACCTCTCTGGCTCAGTTCAGTTAAGAGAGTGTGTGTGTGGATGTGGACGTGCATGTTTTGTGACCTATTTTCCTGTCATGTACAGGGCTAACTGTACAGACACATCAGATTCTGTGCTCTCTCAGGCTTGCCAAATCCACTGAGCACACCGACATTGCTGTATTCTGCTTGCACACTGAGACTATTCTGCACTGAGGCAGTCAGTCCATCATTTCTAGGAAATCTTTCGTTAACTCTTTAGGTACAGGATTCATGTATGGTCTGCACAGTCTTTGTGTGAAGGTTTATGTTGTCTGGAAAGCAGTGTCTCAGAAGCAGGCTACTACCACAGCAATGAATCCAGCCAATTCCACCATGGCTGTACCAAAAGTGACTACTAGGAGTGGGCTATTGGCTGGATTCATTTTCTTGGGGGGATACATGTGTCCCATGGAGTGCAGACGGAGCTCCACAGCAACAGGTTATGAAAAAGTCTCTTCAGGAATGAATTGATGGAAACTACATTTAAAGAGATCATATTTTCCATAGGTTTCTATGATTTTATTAAGAACTACATTGACAAATTAACATAATTCATACTTTGCAGAATAAATTATAATCTCCAACTATAAATCCTTACAGTACCTAGGTTTTTGCTGCTAAGCTAAGGAATGACAAAAGCAGAGAAATGCACAGGTAGATGCTGACAGTTACTCTCCATATTCCACTTCTCCGATTTTTTTATTCCTTTAAATAGTGTATGTTGTTAAATAATCAACTTTGGAAATATTTTCTCTGACACTTTTTTCCTCCATCAAATTACAACCAAATACCAACATTGTTTTAGTAGTGTTTGCTTTGATAATATAATTTTGGATCATCCTTTTTAATTGATTAATTTTAATAGCAGGTGATTCAATAAAAAAGAATTAATACCTGCTTACATAATTTATCATAAGTACTTTAACTAACAGAACTGTTCCTTCCTAGGCAAATTACTTGATTTCTGAAACTTTTCTCAAATTAGACCAAAGCTCCTTTATGGAAAAGTTGCTAGTAAAGGAAGGAAGCTACCATATCAGACCAGTTGTTGTCAAATTTTAAGTTTACTTACATCCTCGTCTGTGTTTGCAGTGTATAAACTGACATCAATATCCTAAAAGAAAACAAGAGTTAGAATTATGAAAATTAACTAACAGATTTAGAGACAATAAAACTAACTCTGCAAGACATGGATGACCTCTAAGTTCAAAGGCCCAATCCATCCAGGTACTGATAGCCAGCAAGTCAGGGGATCCACCTAGTAACCTGCAGGATGACCTTCTCTGTGAGGAGGAACTCATCAGAATTGAGTCCCACAATACTTCCTCCCAAGGAGCTAACTCCCAAGCCCACTGCCCCTTTTCTTAGGAAAGCTGAGAAAGAAAATAATATTTAATTCTAGAGTATGCAGTATTTGGTCAACTCCCAATTCCCTTTTACCTTCTATTCCTTTGCTTCCACCCATGAAAAAGCATTATACAAACACCCTCCCTTTTCCTGCTCCCCATTACCGACACATCTTAGCTGAGTACAGTGCTAAATATTTAATTATGTCTGCTTCTATGATTATATGAAATGCTGACTTTTTAATTAACTTACTTTGGAAGTCTTGATCCGCTCCAGATCTTTCAGAACTTCCGCCCACTTGCAATGACCTGCTGCTGTCTTTGATACATAAGCACTAGAACAGAAGAAAGCCAATGACTAGTAGTAGGTATACACAACTTTTATGCTGAGAAAATGTCAGAGGTTATTAAGTTACTGTAGATGCATTGTTTACATGTACATATACCTGTGGTAGATGTGTGGGGCAAGTGTATTTGACAAATCATAAAATCATATATACATAGAAACCGTATCTCAGTCACACACTATATAAACAGTCAATATGTTTTTTGAAAATACTGGTTTTATAGAACAAAATGTAAGAGGAAGGGTCAACTACTTAATGTAAAATACCACAATTCTTTTAAAGTATACCAAAAAAATCACAAATTTCAAAGTTTCTTATACTGAAAATTTCCTTCCCTGCTACTATGGAATTTCTACCTTAAGCCTTATAGAAATAGTACTTGTCATTTTAGATGTAATTTTTTGTGTACAGGAAAGCTTCTTCCTGCTCTGGGTAAGAGTTTGCTCAAAGTGAACCATTAAAGGGTGGAAGGAAGATTTCCTTCTCCTTGAATGATTTCTGGAATGTGAGTTGCAGTTTTAATGTGTCCCCACTTGAATCCTTAATTTGGATGCCTTTCAGTTCTGCTGTACTGTAAGTAACATACAACAGTGTAGGGAATCACAGACAAATCACAGAATGATACAGGGTTGGAAGGGACCTCTGGAGATCGCCTAGTCCAACCCCCCTGCCAAAGCAGGTCCACGTAGAGCAGGTTGCACAGGAACGTGTCCAGGTGGGTTTTGAATGTCTCCGAGACATTCCAACAGAGACTCCAACACCTCTCTAGGCAGCCAGTTCCAGTGCTCTGCCACCCTCAAAGTGAAGAAGATCCTCGTCATGTTTAGATGGAAATTTTTATGTTCAAGTTTATGGCCATTCCCTCTTGCCCTGTCCCTGGGCACCACTGAAAAAAGACCGGCCCCATCCTTTTGACACCCACCCTCTAAGTATTTATAGGCATTGATCTGATCCCACCTCAGCCTTCTCTTCTCCACACTAAAAAGACCCAAGTCCCTCAGCCTCTCCTCATAAGAAAGATGCTCCAGGTCCCTAATCATCTTTGCAGCCCTCTGCTGTACCCTCTCCAGCAGTTGCCTGTCCTCGAACTGGGGAGCCCAGAACTGGACACAGTGCTGCAGATGAGGCCTCACCAGGGCAGAGTAGAAGGGGAGGATGACCTCTCTCGACTTGCTGGCCACACTGTTCTTGATGCACCCCAGGCTGCCATTGGCCTTTTTGGCTACAAGGGCACATTGCTGGCTCACAGTCATCCTGTTGTCCACCAGGACTCTCAGGTCTCTCTCTACAGAGCTGCTATCCAGCAGGTCAGCCCCCAACCTGTACCGGTGCGTGGCGTTATTCCTCCCCAGGTGCAGGACCCTGCACTTGCCCTTGTTGAATTTCATCTGGTTTCTCTCTGCCCAGCTCTTCAGCCTGTCCAGGTCTTGTTGTATGGCGACACAGCCTTCTGGTGTGTCAGCCACCCCTCCCAGTTTTGTTTCATCAACAAACTTGCTGAGGCTACATTCCACCCCTTCATCTGGGTCATCATCCAGTCATGCCATCGTAGAAGGCTATCAGGTTAATCAGACATGGTTTCCCCTTAGTGACACCATGTTGACTATTTCTGATAGCTTTCTTTTCCCCCATATGCTTTGAGATGACACCCAGAATGAGCCATTCCATCACCTTTCCAGGGATGGAGGTGAGGCTGACTGGCCTCACCAGACCAGTTGTTTTGGGAAATTGGTTTAAAACAAGCAGTTGTTAAGCATTTAAGCCTTACGCCAAAGCTCAAAAATTACAAGAGTTTTTGGGAAAGAAAAAAAGGGGGGTTTATAAGAAGAATCAGAAGACACTATGTTTTTGATGGGGTGGAAAGAGAGAAGAAAGGTCAGACTTTAGCAAAGAGATTTGTCTCAGGGGCACAAGGAGAAAACAAGTGGGGCATGTAGCCCCTACAAGCAGGACCAGTTTTCTAACACAGGAAACTGGAGTGAGAATGGAAGGAGGTGTGTCATATATATAATTGAGCATACATATTTAAAAATCCTCACATGTGGTGTTTTTTCGTTGCAAAGACACACGACAGTTGTTGGAGGTCTTTAAATGCAACAGTTCCAACAACTTGATGGTTATCATGGAGATTAGGGCCAAGGTGCGTTCTTGATCCGACTGAACCTAATCAAAGACAGAGTAAAGAAAGGGACTGTGGCCTGTGAAGCACCTGGGGACGGCATATCACAGCAGGAGAACATCTTCTCTCTAAATGGACTGTAGGCAAGTAACAGCTGTAATAGTAAAAATAAATAATTCAAATTTACTGTCTAATTAGCATTGACTTTGTAGTTACCATAGGAAGAAGATGATTAGTCCCTTCTCATTCCTTAAAAGGCAAAAGAAATGGCTGTTCAGAAGAAGATACAGCTGATACTGCAGACAAATACTTTTCAGGTGTGTTTTCTGAAAGACACAACCAAGAAAATAGCTCGTCACAATTTGATTTCACAGGATTTTGCTTTAGTGCTGACTTAATTAACCATTTTGACAAGACATCCCATCAAGGTAAGACTACCTGTTGTGTGTAGATTGAAAGACCAACTGATTTGTAGCTTGCAGAAATACATAATCACTTTACAAAGCAGTTGATAGAAGATCAGATGCTGAAGACACACTGCAAAATTCTGAACTCACCCTCAGCTCCCAAAGTATGTATTCTCTCATACTGCAGGTGGCAATTTAATGCAGGGACAATAGTAAAGAACTTCTGTTTTGTTTTCCGCCCTGGAGAGCTTTCCCCTGGCTACCTTTTGCCACCCAAATTCTATGCATTATCTACAACTATAACATTACCTACAACATTGTGGTTACGTATATGTGAAACTACATCAAATGCTATGGTATATGTATATATCTTAGAAATAATGTTTAGATATAGTACATATTTATACTTCTTTACACAGTGTATGTACCTCTAATAGTGGGAAGTGATGCATTTAAGAATTCTGTCAGTGGAGTCTGGCAACTAGAAATAAGGAGGAGGTGTGAGCTGTGCATTGACCATCGGTAAACATTTCTCTGTGCACAGCCTGGGAACCGTTGTTCCAAAGTCACAGGTGCTTTGCTTTAAGTTGATAAAGTTCCTTTACAGAGCTAGATTAATTATCTGCAACTGTACTTTTGATCCAATTTTTTATTTCTTATCATATGTGCAACACTTTTATGTTAACTCACTCAAGTGGCGATTCTTTATCAGTGGTTTATTTACATACTAACTTGCAAGTGAATATTTAAAAATGGACCAGAGAACATAATAAATAAGAGCTAGCACTGTGCAGTGGTAAAAATACCAAAATGGGGGCTCAATCCGTACGTTGTCAGGTTTGCAACTGACTTGCTGAAAGCCACCTTGTTTATCATCTACTGGTACAGCCAGGAGAGTAAGGCTTACATGTATCACAGGGGACTTCTGAAGAGTAGTTGTAACAAATATTTGTTACTTTCTTAAATAGAAAATGTTTTAAAAACGTTGCAACTATTTTTCTTCCAAAACCCACAGATACAACTTAAATAGCATAATAACCTAATAATGAATTTCCACACTCAATAATGGGAAGCAGTGCCAGACACTTTTATCATCTGTGTGTGTCCAAAACCTATTAAATAAGAAGTATGTAAATGAATGATAAATAATCTAAATTACGGTAAGGCCAGAGCAAGTAGTATCCATCTTATGAACTATTTAAGTATGAAACATGCCTTTTTATTGTTACCCAAAGTATGTTTAAAAACAAGACTCAACCTGTTACTGTTTCTACAACAATTGGAAATTAAAAATACGTGAGTATTAAAACAAAAATATTAAGTATATAGAAAAATATATTTTTCCAAGCATACAAGAATGTAATGGAAAAGAAATATTAACGGCTTGGCTATGGTCAAAAGAGCTAAATTGTTTTGTTACAGTACAACAGAAAGTCTGTAACCTTTCCACAGTTAATATTATTTTATCTGAAATTTGTCATGGTGTTGGTTTTGTGGGTTGTTTTGTTTTGTTGTGTTGTTTTTTGGATTGTGTTTAAATCTGCATCTTAACTGTTTTGATTTGGTTTGTCAGTCCTTTAAAAAAATCTTATTTTGTTTTTTGTCTTTTTTTTTCTTTTAAATTTGAAGTTCAAAAGTAGCCTTATGGGGAAACTCAAAGTACATTTAAAGAAATTTAAGATCTTGTTGGATACAGCTGAAGAAAGCATGTTTTAATCCCGTGTTTAACTTTTTTAAAACATGTTTTAACAAAACTATTTAAAATTTATTAGAAACATTTTACAGTAGGTAAACATTGTGATCATTTTACAAGCTGGCTTTTATCAAATGAGATGACGTGGCTACAAATGAAAATACTAAAGACTTCTGTTGGGTCCATAAGCACTTATCAGCCTTGTGTTTCATAATTAACAGTATGGAGCCTTAAAAAGCTGATTTGAGAGGAAGTTCCAGTCTAAATGCATTGTCAAATTTATGCTGTAGAACAAAGTGTTCAAGGTGAGGAAAATAATACATTATAGTACCTAATGAATAATGGGCCAGGTTTACCATTAGTTTGTCATGTGTTTTCTTTTTTTAAGATGTGATGACAATTAAATGCTGTGTTCTTTTAATGATTAACCTTGATCTTTTGTTTTCTAAAATATGGTAGATAACTTTGGTAACTTTTTTATTGTAATGAAATAATCATTGCTAATTTAAAATAAAAGCTTAGTTTTTATAAGTAACAGAGAACTTCACTGATTGTAAAATATATAAAAAAATATATTATATGCATATTCTAAAGGATATTTCATTTTCTTATAGAGAAAGTGGCTCTTAATGTCAGTAGATTGCCATACACATTCCTTTCAACAATTCAGGGCCCTTTGTACTTAAATTTCTTCATTAGTTCATTCAAACTGTTATTTAACAACCAAAGAAATGTTGGCTCACTTATATGCTTTTATAAATTACTCTCCTGCCTTGAACACACATTGTTGTAATGTAAAAATTTTCTTTGGCTATTGTCAGTTTTTCACTTTTACTCTGTTTAATCATTAACTAATTATTCTCTGTATTCATTCCATCTCTGATACTTACCCTTGTTTTATGGAAGCTTGAACTTTGGACAAGGGAGCAGCTCATATTTAAATACATACATATTCTTATCTGTAGATTGTGTCCTGATAACCTGCAAATCTAGGTTAAGGGTTAAAGCTTCTGTTATTCCAAAATGCAACTGAGAGTTATGATATACACAATAATCTGTTTGGTAAAGGAATACTGTTTTTTTATAATGAAGGTAAAATCAAGCACTTTAAGAGCAGTTACTGTTGAGTGAAATCTAAGCCACAGCAGTACTGTTTTTAAAGAAGTAAACATAAGCAAATGACAAAACTTTTCTTTAAGAAGGCAGAAAAACTTGCTGATTTTGCTGTTTTGACTGTCACAGCAACTATAGACTAACCATAATGTTAGTCAAAAGAAAATATTCGTAGCTCTTTACAATATTTAAGGTACGTGTGAAGGAAAGTACTGAAAGCTAAAATTACATGTTTTTGCTTGTATGCCATATACCAAGATTTCTTTAATATTTGCTTATTAATTTGTCAGTGAATCCTTGAGATGCGATATTCATAACTAGAAATTTTAGTTCCTGTGCAAGTTGGTGTTATCTACAAAAGTCCCCTCTTTTTTATTCCTTATTTTGAACTGTATTTTTATTCTTTCTTAGAAAATTCAGATCCTGAAACAACAACCTCTTGTTTATGCTTTCAATACTGTTCCTCAGTCTAAAACAGCTCTTTCCTTCATTGGGACATCTCTTTCATAAGTAAGTAGACAGCAGTCTTTTCTTACCCTTCGTTTTGCTAGACTATTGTACAAGGTCTGATTGGAATGGAGTTAATTTTCTTCATAGTAGGTAGTTTGATGCTACGTTTTAGATTTGTGACCAAAACAGTGTTGATAACTTAGCAATATTTTAGCTATTGCTGAACAGTGCTTGCAAGGCCTTCTGTTTTTCTCACCTTGTTCTCCCCTAGCCCCCCCAGCAAGAGGGGGGATATGGCCAGCACAGCTGACCCAAACTGAGCAAAGAGATATATCACACTGTATAAAATTGACTTAACATCAAAAGGAGGGGGGAAGTTTTTCAAAGATAACCATTGCTTGGAGACTGGCTGGGCATCAATCTGCTGTTGGGAACTGGTGAGCGATAGCTTTTGCATTAATTGGGGTGGGTTTTTTTCCTTTTTTTCTTTACTTATTAAACTGTCTTCTTCTTAATCCCTGAGTTTTTTCTTTCTTTTACCCTTCTAGTTCTCTCTCCTATCTGGCTAGGGCGGGCACTGAGCAAGCAAGTGGGTGGCAGCTCATTTGCCAGCTGGAGTCAACCCACTACAGCTATACAATGCAATCTCTTGCATACACTTGTTTCCGTTTCCGTGATCTTCCTAGCAGTCCTCATCTGCTTCATTGCTCTTGAAAACAAGGGACTAGAAGCATGCAACACACTACGATCTCATGAAGGATTTAGAAACTGGTGCTAATGTTTTCACCTTCCATGGGAAATAAGGAACTCACTAGTGCCAGTGTTTTTTTAATGACTGTATCAAAGTGGTGGCTCATACTTCAATAATATATTCCCCTGCCAGAACTTTATGTCCCTGCCTTCCAGAATCCTGGGAGGTCTGAAGTATCTTTCACTATTTGCAAAAAGTCCTCCCCTCCCTTGCCAAAAAAAACCCACAAAACCAAACAGCACAAAAAGCCAAAAGTCTAACTTGCATAATTTTTGATTACTCTCGATATTTCCCTAACTTCTTGACCTCTAGCATAAGGCTTTTTTCTTGATCAGTCCTTTCTTTCTTTGCCTCTGGGCTTTCTGGCCTGTCTTGATGGTGCTCATAGGTGTCACTGGTCCTTCCATTCCTTACCCCTGTAAGCAAATCATCCTTCTCAGACTACTCTCTCTTGTAATAACCTCCATTCCATTTTTGTTCAGCCTTGGCTTCTTGGTTTCCCTCTCTCTTTTGTGTGTATGATGTGTTGCTCTTCTCTTGTTTGTTGCCAAACGATGTTTTGTTTCTGCCCATTTCTCATCTTCATTCTGTAGTGCAATAGACCTCTTCTTGCACATTATTTATCCTATTTTACCCTATTTAGTCAGTTTCTATTTCTGCCCTGTTATACAGATATGTGTCCTCAATGATTTTTCTTTGACTTCTTGTGAAATAAAGGGCTGTAAATCTTACCTTCTCTGTTACTGCTGCAAATTTCCCTCTAAAATCGTATCATCACCTCCAACTCAAGTTCTTGGAAGTTTTATTGAGCAACATCTCAGGCATACAGTAGATTTTTCAGATTCATATTCAAGGACTGTTTACATCGTGCAGAGCTGAGCTCTGCACCCATTCATCTGCATGGTTTCTGCAGTTCTTCTCCTTTGGTCTCCTTTGCCACAATAATTGTAGCCTCCTTTAGAGAACTCTGCCTCTTCCCCCAACAAAATCTCATCCTGTGGCACTTATTCTGCTGTTCTGTGTTTGTTGGCTCCCCTAATTGTTCCGTCTTCTTGTGCTAGGGCAATCCCTTTCAAGGGGATGAAGCGCTAAGTTGCAGCACAGCTAGAGTGCTGCATCTATTTAAGGTTCTGAATTGTGCAGAGTAGTATAATATTCAAGCTCCTTCTCTATGCTCAGAAGCATAGAGACCATTGTTAATGTCAGAATCTGTAAGACTGGGAAGAAAATCTGATGTTTTTCCTACTTGTATCCTAGTCTTGTAAAAAAGAAGCTTTTTTTTTTTTTTCAGGATTTTTTTTGTTCAGGAGAGAAGCCATGGAGAGTAAAGATTCCATAAGCTAATGGAATTGACTAGAAAAGGAATGGAGTCCATAAAGAAAGCAATATTTCTGAACTAGATAGATGTTTCAGTATTGAGCCCTTAAATAAGTAATTTTGAAATCAAATTTTCATGGATCCTGAGTAAGTTTTAGGGGAAAGATCTGTTAATGCCTTGTTATGGAGTAAATGTTGGAAAACACTGCAAGTCAAAGGAGCAGACTCATTGAAGGATCTCTCTGCTTGCCCATTCATTCCTAAGTTCCTCCGGACAGTTTAAAGGGAACAACGAAAGAGAAACAAACAAAAAAACCTTGAATATGAATTAGTGTCAGAATGTATTTATTGTGATGGGATAGAATTCAGAGATAAAAACAGAGAAACACGTTCATGTACTCTGAGACAATAGAAGCTCTGCAGCTGATGCTGCCTATAGGTGCAGCTCTCTAAACACACCTTGAGAGTAATTTCATTTGTGTTTTACCGATACCAGCAGAAAGTAATATTTTCCTGTGGAGGAATCTAGTACCAGGGCCTTAAATCCTTTCCCAGTTTCTACTGACTAGTCCCATCTATCAAAGAAATGTATTTTACAGCTCTGGTAAACACCGTTTGATGCAGCATCCATTTAAAAGTTTCTTCTTTGCTATCATGGTGCCCGAATCCATTATGATTCCACAGCCATTTTAGTTCCTCTTCTCCCTTCGTACCCATCTTTGCATAGAAGCCTAGGAAATCAGCCCTCAAGCTCCACCAGGTGTTACCAGCAGCTCTCCTCCTCAAGGTTTGAAGGCAAAGCTTTACATGTTTCTGTCGAGCTTGTACTTACTGATCCAGAAAGGAATTCAGTGGAATTACTGAGTGTTAAACCAAATCACATGCTTGAATGCTCGTCTGGATGAAAGCCAAAACCTGCCTTAGATTGTTATGTCGTCAAGCCTTTATTTCAGTAAGCTGAAGTGCTTTCCGAGAAGTTCTGTATTTAGCTAGAGTTAGGCACACTAAAGCGCTTTTGCAGCTGCCATTTTAAAATTGGGCATTCTTTAAATATTATTCCTATTTGATTACTTCCCTTTCACACACCCACTCCCCTAGAACTAGAGCTTTCCTTGGTTTTATTTTATAGTGGTGACTTTCTTGTGAAGTACTATTCTACCTAGCTTATTCTGCTTGTATGTGAGTAGTGTTGACCTTCAAAAGAATATTCTCAGTAATCAGCATGGCTGGAAACTCAGGTTAATCAATTTTGCATTTATGTGCTCTTGTTTGCTTAAATACTTGTTGATTTGCTTTTGACGGTCATCCATTAGGAGTTTCTTCTCCCGTATGCTCTTGCTAACTGGCATTTATGCCAGAAAGTAAAGTTTACAATGCCTATTTGAAAATTTTGCCAAAAGGTCACAGAGTCATTGCTATTCCGCTCAGTACCTTAAACATCAGAATTTGAAATGTAAGAAGTTAAATATTTCTTTTGACCTTTTTTTGCAAAACATGCTTGAGGGATGGAGCTCATACCACTGCCTTATGAAGATGTGTAGCTATAGGCCTGAGAGGAAGTTTGTCCGTGGTGCAAAGAAAGATTTCATGCCTTTCCAAAGAACCTTAGAGCCACAGTAGCAGTGAAACCCAACAGAAGTGCTGCAGTATTTCAGGATCAATATTGCAAGTTGAATATAAGTATGCATATTATAAATTAAGAGCTTTCCTTTTAATCTGCTTTTACTCATTTGTCAGTCACAGTCTCAGAACAATGCGCACTGCATGAGCACAGGCTTCTTCCATTAATAGCTCTGCTTGAAATAGGAAGGGCAGGTCCCTGTTGGCATAATTGAGAGACCAGGACATCAAACGTGTTGCTTACTCATTTGTTGCTGTCAATTTGGCATCTCTCTTAAGCATTTTTTTTCTTTAAGCATTTTTTGCCAGCTGGCAAAATCCATCCAGAAAAGAAAGCGAGTACACGCTTCTTTCTTTCTACATCCTTCCATGTAATGTCAGTCTTTTCAAGGTAGCATATGAAAGATCAACTTCATGTTGTCCTGATGCATGACAGCAGTGCTAGGTTTGCTTGATGAATGCTGTGACTGATAAACTGCCACTTTTGGTAGTGGCAAAACTAACGAGTTAAAGACATAATCAGTAAAGTTAAGAGGAATTACACAGCAAAAAACCTCATATGTACGGCACAGATGGTTAGCTTCGACCATTTGTCCCCAAAGAATTCCCCTCAGGATGCAATATGCAATAATTAGTGAAAAGGTACTTCAGGGTACACTCTTCTGGATTAGTCAGCAGTTGAATTGCAGGAGATTTGAAAGGTAAAGGACATTAATAAAAACAACCAAAAAAAAGAGCTAGAACTAGTCAGTGCTGAAATTCGTTTAGCAAAATGTGTCCTGATCTATATATGCTGTTAGGCACTCTCTGTAAATATTATTTGTGATCTATTTCATGTCATTACAGCAATTATCCAACAGGGAACAAAAATACAATTAGGGATAAAATCTTTGTGCATTTAGAGGTAGGATGTTATCATCTAAAACAGAGCCGAACACAGAAACCAAATAGTAAAAAATACAAAGCATCTCATAGATGCATAGAAGTTGGAAATCCTGAGACCATAAAATAGTTATCACAGGAGAAACTACTGGACAAATAATAGCTCAGACTTAGCAAAATACAGCTCAGCTCAGAAACTGTGAATAATATCATATGCTAATAGAGGTCTGTAACACACTTCTAATAAATAGAAGACTAAAAGTAGCGAATGCAGTTCTCAAAACGGTAAAGCAATGCAGTATTTTCAAAGCTTTTTTAAAAAAGGAAAATTATAATCTATGACCCTCTCCTACGGTGATACTTTTAATGGAATTTACTGGATCCTGAGGTAAACAAGCAGGATGTAGTTTGAAATACTCTACTTTTTCTTGTGCTGTTACTGTTCTTTAAAGAGCAGAATGAAATCTTAATGTGTGTCAATTTCCATAGCTTTACTGAAACCAAAGAAGTAATTTCCTTTTCTAGAGTGGCTGAGAATTTGACTAAAATGTTAACCTGGGATTAACAGATTTATTGAACAACTGAGGAAAGCAGTATGCAAACTTCCAAAAGAAATGCTATAAACAGATCAATAGGCAGAAAAAAGTTAGTATCAGGATTCAAAGAAAGAAGAACAAAACCTCTACTATAGATTTGTTTCATATTTCATATGTTTCTTCACGTAGGGAAGGCAAACAAATTTGGAAAGGAGATTATTTCTGCTTTGTATTACTCTAAATCACTTATAAATAACAATGCAGTAAGACTTACAGCAATTGAGCAATCATCCTTAGTTTCTTGCCTTAGGATATAGAAGAATTGATTGTTGGAAAAGCTCCAGTGTATGCTACAGAAACCTCCCCCTTCCATGTAAATTTTTGAATGTACTTGGGGGAAATGTAACAAATTATGAGATTGCACTCTGAGCCACTTTTTCTGTATGTATGCAAGTGGTGAATGCAATACACTAGTTATCATTATTTGAGGTTTCTTCAATTTGTATGGGTGATGATTTTTCTTCATTTCTTGGCACCCAAACGCAGAATGAATAGAGGAATGGAAGAGGTTGTGTGTTGTAAACTAATGAGAGCTGAAACAACACTAAATTATATTAAGCTGGTTTCTGTATCATAGCTCTTAAAAAAGAATAAATGGTAGTTGTAGCTCTTAAGGGTGCAGCACAGCACTCATCCAGAAAACTTCAAATTTTCTTTCAGACAGGGTAAGATGTGTCTACTAGCCAGTACATTAATTTAGACAAAAGTGTTTTTAAAAAGATTGAAAAGAGTACTTCACAAGAATGTTAAAAGCAATCGTATATAAAATAATTGGCAAACCCGGGGTGCCTTTGTATTATAAAACTATGTAGAACAACATTATTGAAAAGGAGTAAATTCTTGGATAAAATTACAGGGGATTGCTTACTTCATTGGTTTAACATATAAAATGTTAAGCCAAAAGCAACTCACTTTCTTGACAGTAATTAAGTGACAATATTTGTTTCTGATATGCACATACAAGATGCAAGATAAACTGTAAGAAATGAAATACATATTGAAAGTTTAACCCATGACCACATTGCAACAAGTCAATCAATTCTATTAAATTAATAGGTATGTATATATGTATTACTTACAGAATTATGATTGGTCTTGCTAAGTAAAATTAATAATTCTTACAAACTGGAACATGAACGTCTTTAGATCAACATCAATCAATAAAATATATTCAAAAAATTAATCTCATTTGCAAAATGGACTGCTTTCAGCAGCTCCCACTGAAATAAATGCTTGATTCAGCTGTAGGGAACTGGTCTAGCAAGTGTGCCACATCCACCCTGTGGGAAGGCATAAGAGGAGGGTAAGCTAAAGATAATATTTACCCAGTCTTCTTTTCAAGCAAGTTTTTTTCATCGCTTTTGAATGGCAAAGCTAGAAATTAGTTCTCTATCATTCTAAACGAGGGCTGATACCGTATTTGATCTGCCTTGAAAACCTAGTCTCTTTAAAAAAAAATAATATAAAGTTACCAAAGATATTAATAACCGTGTGTCATACTGTTTGCCTGAACAATACTCAGTTTGCTGAAGGCAATGTAGCCCTGCTATCTTATGTAGGCTTTTCTTTACCCTCCCACCAGGAGTACTTACTGCGTGCTTGCTGCCAGAGGAAGGGATCTAATTGGCCTGAATGGAAGCACGACATTGCAAACTAACTTACTTTGTTGTCTCTCATAGAACAGCCAACAAAGTTTGGTTTTGGCAGATATTCACCCAAATGCCATGTCAGGTCTGCATGGTTGGTAAAGCTAGAATCAGTTTTAGAAGTCACCAAAAATATGGCCATTTACATACAGCCTCCTTCTGGTCTTTATGCCAAAATAGGCATCAATGCATACTGCGTATAGTTTGACCTGGCAGAAGGCCACTGAAATGAAAGCAGTAAGAAAGATTCACATGAATTATCACAGATGAATCCCAAGCTGCCACCTGGCCTCTGAAACTTCCCTGACTAACTGTTAGAAGACCTTAAGACTTAGCTTTATGCTGAAGTCTTATGATTGCATTTTCCATGACTCATGCTATTATTAATAAATCTCTGGGCATTTCAGTGTGGGACCTCAAGAGGGCAAGAAACCAGCTGACTCTGTCCATGAAAGCATTCTTCTTTGTTGGTGGTTTTTTTTTTTTAACTTAACCGATAGCATCGGGTGCCTGTTTCCACATGGGAACAAAATCAGAACAAAATGTTACGCCTATCTCAGGTCAGAATGAGCACACTGGCACACTCTTACTACTTTCAAAGATTACAGCAACTCCCAAACCAAAACCAGAGTTCTCATCGTTGCAAACACGTATTCTAAGGATCAAGATGACACAGTAGGATCTTTCATTAATGTTCCTACTGTCCTCTCCATAAGACATGTGAGCTGGATAATCAGAATTGCAGAGAGTATGGCTGAAGTGTGTATACTGAAGAATTTTACACTTTCCTTCCCTAAAACCAGGAACTTCTACGTTTCTAACTAAGCTCACTGATTTTTGTTCCAAGTGTCTTCTTCAGAAGTTGAGCCCCTGAACTTAGTGAGCCAGACTACTCCTCCTGAGAACACACACCTAGAAATTTTCAACACTTCTGCAAGAACAGGTCCAGCACCATCTCACTCCCAGAAAACAAAGCTTTCTTAATTTTTATCAAAATTTTACATCTGTTTGATTTTTCCAACGTGAGCTATCCATTCCTGCCGCTCTACAGTACTCCTGCTGTATGCCATCTCAGAAAGTCTTTCTTGCAAATTGCTTAGGCCAGATTTAATACTATTATTTGGATTGAGCCTGCAAGTTGCTGTGTCTGCTTTTTTCCCTCTGGGTTTACTACTGTTTTCAGAGCCTGACTGACGTTACTGATCTTTGTCTGTACAGGCAGCCAATAACAGTTTTGCGTCAGAGTAGCCACGCAGAAGTCATCTTGTTGAAAACTTGTTTTATATCAAAGCTTCTTTACACAGGTTCTGGACACTCAAAGGCCTGCAGAAAATCTCTGTGATTCTGTGATATACGTCACACATACTGACTCTTCATTAGCCCCTACTGGTCTCCAGGTGGTATGTACCTTATGGGTAAGTTGTAACAGGCAGATAAGGGTTCTATTCCTTACAGGTTAAAAATTAGGAATTTCAGATACACATTGAATTTAGGAATAGCAGAGCTGACTGTAAGCAAAAGACCTCTAGGCCTGATGTCTCAGCCGCAGCTGGTTGTGAATGCCAAAGGAAGAGTATACTGATAGCTCCCAGGTATACATCCAGTCTCCAGCAAAACAGAATGCAGATAAAGCTTGTCAGATTTGGGGCTAGTGTTTTCAAGTTGATAACTTCTCTAGCCTTTTTCCCTGATGTTTATCAGTATAGATAAATATTTGCTTTTTAATTGACTTTTTTAGAATTTTATGGAGCAGTTCCTTCTATGTAAATATTTCCTTCAGCTTAACTTTCAAATTTTGACAGGCAATGTAATTTCTAAACTTAAAATATGAGGGTAATTAATGAGGTCTCTTCATAATGTAATTTTCTAACGAGTACTGCTTTTACAAGCTTTTATAGCCTAAGGGAGCATATTGTTCATTTAATAGGTCAGCTTGAGTTTTCTAAAAGTCACAATGTCACTACCTTGAGTAAACATAAGTATTCTTTTTAGACATTACAATAGAACAAATGCTGGTATTTACTCTTTTTCTGAAAAAAACCAACAAAACTATTTCATTTCTTTGTGGTTTTGATCTATTTATTTTTGTTTCAGTTCACTAGGCACTGTGAGAACATTTTCATCATTTGAAATAGCTATTTCAAAACTGAGCTCAGTTTTGAACTCAGTTTTTCAACTCAGTTTTGCCATAGCAAAAAAAAAAAAAACTTTCTTCTTTCTTAGTTGCAAACTATGAATAAAAAAGTGCACAGAAGGGCTGTCATTTACTAATTTTAAATACCTGAGACAATATACCATACTTTCAAGATTAGTTTGGTATCAAAGCACCCTTAGAGATTTCTTCAGAGCACATAGCAAAGTTGCATCCCATAGACCCAAACTTATGGTCAGATGAAGGGATGATAAATATGAGTTTATTCTATCAGTTTCAGTACAAGTGAAGCATTTATACTACTCAAATGTCTAGTATATTTTTTCCAAAGGTACTTCACTGTCCTTCAGAAAATCCAAGAGATACTCAGTAGAAAGAATAACCTATTACTTTGAGAATGCTCCTTTTTTCTTCAATATCAGAAATAGTTTAGCTACTCATGTTTAACTCATACAAGACAAGATTCAAATATTCTTTGAGCATGTTGCTTCCAGTCCCGTTTCTTTGGAATGAAAGCTGACAAAAGTTACAGGCAAATTACAAGACAACACAGCAAGAAAAAAGTCATAGTTCACAATCCTAAAGGATAAAAACATTGTCACAGTTAAGAATCTGAGTGTATAATATACAAAATTACTTAAGAAGTATGACATGTTGTGTTTTTTCTGGTTAGAAATACTAAGTATTACAGTTAAAGTAAAGGTTTCTTTAATTTGGAAAAATTATTAATGGTCGTGTGAACTGAAGAATATGACCCTTTCTTTAGAAAATAATTGAAGTATAAACAGAAACCAAAATTTATACCCATTATTCAATTGAAGGGTTTTTTTCTTTGCTGATATTTAAGTCAGTACAAAACAGGTGTCTTAAACTGCTTTGAGATAAACCAGTCTGTCCCAGTTCTTGGATGCTACCATAGCTTCATTATGGTACGAGCACTGAGCTGTTTAGAAAGATACTGGCAAAAACCTTCACCTCCTACAAAGCATAGTGGATCACCAGTAGCCGTCTTGTTGGAAGGTCACTTTTACTGAGTGTAATACAAAGCTTGGGTTGGCCTTCTCGACATTTAGTTCACTTTGAATGCTGTACCTTACTCAGACTGGTAGTCAAATTATCTGTTAGTTTCTTGTTAAAAATTGTCACACATGCACAGCACATAAATTCGCGTTATTGTCAAGTCATTCATCTTTAGCTGGATGAAAACTACTAGAAAACTACTTTGTCCTCACTGTGACCCATGTATCTTGAAATCGCACGCAGTTTAAAATGAGACCTGAAATATTCATGTGTCATTTAAATTATGCAAAATAATCTACAGGCATCCATAAAATCTTATGAAGCTGAGAGATATTTTCAGTTACATGAGGGCAGGAGATAAGTGGGTGTTTCATCCTTCAAAAAAAAAAAAAAAAAGGAGGAGGGAAGACAGAAAAAAAGAAGGAATTGTTTCAAAAGTAGAACAAAAAAGTTTCACAAAGATTCACTTGGAAAAAAAAGGCTCATAGATACTCTAACAGTGAATGTATCAGTAGTGTGTACATGCTCTAGACATATCTGTTGTCACCTTAAGTTCATAATATGTTCAGCTACTGTTGGGTAACTGCTAACCAAGATAACAAATGTTAGTACATAGGGGGGGTTGAGTACGATGCGCAAGTCACGTGGTTTTGATTATTGAATAATAGCAGAGAGAGAGTAGGAAAGCAGCTGAGCTGCCTGGATTATAGGTGTCCAACAGCTGGAAAAGGTGACTTTTTAGAAAGGAGGCACACTTTGTGTTTTGATTAGCTAGAGAGAATGCAAATGGTAACAGCAGGTACCCACAACAGAATTTTCAACTGAATTTATGCCCATGGAGAATTCAGAGCCAATGCACCATAGCTCTTCACTAGGGTTTGCCTATATTCTTCTAGCTCCGAGTTCCCAGCTTCTACTTAGTAAGGTAATGAATGCAAACAAATTGATTTTAAACTACTGGCTCCTACAGGGAGAAATGATAACATCAGCTGAGGAATGTGTATAAAAATCAATGTATGTAGTAATGACCCAACTGTTTCATATTCCCAAAAGACTTTTGACTAATCAAGGTAGGCATCCGTTCAGTTACAGATCAGATGTAGTAGAAATCACATTCACACCAGAACACAGGGTAAGTTCAGCCTGTGAAGATCACCCTCTAGCTCCTGGTGCTAGAACACCTCTAGAAGGTCCCCTTCATCCTCAAGCTGGTAATCAGAAGTATTCTATAACAAATTACATCATAGTAACTTGCAGAGACAACACAGATGCCTCAAGAGCCCTCCACTTGAAACTGAGATAAAAATCATGTAAATACAGGAAGTTGACATGTTTTCCTTCAAAAAGTTCTTCTTTAAGTTTTACCATAAAAATGAAATAAGGGTGTGATCTGTGATATGCTTTTATTTCCGCTTTTACAGAAAATGAATGCTGGACTGATGCACCAAAGTATTTTTTTAAATCTTGAAGTTAACCTACACAGAGTCTTCATAAAGGTACATATTCTTACTCTAAAATAGACTCTTTCCATATGATATTGTTACCTCTTGTATATTTGAATTCTATTTTTAGAAAAGGTGAATGCAATACAAAAGAACGTTTTAACTATGTAATTTAGCAGAAATAGAACCAAGCTCTTTGATTCATGCACCAATCAAATGTAAAATAGCTTAATGCATCCCTTTAATAATCTAAAGCCTTGCAGTTTTTATAGAGCTGAGAGATCTCTTTAGATGCTTTCTAGCAGCGTTTTGGGTCTGGTATAAATTTTCTTCAGTAGTCATTCTGACACGATAGCAGCATACTGAATATCAGAATCTCAGTACTATATGAATGGTTTTGAAGATTTTTGAAAAAAAAGGATTTGCCTGTTCCTCCTAACCATTCCTGTTGTGGTGTGGCAGATGCACATTTTTCTACATTTCCTACCTGCTTTTAATTGTCCTCCATGGGTCTGCAGGTGCTAAGCAGAAGTGAGCAAAGCCAAACACAGGAGATCAAAATGAATGGAAAAAAATAGCGGGAAGATTCAGCAGTTTTCCCGAGGCTGTGTTTGTTCACTTTAATTGTAATGATCTCCTAATGGTGTCAATTTCTCAATTCCTTTTGTTCTAAAATTGCAGAGGATACTGATTAACATTCAGTCAGAGGATAAACTCAGTTAAAGGATACTTATTCAGTCGTTTCCAAATTGTGGTTAAAATTTCACTAACCAAATTTCACTACTACACAGCCAACTCTGTGTCTGATTTTTGTCTTTTTTAAAGTGGAGTGAATAATGGGAATTAATTTCAATAATTTTGTATGGTATTTAGTTACTTGAGTATCAGAGTGATTACTATCAGTAAAAGATAATAGTTTGCTTTGCTGAAACAAACTGATTGTATTTGCCTCTGAACTTGTTTTGTAGAAAAAAAAAGTGGAGATATCACCTACGTTTTTGAAAGATTGGTGGTTTTTGAGAATTCATACTTTATAGTAACGCTATGCTACTTTTTGTCTAATGGTAGCAACTGAAAACATCTGATAAGATGGAACCTAGTGTGCAATACTCTAAACTGTGTAAACCTGTAATTAAGGCTAATGTTTTCCAAAAGAGATTACAAAATACCTCAACAAGACACAAACAAACAAAATGCAAAAAGGAAGGAGTTGTTGTGTCATTTTTATTGCTGGAGAGCTCAGTCACAATAATACTGCTTTAATGGCCCCTGGTCACGCATAGGATTTGTGCAGATTTCAGAAAGTGAACTGAGTTCTACTGAATGCCAGTGTGCGTTTTCATGTGAACAAGAAAATTGCATTAGTTTCTCCTCTGTGCTCACACAGTGGAATTGTTCTTGAGAGACTGGCTGTTGAACCAAACACTTAGTAGCCAAAATCTCAGTGACACCTAGGCCAGGTTTCAGCGGTCTTGAGACACTGCATTGGTTTATTATGCTGTATCATAGTACACGTTAGTCACAGATCAGAAGAGGCTTCTGGGAGTCCAATTCCTAGTTTCAAGACATAACCAAAAGCCAATCTCTCCTTTTTTTGCCTAGTACCTAGTGCTTTTAGAGAAGATTCTTCAGCATTCTTAGGGAGCTGTCTCATATGACAACTGGATATCACAGCTTAATCTCTTGTAGTAACACTGTGTGGACTCTTGCTTCTTAAAATGGAGAAGGATAAGAAAAAGAAGATAAAGAAAAATTTTTAAGGACATCTAACCATTGCCTGTTGCCAGCATATTCATAAGAACCTCTGAAAGGGGAGCTGCTGGGAAGAATGGGTAAGTAAAAGATACCATGACATTTGGATTGTGCCTGACCTTGCTACCGCTTGAATCAATTGTTTTCTGCTAACGAAACAAACATTTAGTCCTAACTTATTTGGCACTTTGAGGATTATATTTTTGTTAAAGATTGGTAGATAAAATGGCCAAACTCAAACTTTTACAACCCAGAGAATGTACTCTTTTCTCCTGCTTCCTTCTTTGCCTGCCATTGCCACAGATATCTCCTGTAATTTCCAGCCCTGTTGGTTACTTCACTTCATGCTCTCAGGTGACAAGGTGAGTAGGATTTGACAAGCAGAGCAGAGGAAAAAACATCTCTTGGGGCTCACTAAATATAAGGAAGATAATGTAGTATTTGCTGATGTGAGATACAGGATTTGAGGCTAACAAATAGGCTATCCTATGTGGCAAGATCATCTGTTGACTATTCTAAGAAGGGGTCATAATATTGATAGTTAAAAAAAGAGTCATGGGATATCTACAGTGGGAAAAACCTCACATCCCACAACTTCATGTTTGAAAGGAGAATGGTAGCTGGGAAGAGGAAACACAAATTATTTCTTATTAACTAACAATATTAAGTAAAGTGAGAGACATAATCTGCTGTAAGGCAAATAAAGGCAGGAAGAAATTACTTCAGTCTAAAATGCCATAGCAAACCTCTCAAATTACGTTGAGAAGTGTGTCTGCAAATCAAGAGCAGGTGACATGAGAAGTATTGTGGATGACTAATATGATTCAGGATGTTAATTCTGACGTATTGTTTGGCCATCTCTGCTTTGCATTAGTATCATGATGCAAAATTGAATTCACATTATTTATTATAGAGATCTTTAAAATCGGGCCTCTTTAGTAGCACAGAGTTGTATCTTAGAAGGACTAAATCCACCAAAATATGCTGAGAAAGTTTAAGATCAGCCAAAATACTGCATGACCTTTCTGAATTCTGAATAGAAAGCAAGAGAGCAGGACAACAGGGCAATTCTCTAACTATGTGGAAAAGGATAATGAGGTGAGAAACATCTCTTTTGTATGAAACGAAATGAGCATAACTGCAGGCTTAAAGCCATAATCCATTAAATAATATTGTGTTTGTTTGGACATGTTAATAAAATTTTTTTTAAAAAAGTAAAATCATGTAGTTATTCAGATAGCTTCTGTAGGAAACTGGAAGTCACAGGAGTCATCTCACTGCTTTTAGGTAGCTAGTTTCTTCTGGGGAACACAACCAACCAGTTAAACAAGCAAGATTTCAGGACAACTAAGGACACGAAAGTGTACAAAGCATACAAATCAAGGTTCTCTGTCTTTGCTGAAAAGTTTGCTTGAAGGTGTGACAAGTAGACATGAAGAAAAACGTACTTGTAATTCAAGAGAGAGAAAAAATACTTATCCACATAAAATTTAGCCAAGATATAAAGGCCACCAATTCTGCTTTTGCAAAGGGTATCAGAAGACACATGGTCTGGTGCATTGTGTTACGTTGCAATTACAAGAACCAATTACTTTCATAGCAGCCTGTGCTTTATGAGCTGAGTTGGAAATTGTCTGATAGTATAGGCAAGAGAACTGACTGTTAATATCTGCATGGAAAATGTCTTTTTAATATATATGTGTGTTTATTATTTTATAGCTAACAAAATTAATTTGAAATAACTTTTATTTCCATAGCTGTTTAAATCAGCAGATAAAAATGGCAACATGAGGCCTTTTCCTCCCTTGCCAAGCCCCCCGCAGGATATCTCTTAGAAACCACTGGGGTTTCGTGTTTGTAGTCAATCCAACAAAATCCCACATTCCCTCGAAAAGGACTTAATGAATGGCCTGTCTTGAGCTGAGGTAAAGTTCTAGAGTATATTTAGGGAGGGAGTTTTGTTTTCTTAATAAAAAGAAGTGCTAATACACTTCTACTTGAAGCTGCTTTCATTTGAAAGTAAGTTGCTATGCTGACATTTTCTGCTCTTTCCTGCAGCAAAAAAGCTGTGAATAAACTTTTCCTGGAGCAGCTTAATTCAGGAGAGCATTATTTCTTGGCTCAGGAAACTACCAGTGAACATTGGGAAAGAACGGTGATTCACAAGGCTGTGCTGGATAATGGTATGATAGCGAAATGACTACATGGCATGGAAATGAAGCATATTATCATAAGTATCAGCTCAGAAACAATCTAGAAGTTAAAAGGGTATACTAAGGAAATAGTTCCACCTCAGGGCATAGTTTACTACTAATCCCTAGCTCACCACCTTGCTGAAGACAAATCAAACATCAAGGCTGTAGATGAGTAGATTACATCAGTTAAGTGGATACTGAAATCTTGGCTTTCAAAATTTTGCAACGCATGGGTGACAGATGGATTTGCACAGTTTGGATGGCCAAGCTACATACATCAAGACTCCTGCCTGCACAGCTCTTCAGGTCTCGCAGTCCATCTGCATAATATTCCAAGGCTTAAAGATTTACTACACCCCACTACCCTGCCCTGATCCAGTCGCCAGACAAGATGGACAGGAGGATCTCAAGAAGTTGCAGAATGACCAAAACGTTTTCTGCTGGGAGGTAGAAAAGGAGTTCGCAATGGTTAATTATGAGGCTAATTATTAACATATGGACAGTATCTGCCTCAAGTGTCTGAAAAACTTTCCCTATTTGACACAATACCAGCAAAACCAGGGGAGGGGACTTCTGCAGTAACTGGGAAGCAGAACGGCTGAGACCTCTGTTGTTCATGCAGTTTAATCGCCCCTGCCAGCTAAGCACAGTGTCAAAGTTGTCTGCAAGGAAGCTAGAAATTGAAGGGGTTTATGCAGCTGTCCCTTTAAAAACAAGTTATGATGCTGCATTAAGCCTTTGCCAAATATAATTTTTTTTTACCAGGAAAAAAACAACCAAAACAAAACAAACCAAAACACTAACAATGGAAACCTTAGACCATGAAGTTCAGGCTATAAGAATAAATATTGCAAATTTCACTGAAAGTAACAATGCAGATGTAGTGGGCATGCCTGCAGGTACTGAGGCCACAGGTTTGAGTTAGACTATGCTACGATAAACATCGTATTTCTGTCTGCTGTCCTTGACATATGCACAGAAAGGCAAGTAGCAGAAAAAGGGGTGCAGCTGTCAGTGATTCATCTTGCAGCCTGAGTCAGAAAGAAGTGCATGGTTGCTGTCAGCATGTCATTAATTTTAGGGTGTAGGGCTTTTCTGGACTGGAGTTTTAACTGGGATATTCTCCTGCAGGACCAACCATTTCTTCAGTTACTCCAGCAGCTGTTTATGTTCCTGTGTTTCTCAGTATTGTCTTCTGACAATTTTCAATGCCTCTCCCTTTTTGCATAGAGGCTTCTTTCTTCTTTCTGTTGTCTGATCCGTCTTCAGGATATGATAATTGAATTGGTCTTTACAGGAATGGATGCTGAGCAAAGCAGGTAAGAAAAGGAATATTAATCTTTGTATAGAGATGTGTCTGTTGTTCTTACATGGAAAATGGTCCTCTCCGTGAAAGAGACTTTGTTATCCTCACTCAGGAGCTAGGGAGCAGAATATATTAATATTATATCCGTTTCTCCTTGGCAGCAATGATGAAAGTTGTCTTTTTCATCAGGTTTGGAATGTCGGTTCCATGGTTTTCCCCTTTGTTCCTACACCATCCGGAAAGCTTGGAGAGAAGCATCTTCACTTAGCTTTGCAAAAAAGGCCTGATTCAGGCTTAGGCTGTGGAGTTGGCAGAAGAACTGGAGATGTTGGAGCAAGGACAGAACAAGGCAAGTCTGCATCCTACTCTGACACTGAAGGAAAGCTGTAATTTAGAGACATGTCTTCAACAGGCAACTTTTCCAGAAAGGAAATAGAGCAACACCCTGGCTTGCTTTTGCTTTTCTTGGAAGTTTCTTTCATAGTAAGCATGTTCACCCTGTTATAGCCAATCTAGCTCACTTCCCAAGATGATATAATTAAAAATTTGTTGTGCATTAATTCACAGAAATGCCCATTGGAGTTGCACCCTAATTTCCATGCTCACTTCTAGTTGTGGTTTTTTTCATGACTTTGATAAATTTTAAGTCCTATACTGATGATTTATATGATTGATGTTTGTCTTAAAAATATCTTTGAGGGGGAATAAGGGGAGTGAATATGCCTGGAGCTTTTTTGGAGGCTTTCATTTGCCCAGCAACCTTGGTAGGCTTACAGTACAGTAGAATAAATCTAGTTTACAGCTGGCTAGATGATTACAAAGGTGTAACAAAATACTGCATATGAAACGTCATTCAAACATACCAATTAGCTAATAAAAGCATTGAAATTTTGTTCCAGTTGTAGACCTAAATTTGATTGTGTTAAAAAAAAAAAAAAAAACAACTCAAGAAGGGCTTAATGTATTGATGATGGAAAGGGAGACAGGAGAGAATAGTGGAAACTGAAAAGGCTACACTCTGAATGGCGTTGTGCTCTCCTACTGAACTGCCTGTCCAGAACATCAGAAGTCAAGGGTTGTGTGCAAGTAAGTTTTATTCCTTCAGTAGGTAAATAGGCCTAACAAACCCTAACTTTAAACTGGCACAGAGTTTCATTGATTGAACTGAGTAAAGAGCAGGCATTTTAACACTTTTTGGAGAAAAGAAATTACCAACCAAGCTCAAGAGCTGATTTATTTCATTTTCATGAGTGAGTGAATGAATTATATGTACTGGTGGTATTTCAGTGATCTTTTTAAAAGTAAATTTTGGTATAATTAGAATGCAAAGAAAATATGAAGATAAAGTAAATGCATGTGTAATTCTGCAAACATACCTGACGATACATTTTAGTGAAATGACTAAACCGATTCCTTTTCTCTGAAAGACATAGAACATTAAAAAATACGAAATTTTCCTCAGGTCGCCTTAATAAGTGAGGGAGTGAATCATCTAATCACAGCCTTTGAACTTTCAAATTCAACTGGAAAATCTTGTGTTAGGATTAATGAATCAACTAGCGTGCAATTTAGTCTAAACTTGTCATTTCAAATCATACTGTAAACTATTGTAGAAATTTTAAAGATAACAAAAAATTCTGCTTGTACTAGTAGCTCTTAGTGGAGCAAGACACTCCCTCCCCTTTATTTACTTTGTTCTCATTTTTATGTTAATGTAACTGTTTATATTAAAGATTAACATCAGGAATAAACTCTTATTCAGCAACCTCCTTAATAATGACCTTCTACAACACCACTTGAGAGCATCACACAGCCCATGGGCTAGCACTGAACAGGAGCTAGTTCATTGCACGCAGAAGCACCCTTGGGTACACTAAAGATAAGTAATTATTTGTGAGCCTGTAAATTAGTATCTTCTTTGACTGCTTCCCCATAAAGTTCCCAAGGACCAGCTACTCTATTCTAACTTTTAGTTTATGGCATCTTTTCTTCTAGCACATAGAGATAATTCATAGCAAAGTGGCCAACAGACAGAGATAAAGTTATTCAAAGTCATTTTGGTAATGGAAGGCTGATCTGACAGAGTGGGAACCTTGGTACCTAAATTTCTGGTAATGTTGTAACTACCTGTCTGTTCTGCAGTGAGTGATACCTCTCTGAGCTGATCTCTGGAAACTGTTCTGAAACTTCTAACGTTATCAGAATACTCTTAGCTATTGTGCAGTAGCTTCTAAGATAATATTTTATATAAATAATCTCTGTTAAAAATAAGTGTGATGATAGCTCAACTACAAAAGCATCGTCCAGTTCAAATGTTTATTGATCAGTACAGATTTAAAGGAAAAAAAGCTTTACAGAACTATTACAGAGTGCAGAATAATATGTTCTGTGCAATTTACTTGGGCTTTTTCCTCATAGTAGACTATTATGCCATGATTTACTATTTTCATCTTATTTGCACTTTTTTTTTTCTTTTAACAGGCACAACGTAGATGTTAATGGCTATATGTTACATCTGGTTTTAGATACTAAGTCCTATTGGGAAGGATGTTGTCTTTTTGTTTGTGCCTTCATAGCTACATCATTCACTGTGTAGAAATATGAGAAATAGCATAAAATGATTAATATAATGATAATGTAAGAGATGATAAAGTAACAGCATAAATCCCAGACAAACTTACACATACCTTTAAAAGGAGTAGCAGTACAGTTGTATAAAAATGTTCACTGGTTTTGGAAGCAAACAGAATCGCTTCTAGAAGACATGAGACTCCTTTTAAATTATCATGAAGGATGAAGGAGATGAAATGGGTGAGTTAGAACAGAGGCAATATTACTATGACCAAAGGGCGAAATAAGCTTACTTAGTGAGATAGTCACACAATCCTCTGTTTGCGTCTCGCTACGTGAGTAATGACTTTTTATATTCTTTAAGAGCAGTGGGGGAAATACTACAGTCAAAACAGCACTGGCTGTATTTATATTTGAAATGCTCAGCATAAATAGAAACTTACTTGTTTGTGATGTGTTTGGTTTTTTTACAGGCTTCGAAGAGTAAATAACCTTAACTTGACTCACATGCGCTGCAGGCAATCATTGTGGAAGAACTAGCAGGAAGTAACTTTTACCTGCTCAAGACACTGGCTCATGACCTGGCCTGACCTGTCATTATTTTATATCATATCTTCAGCACCATCTGAGAAGTCCCAGGACCTGCTTTTTTGTGTGAGAACATGAGCAGGAGACTGAAAATGTAAGGACAAAAGCCCAGGAGTTTATGTCTGGTGTGGTGAGATGGAATATGATGCAGGATATGGTAGAAATGTAGACCTGAAAGGAGGAGGTGTAATTTTGAAAGGCCTGTGACAAGTAGGTACACGTAGTAGTCTAGATCACAGCACTAGTAGAAACCTGAAGCCAGCCAACAAGAGGTAGATACTATGATCTCCCAAGAGAGATCTTTTATCTTTTACCCCAGTCTCCCAACAAAATACAAGCAGCGGAATGGTAAGGAATTAGATAAACATGAGAAACAAACCTTCTAATGAGTGACTCTCCCAATACATGAGAGAGATTTGGGTATGTGACTTAGCTATGCTGTCTGCTCTAATCCTCTCATAGGCTACGTTGGTGGGGTGTGAGTTTCAAATTTTTCTCCATAATCAGGAGGGCTGTATTTTTCCTGCTTTTAATAAAAGCCAAGATTCTGATGTAATCACTCTGGCACTTTGTATGAAGTGATATGAAGCTATTGGGTAATCAATGGTTAACTCAGCTTTGAACTGATTGTTTCTATGACTGCAGAAAAGCAGATGGAAAGCCAGCAGAAAACATGAACTATAGCTTCAAGTATCAGCAATTAAACATTTAGGATTGAAGAAGCTAAAGAAGCTTTGATCAAAATTCATTGCAAAAAAAAAAATCTGACGACTTCACTGCCATGACTGGCATGAAGACCATTCAGACAGTTCCTGTTTGGCTTTCTTCCCCCTGTCTGCAGATTTAGGGAGACTGGCTTTGCACGGGGACCTATCCAGCCACAGCACAGCACACTGTCAGGGAAGGCTGAGTGTGGAGGCACCATGGAGAGGCAGGGCTATGCATGGTGCCTGCCTTGGAATCCTGCTGCAGCCCTTGCAGTTGGGGCACTCTGTTTATTCACCCATGGCAAAGTACCATGCAGGCAGCTCTCTGCTCTTCTTGTTGACATGGGACAATCAGGTATTTGAAGGTGGGAGAATCCCACCTCATGCCACCAGTGCCTGGAGGAGGGGAAAGACTGGCCTGCCAGTGTGGAGGGGGTACCGAGTGCCATATGCTAATGGATTCTGGGTTATAATGAGGTCACCTGGCCATGCTGCATACTGGAAATGCAACTGATACAGATTCATCCACAAAGCATGTTGCACTCTGAAGAGTGCTACAGAGGCTGGACACTGGCAAGGATTTTTCTCCTGTATTACACACCCTTGAGGGTGAGAGGTTATGGCCTCGCATGTTGCAAAAGGTCAGGTAGGCATAGGCCTTAAGGCCAAGGGAGAGAGAAAGTCTGCTAGAACTTGCTGTGCCATGCAAAAACATGTGAAAAACAAAAATGTGAAAAAATCCAGACCTGTATACTGTGTACTTCTGGGACCAGTGAACAATAAAGAGCAAAAAAGCCAAAGCAGAAAATAATAGGGTGTTGGTGATCTCATCTGAAATACTAGAAATGTTTCCATGCCTTAAATTTGCCGTATTAACTAGTTTTCTTCCTGGGCTGTAAAAATAACATTTAAAACTTTGCTGAAATTTCCTAAAATTTCATGTTGTTTTAGTCACATTTACCTGAGTCTTCAGCCTGCTGAATGCTCCAGTAGAGTTTCGTGTTGGCCGTGCCGTCCCCAGCATCCTGCCTGCTCGAACATTACTCAGAACGGAAGCAGAGAATTTGGAACAACAAAGTACATCATAGGACCTAGATGTGGAAAAAATAATTATAGATAATGTTGCAATAGAGTTCTCAGTGGCCCTCAGCCCGTATGTTAAGAGCATTCAAAGCAGGAAGTTGCTGAAATTTCACAAGTGACTTTCGCAAGTCCCCTGTAAATCTGACTTTTTTCAAACATTATTTTTACCTAGATAGTAGAGACCCATCGTTGAATGCTGCAATATAAGGACAGGCCCCCCCTGGAAAATGTATCTTATCATCAAAGGATAGTTTTTTCTGACTTCTGATAGCAATCAGAAGAGAGGTTGTAGCCCAGGTAACTAGTATTAAAGTTATTAACTTCACTATAATTCTGTTTTATGTAAAGGGCTGGAATAGTTCCCCTACTAATCCCCAGCATGAAAATTGCTTAAAATAGTTGTTTTTTACATAGATGGTACAGTCCAGCTATGCGATTTTGCTTTTGTTCACCCGTATTTTATAAAATAAATTATAAGAGAACAAATGAGGCAAACCATATGGAACCAAGGTCAGGTCAGCAGCACTCCACTCTACCACCTCCATTTAAGTAGTGTTTTCATAGTAAGGACCATGGCAACTAACTAGCTCATTCTCCTTTTTATTACTTTTTTTTTACAGATGATACAATAAAACCTAATTAGAATGTTTCCCTTTTCTTTTAGAAACTTTTTTCCCCCTAGATTCACTTTCAAATCTTCCAAGTGTTTGGGTTGGAGAAACAAGGAAAAATTATGTTCAAACAACTGAGTTCTTATTCATAGCAAGAGCTTGAAGAGATACAGGAGAAAATGATGAAGGCATGTTGACAGAACAGTTTCTTTGGACATTAATACTAGTATCTTTTCTAAAAGGAGTCCCAACACAATCTGCAAGAAAATAAGTTTGTGAACTACCTACAGAAGTTTTGGAAACTCCGTACTCAGAGGTATTAAAAAAATCAACCAAGCCTGGAGCAACCCGCTCTAATGCTGAAGTTAGCCCTACTTTAGGTGGGAGGCAGGAAGAGGTGACCTCTAGATATCTCTTCCAATATAAATTAAATTCTAAATTATTCAATGAACTTCAGCCTAGAATTAAAAAATGTGATGGAGGAGGAGGGTAGAAATGTACAAACATGCACAGATGTACAATTGCTTAAGTATTATTTTCTTAGAAAATTAAACACTGATAATTTTATAGACATGGGCTGGGAACACAGTCCTATTTCTATATACGTAAAGGGCTATTGCCTACAGTTTTGTTAGGGCCTTCCACAGCTGGGTCTAAGCAGTAAGACTCCATTTCAGTTGCTTTTAGTTTGGGCAAGCTGATATTGCTAGAGCTGAAATTTCCTACACTGAATTACTTATTCAGGCTAGTGATTTTCTTTTAAGCTCCGTCAAGAGTAGTTCAGTCATTTCCAAGAACAGATTAGCACAAATATGCATTTCTTTCGTATAAAGAAAATGCTTATAACCATTTAATTAAAGCTGTGCTTTTTAGTAATGTGTTCGAGTTTGGCAGCCTAGAAAACCTGCACAAACTTGGCCAAGTTACGAGTGGCTTAGTTTACATAATTGCAAAAGAGATTTTTTTGGCACCATGTAGCTGGTCTCCAGTAGTCTCTTCACAATGAACATACTCCATCTCAGAGCTTCAGAGGCAAGCAGGACTCTTTGTACAAAAAACAAGGCTTCCTGCAGGAACAGTGTGGTAAAGGCTGGGAAACAGAGATCAGTGATGCTGCTGGTACACAGCGGTGGAATTTGAGTAGCATGACTGAATGGAGAGCACAGCAAAGAATTAAGACAGGGTGGAGGTGAAAGGAAGGAGGAAGTGGTGGGTGTAGCAGAAGTGGGCAGATTTAGGAACAGTAAAGCATATTCTTCTTGAGACTCTTCTTGAAACTCAGTGCCTTCCCATGAATTCATAATTTTGAAAAGGTGTTAAATCTTTAATCACAGTATGATGTAATGATTTCCTTTTTCTCTCACAGGATTTATGAGCAAAATGAATTCTGTTCACCTGGACCAAGCTCCTGAAAAAACCCACCTGTATAAATGTCCTTATTTGAAAAAGGAAGCTGTGTAGAAATGGGGGAAGAAGATTACAAAAACAAAAGGATGGGTTCAGTGACAAAGGTAGCTGAATGCAGCCCTGAGGAACAGAGTCCTGTCCCTGCCTTCATCTCACCATCTCCCTGTGAGTTGGAAAGCTCCTTAACCCAGGTTTTTCTCAAGTGACAATCACTTTCTGAGTTCCCTCCTACAAGAAATCTTGACTTTAAGTTGCTTTGTATGTCTGCCTTTGGGATGAAATGCTTAATGCTCCCCAAACATACTTTTCTAGTTCTAGCAGTCATCTAGCTCAGATGCAGGTTTCTCCAGTGCAGATGATACAGTTTGAAGAAATGAGGGCCCTCTACAGAGCTTAGTTCAAAAAAGCATTGCGTTCTCACAGCTGTCAGTGTTCACATATAACGCCTAGAACAAATGAGGTGCTACACGTGAAAACAGACAGTCCAGGGAATGCTAAACAATCTCTTAAAAAAAATAATCCATCTCCAGCTATCACATACTGGACCCAAAATCATTAGGTTCTTCCAGGGTTTTTCCATTTGTAATGTAAAATTACTATTTTCTTATCGTTCAGAACTTTGGAGAAAAATGAACTAATTAATGTTCAAGAAGCATTTGGATAGAATACTCTAAGTTCCATAAAGGGAGGCCAAAAAAGATAAAGTTAATTTTTCTGGATGGTGCAAGGAATGTGCAGAAAATCAGACATGGGGCCATGGAAAAAAGGTATACATGAAATACAAAATATCTGCTTTTCCTGGTTTTCTTCAGTTTTATAGAGAGATATATACACACACACACACACTAGCCAGTGTAAAATCACAATTTCTGTGCCCATGTAACTAATTACTATAAGATACAGTGTAACTAAGGCCTTAAACCTTTTTTTATTAAATAAAAAAGAATTAAAATTACATAAAGTGAGTGAAAGAAAGTTGTAAGCAGCAAGGCAGCCTGTAAACCCCTAACTGATTACTTTTGCCATCACCAGCATCTGGCGTTGGTGATTGCACCTGGAATCCTCGGGCTCAGAACAGGGACCAATGCAATCCCAGTGGGCTCCCAGTGCTTCCCTCCTTCCCATTCCTTCTGCTGCCCAGTGGTGATCTACGCTGCCTGTGGCAGCCCTGAGTACAACTGATCAACTCTAGTAGCAGAACCAATCTAGCCTTAGGAATGTGAAACACTCTTTGATCCATTTTCTCTGCCAAGAAGCAACATAAAGGAAAACTCCACCTAGCAACTATACCATTACCAAAGTACACTCGTGGAGAAACAAACCATACTTTTTATTTTTCTCCCACAGGCCACAATATATAAGTCCAGGAGAGTTACTGTGACTCCTATTCCTGTGTTCTTAAAAGCACAATATATGCACTTAGTTTTAATGGGTATGCAGGTGTCTATTTTAATGACATTCAAACTGAGGCTGCATGACTCGGGAGAGAGTCACTACGGCTTATACAAACGGATGTAATTAGTTCTTTTTGAACAAGTGTGCTTATGTTGATATGCTTTTACTGTTACAAGCAGGTTGGTGGCAGTGACCAGCTGCAGCGTTTCGGATGTCAGGTGCACAGATTTCCATGTCACTGGGATACCTCTCCTTAGTCATGGAAGGGAAGGTTCCTGCTTCCCCTTGCAGGAAGACTGGCTGTGACACTTTGTCACTTTGCCGGAGATAACTGCAGTCACCACTGGTACCAGTGCCATAATTCTTAATTAGCCAGTGCACCATCAAACGAGGACGTAGAGTTCATCCCTAATTTTGCATCATGTTGGCTACAAAATCGATATGTTAGTAATAGTTAACAACGTATTAGCAGTTAATACGATATTTAAGATACGTGGAGTGAAACCTTGTCAGTGTTGTTATTCCTTTACGCAAAATGAGTCTCCTACTGCACGAGTTGTTCACAGGATCATTAGCTCAACAACTGCATTGTCATATTTTGTATCTGCACCAACAGGATCTGTGGCAGACGGTGGCCTGACATCATGGATAAGCTCAAGACCTTTCTCCAGCAGAGACAATAAACTTCCCCACACTGTCCTTGTTTATAGCTTAAACTCTAGGGAAGAAAATTACTAAGCACTTGTCGCTGACAGCCTTCTGCCAGAGACTGCAGCCAGGGAAAGGTGCAGTGGGAGCCTATTTTGGCTGGAGGTTTAGAATATGGTAGTCCCTCTACTCAAAAATAAATGACAGCCAGTAAATTTGCTTCACTTTTATTTTTGCTTACAAAAAGGCACCCTAAAACAGTTGATAAACTCCAGTCCTGAGCGGGCTGGTTTAACAACTTTGCTGTAAGTTTTTTTTAACCATCACAGAGTGCAACCCCTCTAGTCTACACGTAGTTTTATAAAGCAGGCTTTTAAAAACAGTTCCTCAGTGAGCAAAAAAAAATCAGCCATTTTTTGGTAAAGAATTTTTAAGCATTGGCATTAGAGTTAATTGATAAACTATTAAACTGTTCAGTTGTAATTTATAGCAGCTATAATGGCAACAGTGTCTGAGTGATCACCCTACGCTGCCACTAAAGACATACCTCATCTGCTCTAGAATGAAATACTGTAAGATGGTTTGTAATGATGCATATATCTTGCTACCTGCTGATAATAACCTATTGGCAAGGACAACAGTTTAATTATATAGTACATCTCCTGCTGGCTTCCAAATATTTCTGCTGCTCTTCACTAATTTCTTAGCTAAAAAAGGATCAGTCTTCTTATTTTACACTAGTACATTAATTTATGAACAGAAGACAGAAAGCTTTTATTAGCTGCTTAGGTGCCTGAATTCTTTGTGTCGTCATCATGATACAAAAATCTAGCCCCAGCTGCCCATAAATCCTGATGGATGGTGCAGAACAGGCCCCAGATTAGCTACAGAGTGTGGAGGAAATCCCAGGCTGGACAGCTCACAGATATGTGAAGAATATTATCTCACAGGTGGCCCTCAGCCCTGGCCAAGTGGGATCTCTGCTTGCACTGATACAATACAGGCAGCTTAGATGAAACATCTTTCTCTTACAGTCCTTCTTTCAGGTTCATTCTGAACGTGGGATCATAGCACCCATCTTGGGAACAGCACTGCCCCAGCAAGAGCAGAGAAGCCTTCAGCACGCAGAAACCTTTGAGGTGGGCACCAGCGGCTAAGGTTCACCTTTTGGCACTGAAGCAGTAAGAAGGTAAATTCATCTGGGATTAATGATATAAAATCAGAAGTCCTTTTGTCTGTGAAAGAGTAATCTGTGTGCCTAGGTGTTGGGGACCTCCAACATAGTCCTGTTCCTTTGGACTCCTGCTCCGAAAGGAGTTTTGAGCATATATTCCCATGAGGACCTATTAATAGTGCTTTTTACCAGAGTCTGGTCTTTGCTTTGTATCAGCTTGTTTGTTGATATATCAGCACTTATTCCTGGAGTGAAATCCTGTCCTACCAAAGCCTGTAAAATGGGAATTGGAAATCTGAGTTGAGTGAGAAGAATGTCTTTAAATTTGGGAACTACTTATAAAAAAAGTAAGATTTTGCTTCATACACATGTCTCTGAGTAATAAGTGGCTGATGATAAATAACTGTTATTAGGGATTTCCCCCCTCCATTTCTGGAGGGGGGGAATTGCGCAATTATGAGGGGGATGAGCAATTAATTTTGAAATCCTTTTGAAAATCAGAAATATTTTAGCATGCATGCACAGCAAATGGAGATTTGAGATGTTCTTGCTTTGCCTAACACACTATAATTTGGTGTAGAGAATTGGAAATGTATTATAGTAATGAGAATTGGCAGTGCGTTACAGTCCTGTTGTTAAAATAACCTTTAAAGTCACTACCTTCCATTATGAGTTTTTAAGTGCACAGAAAGACCTTGTGAAAAACATGAATGCAAAGGTATTTACTCTCCTGGGTTTTAGCTCCTCCTGATGGTACAGTGATGAAATGGAGGATATAGCAAGAAGATCATGGCATGTAAAACATGAGAGGAATAAAATATGTACTTCTGTGTGGCCTGACAAGTTTGTTCCAACAACTGAAGCCGGGCTGCTGCGCTTTACTGATCCCTGTTAGCAAGAACACAGTGCTGGCCTGCAGAACGCTGAGCTACTTCACACCACACATTGTTTTGATAGAACAATGTGTCTCACAGAGGGCCTCTTCCAGTTTGTGCTTCTCCCCGCTGTGCTAGCTGCAGCAAGTGGGACTCACTGAGCACAGAGCAGGGAAACCCTCGGCTGACAGAGCCCTGCACCTCACATTGGAAAGTTTCAGTCAAATGTGTTACTGGCCATGGCCTGGAAGAGACTGGAAACTGAAGTGAGAAGGAACTTTTCACTCTTCAGAAAAAATCTATCATTATGTTATCCACACTATCCAATTACTCTATATCAGCCTGTATCTCTGTCCCCTGCTATCACTCTCTACTTCCAGTGAAGATCTAGGAAGCCTCAGAATGGATCTGACCATAATACTCTTTTTCCCAAAGAATTCAAACATTCTTAAAGACAGCAAGGTGTAATGTTACACTCTGAAGGGCTGGTAAAGCTTTACCTGTATTGTGTGAGTTCACAGAGCTAAAATGATTGTGACAAGCTGCAAAGTCACAGCACATGTTCTTAGAGTTTACAAAGAATGTATTTGATACCTCTATTGATCGATAAAGATCATTTGTTTATACTAAATTGATCTGTAGTTAAGTATCTTTTTCCAAGATAAAATGACCAAGTGGTTATCTTTCCATTTATCTAGTACAAGTCAAATAAATTGCTAACTGTAAATAGAACTAAACACATTCATAACAGGAAGTGCTGTGCTATTGACTATTTGGAAAATATAGTAAAACATATTGTGATAATTACCAGGAATTTGTTCTGCAACATCAGACTCTTAAAAGTAAGCAGCACAAATAATCTTGTATGCAGAAGGAATCACAAGGTAGTGCCTGCGCGTAATAAGGAGAATTTCCTATTACTGGCTTTTACAGAGGTAATTTTGCAGGTTTTGATAATATAATCATTCTCAAGTTTCTGCCCTACAAGTTCTGCACATCTTTTTCCTTCTACCTTTTGATTTCATTAGGTGAAAAGTCGTATTTTTAACAACAAGCTCATAAATGCGTTTGCTTACTCAGGTTTACTACCAGCAAATATCTCCCTATTATACTGCTATCAACTACAGTATCTCTGTATCACTATTTCAGTAAGATTCCATTTGACTGCAGATTTTCAGTTCCCTGCCTCAAAGAGCATTAATGCTCTTTCAATTGTATACACTCAGATGGCAAATAACTTTTCTGCCAGCTTTTTAGCTCTGCCCTCGTTAACTAAGCTCACAGCAGTATCTTTGTTTTCTCCTCATTTTTGCTGGGTGAATTTGTTAGAAAACAATGACAAGTTTTCACCAGTTCTCTGTATTTGCTGATGTCTCTCACACAGCAGAAACAGAGAAACAGGTGCCAGGTACAAGGTTGAATACAATACTTAAACTATGTCTTTTATATTCATAATAAATCTTACAAGACGATTTAAAAAAAAAACTTAAAAAATTGGAAGCTAAGCAGTATGAGTTCCCTCACCTTTTTAATACAAGAAAGAAAGAAAGAAAAGCAAGAGGATGTTAGAAGTTGCAAAATACTCACAAGTCTCGGAAAAGCTGTGCTGCAAACTGGCACAGCAGGAGTTGGGATAAAGTTTGCACTGGTGACAGCAGCAAATGCTCCACCCCCTCCTCCGTTTTGTTTTACTTTCAGTTGTTATATAATAATATAGGACTATGTTTGTACCTAACGCAATGTGGAAATTATTCTCACCACAAATAGTAGACAGGAGGGATTTCCTGCTGCCATTTCTGAGGAATTTTCAAATTTGGAAACCCCCCCGCCAAAAAAAAACCCCATGGGAAAAGACACATGCCTGTGATTTAGAAGGCGGTCAAGTGACTGACGAACACGAAAGATATCTTGCTGTCCCAAGCAGTGACATTTATGCATGCTACCTTTTATCTTTCCATAAAGGGAAGAAAGTGCACAGATTGTGCCTTTCTCTCTGCACTGTCCCTTCCCCCTTTGTAGCTTAAGCGTGTCCTCCCAAGCAGAACTCTGAGGTGTTGCTTACCTTGGAAGCAAACGCTGTAGCTTTATGCTGTAACTCCTCCTCTTCTCTGCAGCCTGAACAGTGTCATAGCGGGGCAGCCACAGGAGGGAAAGAGAAGTTGCCTCTCGGGGCGACACCAAGAAAGGAGAGCATGGCCATGAAAGACGGTTGCCAGGACAGAAAGGAGCTTCTCCAAAAGGCACAGCATCTGGCTTGCTGTGGGAAGACAGGACAGAGAGGTGACATCAGAAGAGGATCCTTTAAAAGGAGCTGAAAAAATGCTCTCAAATTTGACTGAACTCAAAAGTTGTGGATTTTCGTTGTTAAGAAAAGTGGGCATTTAGTGCCTATGATAATCACAGGGCATGGCAGCTGTAATCCTGAAGCCCTGCTTTCATCCTCATGCCTACCTTTATCCTTTCTACCTTGAGCTAAACTTCAACGTCCTGAAGATGAGGCTCAGCAGCTCCCTAGGAGTACTCTCAGGTTTGCAGGAACCGGTGCTTACCTATGTAAGGGTCCTGCGCTCCAGAGGCAACGGGGAAAATGGTACTGCCTCTCTGCACAATCTTCTTTGTTACATACCACAGTCACCTTCTGTGTTATTCTGGGTGCTGGTTGTTATTCCGTGCAGTTCACACTCTGTGAGGTGGTAAAAATATCCTGCAGCTAAATGAGAGCGTTTTAGAAGTGGCTCTGTCCCCTTACTGAGTTTCTAGAGTTGGGCATTTCCTTCCTGTTTCTCAGTGAAGCAACATTTTTGTCAGGAACCCTATATTTAAAACCTGGTGAACAATATCAGTTAGTTCTCTGTGTTGGGATATTCTATTAGAGCTAAATTCAGAAAATCTACTTAAGGACCTAAATAAGACTTCTGTATCTTGAACAGCTGTCATACACAGAGAGGAACAAGGACTGGAACTGAGTGTTTCCAGAGAAATCTGGAGAGCAGAGAGCAGTTCTAGATGGCTGCATGCCGAATTCATGACATAAGGCAGCTTGCTGCCTTTCCTTAGCACCCCTGTGCATCGTATCCGTTATGGGATATGGGTCCAGCATCTGTTCTGCAGAGAAGGTACCAACCCAAAATGCAGCCACGCTGATTGGCTCCCGTACAGGATCTGGTTTGCAGACATTACCACTGCAAAGAACCTTCCAGCAATTTAACACGAGACAAAAAAAGCAGAACTTCCAATTTGAAGCTCTCCAGGGACTCTTGGCTCTCACACAACACTGTGTCTCCAGAAAAGCAGCTCCTCACCCCCCTTGTATTCTGCCTCAGTACAGAGTGTTAATATCACTTTTTAAGCAGGTGTGCAGACATGGGACAACTCTTACAAATTTGGGCAGGATTTGAAAGAAAAAATAAAAGTACAGATTTGGCTGGAATTCTTGCCATGGCAGAGTACAAAAATGCAAGTGAAAAGGAGGTACCAGCGTTGCAGGAAAAAACACCAGCCTAGATAAATATTTAAACCAAAGGAACGTACTCATTTACTAACGGCCTTGTGATAGGGGCACTTCTTCTAAGACAGAAGTGGTCATAAACACCTCTGTTTCTTCTGCTCAAAGAATGACAGTAAATTATTTCAAGTACGCATGTAGACATGTATCTGGACTTGGGATTCCAAAGTCTCTCATATTTGTCACTGTTAAAAACTGAAAGAAAATGTTGTTTCCCATTTGTCTTTGCTTTTTGGTGTTATACTTTTGCTATAGTATAATGCATCAGAATTTTCTCAACTAGGAAAAAATTATAAGCAAACAGCCAAAAACAAGCACACAGAGCTTTAGGTATTCATGAACTATATTTTCCAGGAAAAGGGGAAGAATAGCTTACTTAAATTTTGTTTGAAATCACCTTGCAAACAGTTTCCTTTGAATGCTGCAAAATGAAAATACTTTATATAGGGTGCACTATTTTTTTTAAACTACCTCCTGTGGGTTTGTTCTTTTTTTTTTTTTTAAAGAACTGTGTTTTGCTGCCATTTCTGATGTTAATATACATATATTTCTAGCTTAATATAAAAACTGTTCCTAATTATTACAATAATTGTATATAAAAATAATGTGTCAGTATGTTTTACGTTACAATAGGGTGGCATTACCACCTGCACTCCCTGAAAATTTAATTCTCGTTTATTTTCTTAATTACACAAAAATGTGCTTCCTAATTACACAAGGGATGTTTTATAGTTATCTAAACACTACTAGTCACATCAAGGTGTTTATTCATAGCATAAATTATTCTTATAATCTTCTACAAACAAAACACCCCTTCCTAATTTATGCAACTTTCATTTATAACGGGCACAGGCTATTTGGCAAGACATTGGCAATTACTCTCACTAATGAGCTACTAAATTGTAATTTAGTATTATAAGTGCGGTGACAAAGAATGTGAGTAACTTACATCATGCAAACAGTAAAGTGAAAACAGATGCGGGAATGTAATTTTGAAAATAAAACTGAAAATTCAAATACGACTGTCCTGATTTGAAGCAACATTGCCTGAACCTTTCTGGGCAGCTGAAGGATGGTGAGCAGGTTTGGGTTTGCTGTACTCTTCAAAGTTCACCTGTGCTTTCATGAAATTAATTCCTTTGGAATTGGTTTTAGTTCTGTTGGTGAACACCAGGAGAGGAAGTATTGCTGCAGGTGCAAGAGTGAAGAAGTGGGAGGGAAGAAAGCTTTTCCAGAGCAACGTGATGTGGGTTGTTGTACAAAAATATTTTCTGAAGGTAGTCTGGGAAAAAAATGGCAGTTCTTGCAGAGCCAGATCCCTTCAGGAAGGCCTCCAGCCCACCCAGCTGAGAGCCAACTTTCTTTCCTAAATTTCTGAATGCTTGAAGGTGGGTCTGCACTAAGTTCTTCTCACCTGCTGTCTCAGCATCAGTTCTTTAAAAAAAAAAATCTTGAAATGGAGGCCTTCTCTGAGAAGATGTGGACTCTGATAAGATGTTATGCTCTGATAAGCATAGTGAGTGTAATTTTTTTTTAAATGAATTCCAAAATTTTTAAAGGACCTGTACCAAATATACTGGCAGATGCAGAGGACAGTAATTGCAATTTGAATAGTGTCTCCTCCTGACTACTATTTTATTATAATGTTCTTGATGTGTTTGAATTTTGCTGCAGAGCTGAACTACTACACCCTCAATTATCAACCTCATGAATTTCTGCATACAAAAATGAAAGAACTGTTGTTTTCTTCCTCTAGGTGACAGAATGGGTGTAAAGAGCTGATAAGCAGGTACAACTTTGACTCCTCCACATTCCCAGTGTGGCAGCCAGAGAAGCTAACTCAGGGGAAAAGAGCCTTCTGCCTCTGAGGACTCACATCCCAGTCATCCTACCAGCATTCACCGTTACTGCATGTTATTTCAGCTAAGGTAAGCCTTGATTCTAGGGACAGTGACCAGCAGCAGAGTACTTTACTCCTAAGCAGGAGAGGACAGAGGGGAATTTGTATGATGAGGGACTTAGGTAAATCTGTCTGATGTACGTTAGGAAGGTTCTTGCATTTCTGGAAGTTATAGTCTTCAGCAAATCATACACATAACAGAATTTGGGAACTGTCCTGCACAGGTGCTATAACAACACATAAACCAATATGCAAGTTTGAAATAATTCTATGGCAGAGTTATTGCTGTAATAGAACATGTAATATACGAAATACGTTATTAGGTGGGAATGTGTGCCTGTGGAAAATCTCTAGGCAACTTCTGCTTCATGGCTGATATTGGACTAGAGATCATCTGTCTCTCTTTTTTTTTTTTCATACTAAATTATAATGTACCCTAAATTATAGACTCCTCAGATTGGTTATTAAAAACTTATGGCATCTCAAAAATGCTATTTAGATACATCTGGAGATACATTAATATTCTGCCTTTCAGAAGTATGCACAATGTTTCTGGCATGTTGTAATTTATCAACTATTGCCACTAAGTATGAACTATTCCTATTTAAAGAGATAGTGTTTCCAAGCAAAACCATATCAGTTGCTAAGTTAGCAAAAACAAAACAAAGGGATAGGCGTTTAATGCTTAAAATGAGACGGAATATGTTTCTGGATCTGTGGAAAAAGCTAAAACAGAGAAATGTGCAGCTCTTAGTTGGAATCATGTGAGGAAACCGTAAACTTAAGTGTTTTGTTTAATGCTTTTTGAACAAGCGCTATTCCATTTAGACAAAATATTTGCACTATTGCAGCCTAAAAGTTTTCCTAAAAGAGTTGCTCTTTAAATTCCATGATAGATACAGACAATCCTACAAAAAACCCCAAAAACCCCATGCAAATAAAATAGCTGTCTTTTATCAGAGTTAGGTTGATGGTTGGACTAGACGACCTTAAAGGTCCCTTCCAACCTAAACAAGTCTATGATTCTATGAAATTACAGTAACCATGACGTATGTTTGCTATTTCTTTTTTGATAATACTGTTTTATAGTTTCATTATATGGTAATATAGCTGGTTTCTCATGCTCAGAGTTTTTGTGACTAAGGTAGAAATCACTCAGTTAAAAATAATTTCTGTGTAGAGAAAACAGGATATTTAGCTACTAGGAGGACAGAATGTATTCTAAACACTTGAAATTTAAGAGCCTTTCCACAGCACATTGTATAAAGCGAAAGGGAAGGAAAGGGCTTCCTTCCAGGAGTTTAAATGCAGAGTCATACCAAATTCAAGCTTGTCTTTAGTTCTGCCACGTGACTTTCAGGTTACTAAGGTATATAAAAGAGCCTTTTCATGTATTACGACACACTTGTGAAATATTAAACTCCCACATCACCCCACAATATAGTGCTCACTCCTTTACATGAAAAAAATCAACGTGCTTTCTATAGGGAATCTTAACATGTGGCATACTAAGCACAGAAAAGATGAATGCACTGGGAAGTATCAAAACCTTGAGTAGTTGATGAAAAGATAGTGTTTTGAAATTTACTATCAATAATTGGTCATTTGTCATTTCAGTCCTGAGTTTTTTTGATGGTTTATTGTTCTCAAACCAGCAATATTTCCCATCTGTTATTTCTTGCCTTTCCCCAGAGCACCTGTTACTCAGAAGCAGCAGCTTCCCCTGAATGGTATGCCATTGCTTTTGCTGGCACCGTGCAGGACACAGAAATGCTCAATATGCATAAGAATAGAGATTCCACACTTTTAACCTCCACTGCTCACTCTGAATTCTTCTGTCCTCTGCCTCAGGACTGTCCAGCCTAAGTCAGTGAAATCCATTATGGGAAATGACACAATGGCATGTGGCAGCAGAAATTTACAGGGCGTTTCCAGTCTTCTCCATTTCCCTGATTATTTGTCTGTGGGTACTTCATGTACCCAAAAACTAGCCAAAGATAAGATGTTTATGGACAGGATTTCCAGTATCAGGCCACTGAACTCTATTTGTTTGTGAGCAGTGTGGATGAATTGTCTGTATCAAGGTCCCAAATGGGGTTGGCTGGCAGATGGAAGCAATTGCCCACAGAAGCAGAGACTGCTGAGGGGAACTTTTGCTCAGACCCATGGCCAGGCCCATCCACGGGCAAGCGAGAAGGTCCCTGCTTCCCAGAGATAGAAGGGGTATGAAGTGACTTCCAGCTGTGTGAAAATGTCAGTGTTTCCCAATATCAGCATGTGTAGCTACCCCAGATCCATGACTTGTGGTTGTTGTTGCTGTTGAAGGAGATTGCTCAAAGTGGAGAAAGTCCACTTTGCTTGAGGTTGCTCAAAGTGGAGAAAGACCAAAGGGTTACTTCTGGACTGTGTCCTATCATGGAGCAGTAAAGCAGCAGCAGCCTTTTAGATTGCCACTGCAATAACGTGCAAACTGGGGAAACTGACAGTAAGCCAAAAACTTTTGTCAGTGTGGCTGAGTCCAAGTTCATGTGTATTAAAATGTAAGATGAAAGGTGCTCAACAGCTAACTTTAATATAGGTAAAAGATGTTTTTTCGCTGGAACAAAGTTAAGAATTTATCACTATGCAAGGGAGTTAAAAGAGACTGTAGAGGACATTGCAATTAAGAATGCAAGTAGCGCTACGTGGCTGTTAAGCTTCATGTGTGTATTTAATAAACAAACCAAGCTTAAACTCAGGAAAACACATTGCCTCAAAAAGATTTCCATTTGTGAGAGTGCAACTACACATAGTAATGCTAGTCCATAAATGCTATCTAATGAAGATACTAAGTAGTGAACTTGCAAGGTGTTGCTAAGTAGTCAGTGTAGGCATACTCCAGAAGAACAGTGGATTTGATGTCACCTGAAAAAGGCTAATAAAATCTCTGAAAATATTAGATACAGAAAACTATGACATTTCTTGTCACTGCCCAAGTATCTAAATCACTTGCAAGATCTTGTCATTTGCGCTTTTTTTGCCATAGGATTCCTTCTGAAGTGACTTCCACTGAACATTTATTTTAAAATTAATCTTACATGACTTAGGGGAGGGATAGAATTGACTTCCTACTGATACTACACTTTCTTGCAAACCTTTCCATGTGGAGACTCTGTGGTTTCCCAGATTTACATTGTGTGCAGCTGGTACTAAAATTGCATGCTCTACTTGCTTCGTTCCCGTGTGACTGTATGAAATCAGTTCTAATCTGCTCTTATAGACATATCAATAGAAGCTTGAGCCTAAGAATTTGGTAAACACAGTTGTCCTCTGGCACCCCAGAGGAGCAAGAGATCCATTAAATCTTTGGCAAGGAGGAAGGGCTAAGTCTTTGCACTGAATGTATGAAAAAGTGATTTGAAATTTTGATGATGGTACAAGTTCACAATTCCCTAAACCACAAGGTCTCGGAGGCCTTTTTCATTACCAGTCACCCCAATTAGCAATAGCTATATTCAGCAACTTTTAATAAAACCCTGCATATTCTTCTTTGGCTGAAATACGAGCTTAAAATGATGGGGTTTACTAATTTGTACATTTTTCAGAAGCAGGGTGAATGTGTGAAACTGGTGACCTTCTCAGGCTGCCTAGGGAACGTAAATGGCCACTCCGTGATTGCTGAGGAACAGGTAGTGTAACTTGAGGGTTTAAAAGTATTAGAAATATTAATATAATTCATCTGATAATTTAAAAATAACTACTTCCTCACCTTAGAAGGTGAAGAGCTGGTTTCCTGTGGTCATTCTCCTTGTTAATAGCTGTTTGTTTGTTTCTCTTTCCCCCTCCCTGCCCCAGTGGTTGCTGAAGACTGCTCACATTAAATAGGAACCTCCACTCTTGTAACACTAGTCTCCACCTATCCTTTTTACCTTCCAAAGCAAAATTTAGATTTCACAGTCATGTTGACCCGTGCTACCCCATTTGAAGATAAGCACTGCTACCCTAAGTAGCCAGCTTCACTCGCCATAAACATTGGTCAGGAGCAGAAAGCTTCATGTGCCATGTAAATAATAATTCAGGAAGTAATGCTGGATATTCATGTCTAAAGTGTTTGTTAGGATCTGAACTTTTATTAAGTTCTCCATTATTTACTTTCTGTCCTTCCCACCTCTTGTCCAAATAAGGAGACTGGCCCTTCAGATTTAGATGGGTCTTTCGTCTGTGATTGCACTTTCTTTTAGTATTTTGCTGAAAAATACATCACTGATATTTCTGATATATGAGTGTTCTTCATATGTGTGTATAATACAGTTTTAGAGTTATCTGTGTTAAAACAGACCAAAAATTGAGTTGGAGAGGTTTTGTGACGTTGTTTAGTCCATCCTTCTGCCCCAGGTGTGAGCACACGTGCCTGAACCGTACCTGCTGGATATTTTATTGAAGTGCTCTTCGAGACCTCCAGTGTGCTGGAGAACTTCACAGGGATGTGGCATAATACAGCAGGCAAGAGAGGTGCACAGCAAAGGTAGGATCCTGTGGCAAATGCAGGCAAACCAAGAGAATGAAAAAACACATAGCAGAGAGTCAGGTCTTAGAGGGAGGCAAAATGAACTTTTAGAAGACCAGAAGAAAGTGAGCAGTATATGCTTTAACTCAGGACCAAAAGTGATGTTTCTCCATGCTAGGATGAACAGGCAGTGATGTGTTTAAAATACCCATTCTGTCTGACCTAGTGACTCTGAGTTAATTTGAAAATGTGGATATTTTTATGCCTTGGGTATTTTTATGAGCTGTTCAAAATCTCTTGGTACTATTTATGATTCATTGACTACCCTCCAGCCTCTAGCTGAGCAGCAGATTTTCTTCTTGTGTTGTGTGTAGGCTACTCTCAGTCCCTTTTTTTTTTCCTTTCCATACCTCTGCCAACACATGGCTGATGGCGACTGGCTGTCTTCTCCAGAAAGTGTGCCATGACTGGTTATCCCCATACCATTTTCAAGCAACTGACTACTCAGATTTTACACTCATTGTTGGTGTCTTGCAGTCTGGGCCACCTTTCCAGTTTTCCAAGATTATTTTGCAGTCAGCTCTTCCCTTCCAAAATGTCTCTTCTGTTTAGTACTGTCTGAGTGTTTGTCAGCAGAGCTTTCATTTCATAGCTGCAGCACAAGTTGAAGTGCTTGGATAACACTGAATGACCTACCCGTATTTCTTTCTTTCAATTACACAAGTTCCTCTGTGAGCAGCACTCCTGAGTCCACCTTTCCAAAAGGTTGTGNCTGAAAAATGCATCACTGATATTTCTGATATATGATTGTTCTTCATATGTGTGTATAATACAGTTTTAGAGTTATCTGTGTTAAAACAGACCAAAAATTGAGTTGGAGAGGTTTTGTGACGTTGTTTAGTCCATCCTTCTGCCCCAGGTGTGAGCACACGTGCCTGAACTGTACCTGCTGGATATTTTATTGAAGTGCTCTTCGAGACCTCCAGTGTGCCGGAGAACTTCACAGGGATGTGGCATAATACAGCAGGCAAGAGAGGTGCACAGCAAAGGTAGGATCCTGTGGCAAATGCAGGCAAACCAAGAGAATGAAAAAACACATAGCAGAGAGCCAGGTCTTAGAGGCAGGCAAAATTAACTTTTAGAAGACCAGAAGAAAGTGAGCAGTATATGCTTTAACTCAGGACCAAAAGTGATGTTTCTCCATGCTAGGATGAACAGGCAGTGATGTGTTTAAAATACCCATTCTGTCTGACCTAGTGACTCTGAGTTAATTTGAAAATGTGGGTATTTTTATGCCTTGGGTATTTTTATGAGCTGTTCAAAATCTCTTGGTACTATTTATGATTCATTGACTACCCTCCAGCCTCTAGCTGAGCAGCAGATTTTCTTCTTGTGTTGTGTGTAGGCTACTCTCAGTCCCTTTTTTTTTTCCTTTCCATACCTCTGCCAACACATGGCTGATGGTGACTGGCTGTCTTCTCCAGAAAGTGTGCCATGACTGGTTATCCCCATACCATTTTCAAGCAGCTGACTACTCAGATTTTACACTCATTGTTGGTGTCTTGCAGTCTGGGCCACCTTTCCAGTTTTCCAAGATTATTTTGCAGTCAGCTCTTCCCTTCCAAAATGTCTCTTCTGTTTAGTACTGTCTGAGTGTTTGTCAGCAGAGCTTTCATTTCATAGCTGCAGCACAAGTTGAAGTGCTTGGATAACACTGAATGACCTACCCGTATTTCTTTCTTTCAATTACACAAGTTCCTCTGTGAGCAGCACTCCTGAGTCCACCTTTCCAAAAGGTTGTGCCCCCTCATGCTAGCAGATTCCTTTCTTGCTTACATTAATTTCACATGACAGCATGTCAAAAATCTTACTGAAGTCAAGATGACATGGCAGCTACTGCTTCTCCTTTATCATTTCAACTTGTTATCCTGTCATGAAAGGAAGAATAATTTGTCATAATTTGTCCATAACAAAATGTGTGAGCTGCTTCTTCCTCCAATTTCCATTTTCTCTTAGTGTTTCTTGTGATAGTTTTTTCAGGCAAGGGGGACTCTCTGTCTGGATTGTAGTGCCCTGACTCTTTCTGTCCCCATCTTGAGGGCAGTCACTCTGTGCCTGTTTTCTACCAGTCTGGACCCTAGCACATTAGGCAGAGTTTCTGAAAGGGAAGGAGATAGGAAGCCCACCCACAGTCAAAACGAAGGTCTGGTAGCTCAGAATGCAACTCCATTAGCATGGAGTTCTTGAGGATTTATGGAAGATCTTCACATCTAGGAATCACAGGGACAGGACAAAGTGCTGACTTTAAAGAACAGACAATTCCATGCGGTAGATTAGCAAGGGGAGTTAGCAGATATGCAGATGATATCTTTGAAGCTTTAAAAAGATTTGTGTTCCGAAAGCTACAACCAACTTAATTGGTTTTGTAGAACCTTTGACTCTGTTCAGTGTGGGACAGTGAGAAATAATAGACCATTCTAGTAAAATATACGAGCATTATTGCAAAAAGGAAGAGAGGTCAAAAGGATATGCTGAAAAGAAATGGAAACAGATTATTTCCAAGTTGAAAAAAGGATAAATGTTGAGGAGCTCAGTGATTTAATGTTTCAGAATAGTTCACTAATGTTTGTAAGGTTTTCCAGTTCAGTAAAAGTATCTTAACTTCTCTTAGCGAGATAGCCCAGTGAACAGATGAAATAGATTTTCAGGTGGGGTGTTGGTTAGGGTTTTTAGCAATTTAGATAGCTGTTTATTTTTCCCATCCTTTTTTTTTTTTTTGGTTCCTCACCCACCTTAGAAGATAAGGAGATCAAGAAACTCTAGTTTCTGAACCTTTTGAGCGAAAAATGAGTTTTCAATTGCTGCAGAAGACCTGCATCATAAATCAAATTCATCTGTGAACAAATCTTGACATTGCTAAGGTTACTTTCTTTTATATATTTGGAATTAGTACTGCAAATTCAAGTCTTAGCTTTGTTTCATGTGAAACTGAAAAGTACTATATAAAAGCTAGGAATTGCTGCTTATTTACTGTATGCTATTCATAGTGAGTAGTATATGAAACTACGTGGTAACGTAGTTACCTCTTTCTTTGCATGAGCTGACCTTTATAAGCTTCCTCTCCTTGACTAAGTCAATCTTACAATTCAGTTTTCCTTTGTGCATCTGTAACTGAAACCATTGTTGAATGAGACATATTAATGAATACTAAACCAAAAAGGTATGTATTTGAAGAATTCACTTGTTTGCTCAGCTTACATCCATACACTGCAGATTTTTTTTTTCAGTTAAGGGAGATTTATTCTACAGAATTTAAGCTTTTGTTTGTTCAAGGCTGCATTGCCTAAATGTTCACGAGAAGAACTTTCCATAAATTTGCTAGATGTAACTGATGGGGTATTGTCCAGGAAGTAAAGTGTTTTGAACAATAAGGAAAAAAGTAGTGTGAACTATACTTTTTATCACTGATTTTTCAAGCCAGTCAACAGTGTGAAGAAAATGTAAATGTTGGCTATTGTACTGGTGTCTCCAGCAGACAGAACTTGCGACTGCGTCTAGCTGTTGACACGTACTAGGGAAACATTTCTGTCTGGGGAACACAGACACAGTCCCTTCTCCATCTTCACTTGGCCCTTCCCACCCACCATGCCCAAAAGCCCGGGACTCTACACATACAAAAGGTGTGGAAACAGAAGTTTCAAAGGGTAGTTGTCACCTATTCACCCTTTGGAAGTCCTCAGTTTCTAGACCTATTGTTGTTTTCATTACCAAGGTTAACAGTGCTGGGACATACTGTGACCTGAAAAGCAGGACCAATCTGTGCCTGTGAATGTGTGGTACAATGCTTATAGCCCCATGTAGCCATATATTTGCTGAAAAATGTCTTCTGTGCCAGAAAGCCAGCTGGACTGAAGGGCAGCAACCACTGCAGCTAATGACAGTGTGTGCGTGTGTTTGCTGGACTTGTACTAAAGTTAACCTCTTACAGACAACTAAAGCAGTCTGCAGCAGAACAGAAACAGGATTGATTACTTCACACAAAACCATGTTTTGTTTCTATCAATAGCATGATCAAGCTGGGACCTTACTCTGAGGTAAAGATGACAAGCATTTGTTTTATAATCTGCAGAAAGAAGTAGTGTTTTTTCCCCGGCTGGTTTTGAGGAGCAGCAAGATTCAATCGCAAAACATAGTTGTTTGAATTATGAGTTCTGCTTTTGCTGCCAATATTAGGAAGATTCCTTTAGGCCATACTTGACACAAGCATGAATGTGTGTGTTTTTAACATTTTCATCAACAAGCAAAATGTGTGTTACATAAGTCCGAACATGTTGTAACAGCTTTGATGTTAACCCACATAAGAGCTTCTCCACACAGAGAGATTCAGAAAACTCAGGCAAAGCAATTAGAGTGATTAGCGTAAATGAAGACCTTTAACACCTGTGTTCTATTGCCTTCATTTGGGAATAAAGTGACTTTAGCTCAGATCACTTCAATAGCAACCTAAAGGAAAGGCACACCTTTCCCTTCCAAGGGAGTACAGGTAAGAAATGTATATACCAGCCAAACATTTTCATCTTTTGATAGGATGTCAGTTTGGGAACTGCTGAAATAATCTAATTCTTATCTTGCAAGATGCAGTCTCTTTCGGGGCTCCATCAGTCTTGTTGATGTTACAAGATTTTCATTCTATCCACACCGCTGATAATGGCTGTGTGCTTACTGGCTCCACCAAATACTGTGAAGCAAGGATTACACAAAGAGATTTTTACTTAAAGGATGTCAATGTTTTCAATCTTGGCAAAAGAGGAGCTGCTGAAAAATTTGCTTTGGGTCTCAATGGTTACTGTGAAGAAAAGAATCTTGAATATGAGGTAACTATAATATTTGAGTCAAGGGATGTGAGGTAAACCTTGGGTTTATTTAAACCATCTTTTCCTACAAATTGCTCGTGTCTTTGTTACTCTTGCTCTCTCCTCCAGATGTTTTTGATTTTCTTGTTTTCCACTAAATATATTTGAGTTGAGGATATGTTTTGATAATTAGTTCGATATGCTCCAATCTGTTTGGATGGACCAATTAAGGATGAGATATATGTTTATCTAGAAATGCTTATTTGTAGAGAGAGAGGAAATTGTATAATTTTTTATGTGTATATTCAATACTTTGCCTATTGTTTATGATACTATTTTACATTCTAGCTTAGAAGTCTGAATGTTCAGATCGGACCACTTAAAAATATTTTTGTTGATGAAAGCTTAACCTTCCTGACCTGTAAAAATGCTTATAAACTGAAGTTCTTTGCAAGGTCTTCTAAGAAAATAATTCTGATGCAATTGCAAGAAAGTGCTTATTTTCTTCCTTCCTTTTTGTAAGTACTCCTTTACTCTCTTGTATCATATTTTCTCATCTAGTATTTGCTAGTTAAGTAGAAGTTTTCTTTAAAATTCTGGTCGTAAGTTTTTATTCAGCACTTCACTCTTTCTCTCTCAGATTTCTTATAAAATCCTGCAAGTTCGGTATTTGTTGCCTCCGTAATCAGAAATCCAGAAATGTTGGTTGTTTTGTGGCATGCTTTCTGTTTCTTTCAGGAACGTATGTTTGCCCATTTGCAGCCTCTGGGAAAACAATATTAACTTATTTGAATATGCTAAGGCCTTTGAGATTGTATTTGTCTGTCTTTTCTGAAAGACAAGTCTTTTTACTCGGTCCTTCACGTTAACAAGTTTAACACAAAACATACCCATCTGGCTAAGAGTGTATTGTCAAACACATATAAAAATGACAGTGTTGCAGAAACCAACCGGAGTGAAAGATCCATCCCAAGTCTGCATAATTGCTGTCTTATTAACCAATTATCTTTGCATTATGGAAAGGCTGATAAAATCAAACCGTTGCTTTCTAGAGCCTCTGTTCCTGACTGAAAATAAAAATGTCAGTTATTAACAGTTAGACTCAGGACAAGCGGGACTTCTTGCTACATGCCTAACCCAAACTTACAAATGTGGACTTTGTGCCCAGAAAATGGTGACACATCCTTTGGCAACAGAATGAAACGTAAATATTGCCCAGTGAGAAGGGCTTGTTTTATCTACTGCTGTTCACCTGTCTTATCTGCTGTTCACCTGTAGTATCTTCTAGTAAGACTGTCTCAAGCCAGCAAGAATACTAGGTTCCTTAAGGTCACTGTGGATATGTACAAGCTCTAATGGAGCAAGGAATCTTAAACAGCTATCAGCTAATTCATTGATTTTATCACCTTTTGCATTCTTCGTTATGGTCTCCTCCTCACTGAGAACCCTCATCCTTCTTGCCCTGTCCTTGAAGTTTCACTTCAAGCACCAAAATGGTGACAAATGGCCATGAAGAGGACAGTCTCCTAAATCTGAGCCAGCACTGTTCCAACTGCTATTTAGCAGGGGTTCGTGGAAAAGTAGCCAGCCCAAATACTCCTATTAAAAGTGGCAATCATTTCATTTATGCATAAAGCTACATTAGCCTAATTTAGCAGAACCCTTATTGTTCAATTGTGTGGTGTATTTGTTTAGTGGTGAATCACAAAGGTGGCTTGTTTTTAGCTGCAGGGCATACCCTGCGTGCAGTCATTGGCCTTCACCGACTTTGATCGTTACATTATCAAACAATGTTACTTTGGTGAGCTCTATGCAGAATTTTAGAATGGCAGAATTTCTCAAAGCATACATTGTATAGCTACTCTGTAATAGTTATCTCTTAATTTGGTAGAAAAGAAGGGTGAGAGGGCAAAAGGTTTAATTACTGCTACGTGGCTGGAGCATTGTGTCATCATCAGATAAAGTGTTGTATAATTTGTTTGTAGAGTTTTACCTTGTAATATCTCTAATGGTGTGATATCCCTAACTAGTTTTCCATGTATGTTTGCAACTTTCATTGTTAATAACAATCCTAATATGGTATTCATTAGCCTGTTAATTACACTGTCATTTAGAAATCCTTGCTTCCAATTAGCTTTAATGACAACATCAGAGTCATTTTTCTGTGCTGTCATTTTTGTGCAACACTTTCCCATTTAAACTGCGTGCTGTTCTATCTTAATTAAATTTAATAACAGTAGTGGTAGTTTATAGGGGACTTTTTAACCCCGTTTAATGTCAGACCATTTATACTAGTTTGAAGTAGGCACTGAAAACGTTTGCATTAATCCAATTACTTTGAAAAGGAGCAAACTTCACTTGTTTCAGATTATTTTAATTAAGGCAAAATTCCCATGAAAGGTCAAATTCCCTACCTGTGCAAATACGTAGGAACATCAGGGTTTTTTCTAAGTACACTGAAGACACACTGAAAAACCAACAATAGAAGGAAGGCTGATAGCAGGAGAAAAGGGTGAAAAAGCTGTCAGTGTCATCAGTGACTCTGTACAGCTGTTCAGACATAACTTCAGGTACAGAATGGTTGCAGTATTTTTTTTAACTTGGGAAAGCTCCACAGGACCTGAATAATATACTTAGCTTTATGCAGCACCCTTGAAGTTGCACAGTGAGACTAGAATCATGGTTCTCATTAAAAATAATTATCTTTTTAGCCCACACAAATTTAAAACCCTTTAGAGAATCTCTCCATGAGATTATAGAAAATCATAGAGAAATAAGATTGAAAGAGATGCTAGAGGTCACTTAATCCATCCTCCTCAAGCAGGCTGTCTAAACCAATACCATTTCTGAAGAAAAGTTTGTTAGACCTTATAGTCCTACTTTAAAGGATTTCACAGCTTCTTTAGCAGGCTCTGAATGATAAGGTCAAATCGCTGTGATGGAAGATTGCTCCAATACTGAATTTGTGAATTTGGAGGTGATTGCCAAGACTTTTATCCTAGACTATTTATTTGACTCTAGAGAGGCAGTAAGCTTGACTGTGCTCTGGAAAATCCTATGGCTCTCTTAAGGGGTTGCCTAGAGCTCAGATATGGTTTTGTATGCGGAGGTATTCCGGTGATCTGACAAAGAAGGTAGCTGCCAGGATGGCATGCTGAACTTAGGAGACGCAGCAAAGCAAAGAAGGGGGAAGCAGGGATGCGATTGTACAGCTGGAAGTGAGAGGGAAAAGCCAACTGTAAGCACAAGACAAGCCACAGGCAGCAGTGGTGGGCCGTGCTGGGAAGAATCTGTGATCGCCCAGCAGAAGTGGGAGCTGAAGCAGCAAAATCCTTAAAACCTCATGTAGTCATTGTCCCATGAAAAGTAAGATGACTCCAAAGTGGTAAAGAGACTGAAGCAGGAAAATGTCTCTAGGGGCTTCCTTCTCTGCAGCAGATATAAATCCAGAGATTTTGGGGGAGGAAAGAGGAAGACAGGTTTTTCCTTCCCAGATCACTGCTTGGATCTTGCTTACCTCTCTGTTACACACCACAAAGATGTAATAGGCAGGTTTCTGCTCAGCTTGCTGACTACTATAAATCATGCTGCTGAGCTCCTAATTTACCCTTAGATCTGGTCAACAGTTTCATAGAATCCTTTAGGTTGGAAAAGAGCTTTAAGATAGAGTCCAGCTGTTAACCTATCACTGCCAAGTCCACCACTAAACTATGTCCCCAAGTGTCACATCTGCACATATCTTTTAAATATTTCCAGGGATGGTGATTCAACCACTTCCCTGGGCAGCCTGTTCCAATGCCTGACAACCCTTGTGGTGAAGAAATTTTTCCTAATACCCCATCTGAACATCCCCTGGCGCAACTTGAGGCTGTTTCCTCTTGTCCTATCACTTGTTACCTGGGAGAAGAGATCAGCTCCCATCTCTCTGCAACCTCCTTTCAGGTAGTTGTAAAGAGCAGTAAGGTCTCCACTCAGCTTCCTTCTCTTCTGACTCAACAACCCGGTTCCCTCAGCTGCTCCTCATGAGACTTGCTCTCCAGACCTCTGACCAGCTTTTTTGCCCTTCTCTGGACTCATTCTAGCACCTCAATGTCTTTCCTGTAGTGAGGAGCCAAAAACTGAACATAGAATCATAGAATTATCTAGGTTGGAAGAGACCCTTGGGATCATCGAGTCCAACCATCTACCCTACTCTACAAAGTTCTCCCCTACACCATATCCCTCAGCACCACATCTAATCGTCTCTTAAACACATCCAGGGATGGTGACTCAACCACCTCCCTGGGCAGCCTATTCCAATGCCCGACCACTCTTTCTGTGAAGAATTCTTTCCTAATGTTCAGTCTAAATCTACCCTGTTGGAGCTTGAAGTTATTCCCTCTCGTTCTGTCATTAATTACCTGGGAGAAGAGACCAGCACCAACCTCTCTACAGTGTCCTTTCAAGTAGTTGTAGAGAGTGATGAGGTCTCCCCTCAGCCTCCTCTTCCTCACACTAAACAGTCCCAGCTCCTTCAGCCGCTCTTCATATGATTTGTTTTCCAGGCCCCATGGTATTAGAGCTGTGACCTCACCAGTGCCAAGCAATGGAATCATTTCTCTAGTCCTGCTGGCCACATTATTTCTGATACAAGCCAGGATGCTATTTTCAAGGATATTGAGGTCCTGACTGGGTCTCCTTGGTGCCAGATACAAATAACATGTTGGTAGTATACACTCTAGTATTTCTAGAAGGTAATTTAAAGTAACTTCAGTGGGTTACATACAAAAATAAGTACTTGTTTCCCTTTGCCTAAGTGCTTAATATTTACGACCTCTTATGATTGCTTCTGAGATGAAAACTCATGACACAAAGATGGACTTTACCTGGACATACTTGTGTCAGATAAACCAATTTATGTCAAATCCTGTTTCTCTGAACTTACACAACTTCTATTGCTTTCCTGATACGCCATGGCACAAACCCTCCGTCTTCCAGGTGTTGCCACACACGTCTGGCAGCTTCTCAGCTTCACACATTTAATTGAATTCCTGCTTGGTTGAAAACCAATAGCTTACCCCTGTGTGTGCAGCTTGTGTACCTTGGCTGTGATGGGTTAAGTACATTGCACCTGTGTTCTGTTGGGTGCAGTTGCTTCTGTTGCTGAAATTTGGACCTCGCTGTTTGCGCTCAGGGGCTTGGGATCCGAGTGCTTTGTGTTACTCTGGTTTCAGCTAAAGCTGTGTTTCTAGTCAAGAACTGGAAGCCCTCTCACTAATAGCAGAAGCAACTTAGTGGGGGTAACAAGAATCTTTCACCATGTAGATCTTAAAGCAACATGTATCTTTTCTCTTAGCCAAAATTCTTCCATCTGATTATTTTTTTTTTTTTGGTAAATAACTTGCTGAAAACCACAGGAAAATTAATTATTGCTTTTTGTGTTCTATGAAATTGAAACTACACTAATAATTTGTCTGTGCAAATACAGCATTTTGCACTGTGCAGGGCCAGTTGGTATGCAGGAGGTCTCTGGAGAGCCTTCCTCACCCTGAAGTAGCAGAGCCTTCTCGGGCCATGGTTCTTTCCAGCCCAAGCTACATAATGCTTCTCTGCATTATGCAGAGAAGGGGCAGGATGTGGAACAGGAGATGCTGTTGCAGAACCAGGTTATACCATAGTGACTAGATGCAAAGAGACCGTCGTGCGTCACACAACAGGACATTTTGTGTGTGTGCTCCACCACTAGTTCCAGTAGATATCTCAGTACATTGTTCCATCTGTTTGATCACCAGCTCTTCATCAAATGCCAACAGACACCAATCCCATTATCACATCACAATATTTTTAAAGTAGGAGCCACATCTCTGCTTTTTATAGAGTACGTATAACAGCTGAGATCATTTGGGTGACCACCACAATAATGTTTTAGCTATTGAGGTAATAGGAATAACTTAGAATTATATTACCTGTAAGTAAAATGAAATAGGTAGATAATAAGGGATGCATCTTATAAGTTTGATACCTTGTAGTCCTAGTATGAAATCATTATGCTTTCCTTGTTATCTATCTGAAAACAAAGGGAAAAGGGCTGAAAGAGGAGAGGTGTCCTAGGCACTAGCGTTACTGGCTGTTACACAAAGGAGGCTGTCTGTTAACGTTGACAATAAGACTCAAAAATGTGGCTGTGTGGTGCAGATGTGGGTCCCTGCACTGTTAGTTAACTCCTGTACCAGACACAATTATTCTGTAGCTCTCCTTAGTCTCGTTTTATCTGAGCAGGATGTTAGCACAGCTGCGTGGCTCCTGTTAGCTTGTGAAGGCCAGCTGAAGTATCACTGCTCCGTATTGTCCTCGTCAGATCCGTCTGTTAAAAAACAAGCCGAGCATTCATCTGTATCCTTATTCTGCTGGTGTTCAGGGATCTGAGAGGCTGAAAATTAGGAGTCAGATTTACACCTAAACCAGTTGTCCAGAGCTAACCGCGTGAATATCCTTTCTCTACTTGCCTGTACAGCTGCAGTAGGATTACAGTACTAAAAACTGCATTTCCAGCTCTGTCCTTAAACAGGCTTTCCTGTGACTTTATTCCTCCTACTTGTTTTATGTTTTCTGTTAGTTCTATATCGGTTACAGTAGATTTTTCTTCCAGGACTCTCAGCTTACTAATTTTTGATCTAGTATTTATTTAAAATATTAATTGTAATTCTATTTATTTCTCTTCAGAAATACCAATCTTACTCAAATGCCTCTTCCCAGTAGGTCTTTCACATTGTGGCACTGAGGTTTTTTTCTTAATTTCAGGTATTATAATAAAGAAAAGGTGTATCTACAGTAGATCCTGTGAGTAATCATAGAATCATTTAGGTTGGATAAGAGCTTTAAGATCATCAAGTACAACCATTAACCTAACACTGCCAAGTCCAGTGCGAAGCCATGTGCTTAAGTGTCACATCTGCACATATCTCTTAAATATTTCCAGGGATAGTGATTCAACCACTTCCCTGGGCGGCCCGTTCCAATGCTTGACAACCCTTTTGGTGAAGAAATTTTTCCTAATATACAATCTAAACCTCCCCTGGTGCAACTTGAGGCCATTTTTTCTTGTCCTATTGCTCGTTACTTGGGAGAAGAGACCAACCCCCACCTGGCTACACCCTCCTTTCGGGGAGTTGTAGAGAGCGACAAGGTCTCCTCTCAGCCTCCTTTTCTCCAGGCTGAACAGCCTAGCAAATGAACAGCCTAGCAAAGAAGCTCCACATCATCTCAGAGGGATGTGTGGAATAAGTATCTTAAATTACTATATATGCCTTGTACGTATTTACCACATCAACTGTGATGAGTAAGGTGCCAAAGAAAGGGGACAATTTTAAGACATGGGAAAGAATTAACTCCTGCACTCCTTAGCAGAGGCTTGTGAAGAATAGCTTTGTGTTTGCAGCTGTTTCTCGGTGTACTTGTAGGTGCTGTTGGTATCTTCCAAAGTTGAGTTCCTTCAAGAGGCAGATGGGACTGCAGAAGCCTTTCTTGGAATCAGGAAACGAGAATGTTCTTTTAGACACGTTGAAATGAAGAGCAGCTGTGAAAGTTAAAGGCAGATAGGAGCTAGGATGAGGTTTGAATAATAAAAACAATAAAAATAATCCCCAGTACAGCTCAAAAGCAAATAAAAAGGATGTTTCAGGATTACAAATGACAGGAAGAATGTTGGATTGGGGATTGGTTAAAAAGCAGGCAGGAAAGAAACTCCTGCAATATGATGTCAGTTTGATATATACGTATCTGTTAAGTTTGCCTGAATTCGATAGCAAGAAATAGAATAGTTTGAACCACACTACTCTTACAAACAAGTTTTATTGCTCAAAGCTTCAAAAACAAAATGTGAAGATGGATCACTTGCATGTCTGGTGACACTAACTCTGTCTTGTGTATATTGTAAGATGTTTTTTTTGGTCCAGCTTTATGAATCCTCTGGCATTTGTTACCTGGCTTTCAGAATAACTTCTCAGATTTTTGTTTTTTTCTTTTATTACAAAGAAGAAATGAGAATGTGCATGAAGCATAGCTTGACAGTGATCAGAGTTAAAGAAGCTGTCAGAGTTTGCAGCAGAAATTTGAACATTATCTAGTTGGGGTTCAGTCTGCAGAACATGGAGCATTCTGCAGTCAAGGGAGGCAAGCAGACAGAGGACTGGGCAGTAAATCCTTCCTGGACAATATGTTTTTGTTTGTGAAATTTATAGTAGCACCTCTTCCTTTCCTGTTTCTTAGCATGGAGTGTGTCCAGAGAAGCATTATTTAATAGATCATTTAACTGGGTATTTAGAGTGCAATTTGGAGGTGGCATAGGTTATATGCCTCTCTTTCAGACAGACTCATTAGGGGAATTGGCACTTTGAAAAACGGGTATTTCAAGGTGTTAAGTACGCTAAATTCCAATTAATGATCTGATAGCCAAGGACAGCAGAGAACCATGCAATGCAACATGTATTTTCCTCCCTTAATGATGCAAAGCACTGTAGAGCCATTCTAACTCACTGGGCATCTAAAAGTAGGATTCTCTGCATCTCTGCCTCTCTCAGAGAGTAATTCCTTGATTACCAAGAGGACTCCTGAGGACATGGGAATGGCTTTGATCTAAGATTTAGAAATGAATATAACTAAATACAGGCCTACATCAGCCCTTCCCATAAGCACAGCTTGTACATGGCTCTTGTTTGTTCTTTCTTCTGAATGAATATTAATGTGGAGAAATGCCACTGGCCATGAGCGTGTTTTCTGTATAGGAGTTCTCACTGTTGGTACTACAAAGTCAGCTCTTCCAACACAAGCCAGAGGAGAAGGTTTTTCTGCTACAGAATAAATGTTCAGAAAATTTCCTGTCCAAAATCTTTCTTAACAGGGATTTTGCTAGATGCTGTAAGACCTTTCTAACTTGCAGCTAAATGGATCAAATAAATTGTGTGAAAGCATGCAGTCACCTTGGGACTCAAGCATCGTTTCTGCTGAACTCTTCTTATGTGGGGAACACATAGCAAGGTTGTCCTCAAAGTTCTGGTATTGTTTGGGGAAATGAGTGTACCTAAATTCCTATTGGCATTCTGTGCAGATACCAAATATTATTCAACTTTCAACTAATGAGTTCTCCTTGATTTTTTTTAAGTATAAAGAAGTCTGTACACCCCCATGAAAGGGATTTTTTTTTTTTTATATTTATGTCATTTGCTTTTTTCCTATCTCTTGGGCATAAATATATGTTGAGTTGTTAACTGGGGTTCAGTTCAGGTTTCTGGCCTTTTTGGCCATTTGGATCCCTCTTCTCAGCATCTCAGCCTTTGGACTGCTTTCCCATCGAGGTGACGCTTTGCCTTGTGAAGCTGTTCCTACGTGGTTGTGTCCTTTCTAGAAGGTGATACGTATAATCAGAGACAGGTATAATAACCCTGATAAAGTGTTTTAACTGGTAAACTGGATCCAATGTTGTTTATGACTCTTGGCTGAAGAAGGAAAATAAAAGTTCTGCGTGAAGTACAGCAGGCTGCTCCCAGTTCCGTGCCTGCGCTGCCGACGGCTCTTGGCACAGACTGAAGAAACAAGAGAGCACACTTAAATAATCTGTGTGCTACTGGCCAGAGGAAGAACAGCAAAGAAAACCTGAGCTTCTCGGAGGCTTGGATTTGAGCTCCAATGTCCAATATCAAAAGAATGAGGTTAACACAATGTCTGGGGTTTGCGGTGTATGAATGTGCTGTGAGAACATCTCCTGGATGGCGACTTTCCATCTTGTTTGTGGAATCCAGCTAGGCTCAGATAGGGATTGTCCAGAAATCTATTTACAAATGCCTGGGGAAACGTGAAGTCAAGTCTAGTCAAGAAAAGATTGAGATATGAATTTCAGTGTTTAAAATACTGGCTAGCAGCGACATGCCTGCAGGGGAAAAGAATGTGATGATGTATTAATTACAAGTTTGGGTGTAAACACCTACATTGCAGTATTGGTTTTGTTCATATTTTGTTTATTTTTTTGTATCATTTTGTTCTGCCTTTTTCTTGGATCTAGCTTCATAAATACAAGAGTAGTAGGGAGAAAATTAAGTCAGATTGTTTAGGACAGTATTGCACTGGCAAGAAAGCTGACAAGTCATAGTTCAGAAGAAGAACTTAGAGACAAGAGTGGAGATATAACAAAAATGCTAAGGTTTGTAGGTTTCTCTTAAAATTTCAATTGTATGTTTCTGTGTGTTAAGGGGAGTTTCTCTCAAATTCCACAGAAGTGAAGTTTGTTCCTTGATACGTGCAAACCACTGAATTAATCCAGGTGTTTGCTTCTACAATGTCCTAAGAAAGCTGAACCTAGGACCTGTAACCTTCTTTAAAAAACAGAAGTTAGCTTGAGAACGAATACAATTGTGGACGTAGCCTGTCCATCTCTAGTGGCCTGCTTCCATTGACTTGCGGAGTTGTTGTTTTGGTTTTATTTGTGCTTTTTTATTTATTTTATTTTGCCGTGTTATGCCTCTCCTATCTTTAAAATTTTTTTTCGGTTATGAAGCTATTATTTTCCAGAGATTCAGACTAGATTTGAACTGTCATTATTACTATTTTTTTATAAAGTCTAAGTGATCCAGTCTGGATGGATTTGAACTTTCCAGTGCAGAAATTGTAACATTAATTTTTTCATTCAGCAGGGAAAACTGTTCAGTGACATTGACTGCAGTACTTTTATCACTGCATTTACTGCTATTATTTGATGTGTTGTGACAATTTTTTAAATGAACTTTCTTTCCTATTCCCTTAATTATCTGAGGTTGTTCTCAACACCTGTTTCTGCTACCTTTGAAACTGTTGTAAAGCCATATGCTACAAAGCAAGAGCAATAAGACATATGGAGACAACTTTGGGCAATATACAGCCAGCTGGCTGAAAAGATTTTAGGAAATATTCCTTCTTGCTTGAAAAAGAAATTTAAAAAAAAATACAGAAAAAGAAAAAGATAAACATTTGAAAGCATTAAAAATATTTCTGTATATTAAAAACAAAATTAATGCTTGGATAACTCTCTGTGATTCCCATCTCAGAGCTTGATTCCAAATACCTACACTTGGTTAGTATTAAAACAGGGTATCTTGTGAATGATCTTGGCGTCACTGAAGTTAACAGGTTCTTTGGTTTTTTACCTTTTTCTTTCCCTGTCTTCAATGATCTTGATATGAAGTCCTGTTTTCCACACTGCTTAATATTCCTTATTTCCTTGTACATCCTAAGAGAATTTACTTCTTGTAGAATATTTACGCAATGCAGCCATAAGAGGTGCTTAATTTTTTTGTAAGGCAAATTATTTTTTAGTGCTTCTAGATCCGTTTTTAGTTTTGCAGCAATATCTTCATATGCTTTTTGATAACATGTAAAATTAAAAGAACTCTCCTATCCAAATGCAGGCACAAAAGCTATCTGTCACTGATAAGCTGCTTGTTATCTTCTAGCTACAGCAAAAATAGATGTTAGTCAATCAGTTTTAAGGGTGATTTATTCTTAACGAATTTGTCCAAGCTTCAATACTACTTTCATGATATCATGAAAGGTGGGTTTTTTTTATTTACTTCTGTTAGATCAAACCTAGTTGTCCTTCTGGTTTTGTCATCATGGTCTGTTTAAATGGACTGTAATTAGAAACTAGATAATAGGCTTGCTTGCTTAATTGACTAATAGCAGTCTTTGGGTTTTATCACATAGCTGATACCAAAATATTGTTTTTAAAGTCTCTATTTAAGTTTTCACACACATAATAATATTAAATAGTCAATCTATAATAACTTGGTGGGGATGCTGTAGAACATGCCTTTTCTTAGCTTTTCTCTCTCTGTTTGAAACTCTTATCACAGAATAAAAGCAGCAAGGTTCGCATGGGGAATCGGCATCTTCTCTTAGATCAGATGGTACAGGCAAAAGGATGGAGCAAACTTCTGGGCATTCTCTTCTGAAGCAGAGGCAGCAAACTGCAATCTAGCAGAGATTAGGAACAGCTGTCCTGAGCTGAACAGCTGGCCTGGGTTACCGGAAGAAGCTGTTTATGAGAAAAGTGTACTTTGCACTTGCGAAGAGTAGTGGGACAATAAAAAAGAGAAAAGGAACGTAGCGTTAGGTCACGTTGGCTGAAACAGCTCTAGTGTTGCCAGCTTTCTTGAGAAGAGTCTTGATTCTTACAGTACTTTCTCAGAAACAATGAGAGCCAGCACTGGAACAGAGGAATTGCTGCACTAGAAATAGCATCAAAACACTGCTCTCTTACCATCAGGTTTTCTTTGTGCAGCAAGAAGCCATCCATTGTCTCATCTTTGTTATTCATTGCATTGAACGTGTTTCTAGAAATCCTGTGCTGGCCAGAAATAGCTTCTCAGGAAGACTGTCACCAAAGTACCTGACAGTGAGAAAGCACAGCAGTATATGGCGGGGCAGCTCTGTGATGATGCATTAGAGTAATTGTACTGCATTTACTTTGTCCTGCTGATGGATTTTTGTGATTGCATTAAATTGGCAAAGATCTCACAAAGGTGAATAGTGTCTTGCAATCAAGTGACAATGTTTCTGGGAATAGGCTTTGGAATGACTAACATGACACCGTATGGTTTTGGCTATTTCTAGTCAGTCTCAACAAACGAACTGGAATCTTTTTTGGAAGTTATTTCACTCTTTCACTGTTTTACTGTTCATACATAACTTAGAGAAATCTAAGAGGTATTTAGCCTCAGATGGCATTCCCTTGGCAAGATTTGAGAAGATGCGTGTTAGAAATGCTGAGCTGGTACATCCTGTACCATGCCAGTGATCACTAAGTCTGAGTCTCAGAACCCAAGCTTTAGCAATAATCCATGTGTCGGGGAGAGTACAGATGGAAGTATTTACTTAGCTGTTGTTCCAGCCAATGCTGAGGAGCTTTATGCTGCATGCTTACTATTGATTCCTTCAGCCCAGCTTAAGTGTCTTGAGAGACAGTGATTCTGCAGTATCCTTGGCAAGTGTTTAGTGGTATAGGTGGTCTTGCCATTCTGTAACTGCTTACCCTGGAGAACTTAAAAAATAAAATACTTGGCAGCATTAACCACAGATCTAAGTGGGTCATGCCATGCAAATGTCTCTGGTTAAAAGCACGAGAGATACTGCTATATTTTAAAAAAGCACTTTAAGACAAATACTAGAAATGTAAGTGTTAGAATATAACAAGCACTCCTGTAACCAAGTGCAAGTGCTGAGCAAATGCCCACAAGGAAAGGGTTAACAGAGAAAATCAACAGATACTAAATGTCTGCACTTTCAAAACAGGACTGAAAAATAATATGTTGGATTAATATTTTTTTTTATGTAAAAAGCTGATTCTCATTTTTGGGTACCAAAGATGTTCCAAGAGCCGATATTACATCTCCAGCTGCTCTGAATTTATGTATCTTAAAAACTCTCTAGGTAGATAATAAGAACCCTTTGTTCTTTTTGCTTTTCCACTGTCATGCCCTGACTCCAGAGTTCTCTGTTTCTACTCTTGTTGACAATCAGTACTAGCAAGTGCTGGTAGCATTTGTGAGAACAACTCAGTAGTCTGTAGCTATCTCTATAAAGCTTGACAGAGTTACAAAAATGGCACAAATAGTTTGGAAGCTTCAGCAGCAAATGACCTGAAGGAAATTTATAAATAAAGCTCAGAAACTCGTCTGACCTTGATCACCAGCAGCAAATTTCCTTTAGGTCATTTACTGCTGGTGATCAGGTCAGACGAGTTTCTGAGCTTTATTTAAAGGTTAGGAGAGAGGTTTATGGGCAAAATGCTTTCACAATATGTTGTTTTTCTAGTGTAGATTGTAGTTCTTTAATAATGGTTTATTAAAGTTTCAGTTTAGGGTAGAGCACGACAATCCGAGATACATATTTCATTGCCAGTTCATTCTTTTACCTCATGCTACGTTTCTCTGTAGTGTGCAAATGATGTGTTCAATGGCTCATCTATCCTTCAGAGCAGAGTACTGACTGAGCTCTCTTTAGATGCATGAGGTGAGCTTTATGAGTATTTTTCTCAATGCATATGAGAAAAATGGTGACATGAGGTACCTGGTGGTACTTCCCAGATATTTTTGTCTGCTTTTGATGCAAAATGCTGTTATGGAGCTGGGTGGATTGTTCCGTAGATTTCCTCTTCAGGGGCAATATCTGTAATTTTTCTTTAGATTTCCAATTTTCTTTATGCTCTGTGTTGTCACAGCCATTGCAGTATGACAATGGCACAGTTACTGTGTTGTTTCATTTGCGGCAATTGCCAGCAGATTTTCCTGCATGCATTGGAATTCAGTTAGCATGTGTTTTCGCTTCACTAAAGTCACTGTTATTAGCAGCTATTTTCCTAACAGCATGTGTTACGTGTCGTGCTGGTCAGTCAGAATATAAGGATGTCCCAAGATAGCAGGTAATGGACAAATCTAATGGATTAAATTAATGCCCGTTGTAGTCTGAACAGCGTCAGCTAGAATTATCTCAGAAAATAACTTGACTCAGTATGTGAACAGAACTGTTATTATCAAGACCACTAGTGATATTTTCTCTTTTACTTCTATTATTAGAACTATAATACAAACTTCAGTCTCTGTGAGAGTGATCAAGGAGAGTTCTGTCCTCACCGAAGTCAGTCAGATGTATTCTTCATGCATGGAAGCAGATCCTTGGTGAGTGTTATCAGCCCAGCTGATTTCATTGCATCTACAGAATCAAACACTATTCTGTAATGTCATCCAAGAAACCAACTTCAGCAGGAGAGTTGATGATCTCTATGGTCCCTTCGAACTCTGAAAATTCAGTGAAATTCAGTGAAATATTATTAGATTTGCACAGTGCTCTTGGCACATAATTGCACAATTTAATGTATAATCTGTTGTTTTATGCTGTACAGGCCAGGATGGAAGCTAAGTGTCCAGGCTTCCTTGCAGGTGGTAGGAGGCTGACAGTAGTCATAGTATGACTCTGAAATCAGTAAAAGTGGCAAAATTGCTTGACAACTGGTTAACAGCTAGATGGACGTCAATCCCAATTGATCCAATGCCTGCCTTCACACACACCCCCGGCCCCCAACTTCTTCCTTTTTTTTTTTCTTTTCTTTCCATTGATTTAAATGGGTTTGGGGACAATTCATGATAGTATTGAAGTACTTATTATCAAAGTATGAGAGCTTTGTCTCTTACAAATGGAATATATCAGGTGGGTTTATCTTTTTGATCTTTCCTGAACTATGAGTTGTTATCTTGCAACTGCTACTATTATATTGCGTTTTGTTGATGAACTGCCACAGTATGAAGTTTGAGGAGTGAAGTAAAGTAAGAACATGCTCTTTTGGCTTACATTATTTTCAGGATGCAGAAATGGAGCATTTAGATTTCTTCTCTTCCAATTAGTGCATTGTAGCTCGTTTGCTAGTTGTCTGGAATAAACACAAACAGAAAACCAAACCACAACAACAAACCAAGAGAAGAAAAATTCTAATACTGTGGGAGAAAATTCTCATTTCTACAGGTATTCTACTGTGTTCTACAGATCTTAGATTAGTACCAATATTTTAATGTTTTTCAAAGACTAATAGAGTGACCACTTATGCAATCTCAGAGTGGAAACAGGCTAAGAAGACTGTCTTGCAATTTTTTTCTGCTTAGCAAAATAGGCCTTTCACTTTCATGGTCAGTCTACCATGTCCTTAACCATCTTTACAATTTGTCAGTAATGTAACTGTCAAAACTGGTTTGATGTCTCAGTGAGAAGTCATCCCTAAAAGGGGAAACCATCAAATGAAAAGTAATAGATAAAAAAACAAAGATAAAATTCTTGACTCAACAACAGAAGTCCTAGCTTTTAAATCTTATTCTCCTTAATTCCACATAAAAATTGGCATGGTACCTGGCGTTAAAAATATTTTACATTAGGACAGCATTTATCTTGCTATTCAGTGGAAAAAAGGCTAATGAAGGAGATGTTGTATCATTTTCCTGAACCGGGTCATTCTACGGTCTACTGTGTTGTATATTCAGTATTTACTAAGCTCCTTTCTAATTACATACCTACTTTCAGGTAGCACTGTCCATTCCAAGGGAGGCCCTGCAGTGTGTTTGCTTAAAGTTCTGAAGTATTTGAATGCTTTCCCTTAAAAGGGGTCTTTATTTTAAGATAACCATCAAAAACCAACAGCAGTCTAAGGTGTATAAGAGGAACACAGATGCTGAAGACAACAGATTCTAGCAGTCTCTGAGTCTCTTTTGCGTACTTTGAAAATTACAGCTACCAGAAAGGGAGCTTTTTCCCCGAGGCATTTCCCTAATGTTTTCCAAATGTTGCTTCATTGGAGGCAAACGGTCAGAGCTGCCTAAGAATCCTATTATAGATGCACAGATTATTTTTTTGGTTCATTTCCAACATATTTAGCTGGATTCCTGAAGTCGTAACTGGAGTAAAGCATGTGTAAAAGCTGTTCTTACAGACTTCTCCACCGCTAGAAGCTCAACCAATTTACCTTCAAGATGTATTAGAAACAAAATGTTCCCAAGTATTACTGATGCTGGTTGCTTTGTGTCATAAACAGTTATCCTGGTTCATGTGAAACATTTCTTAATCAACAAGGAGACATGCTTTCTGTGTACCTTTGCACAAAATTCATCAGGAGTTCAACAAATTGCAATTCAGCTGCTGAAGTATAGCCAGCTTGGGCTGCTTTGGATATCTATATTTCACTTATTCCACTATCTGTTTTATTATCCCATGGACTCAACTGAAGCTGAAAAGAAAATAAGTTCTGTTGCTCCTGTCTTTGTAGCCTCTTTGTTGAGGGGTTTGCCTGGATTTTTGTTTGAACCATTTATGCTTGTCTTTGCTGGGATGGACATTTTATGGACAGTTCTCTACAGGATCCTGACTTCTGTTGCTAGACCACTGAAGCACATATAACATCATTGTTACAGTGGGAAACACACTTCCATTCTTGCTTCCAATGATATGTTTAGGAAAAACTGTTTTTCCATGACTAAGCTTGCAGTAACAGGGACCAGTTACAAATTTAAATGGGCTGTTACTGAAACACAGCTTGAGAAATGCAGAAAATTAATCTAAGCTTTTTGGTCATAATGAGCTGATTTTCTTTTGTGGCAACAAGTCAGTTGGTAATAGCAGGTGATACCATATTAAAGAAATAAGAGAGAAAAAATGAGCTCTCCACACATAAGCTTTGTAATTTTAAACCCAGTTTCCTAGTGTGCAATGGGTTAATGTTTCCAACATGCAAGCATGAGTCAGTTGGGTTCAATAACATTTTGGTAAGGAAAAAAGAAAAATGCCAACAAAGTAGACAACCAGGATAACACATAATGCTTAATTCATGAAGCGTAGCTGTTTCGGTTTGGTTTTGGTTTTTTTCCAGTTTTGAGGCAACCCACGAAGGCAACTATAGTGTCCATGCACCCTTCTCTAAGCCTATTGTATGTGTAGTTACTGAGCCACATAATGGCCAGTCCAGGTGCATGTCTTTGTATATAATTGATCAGTGTGTGCATAGTCAATGCATAATTTGTCAAGGCACGTGTAGTCAGTGTGTATTTAATCACAAGAGTACGCATAGTGTATTGTCTTGCCCACTTGGAATATTATATGCACCTGCTCAGAAACTTCAGCTTTATTAAAGAGATTATAATAGTTAGAGCGTGTTGTCCAAGGGACTCTTCAAAGCTAAGTCTCCATCCCAGGCTTCATTCCTGATGAATCTGTTGTGTGAGCGAGACCCTGTCGGAATACTGCTGAACGTCACCCCAGGTGGGATTGGCATGTCCTTAGGAGAGGTCTGCTTGGTCCTGTATCATATCAGGGTTCCCAGCATCGGGAAGGACATAAGATATAATAAGATGCTAGCAAATTTTTTGAGCTGTTCCTTTCCTACTGGAAAAGAGCCAACACCTCCCCTCTGCAAAGCAGCAGCCTCAGCCCCGCAGCAACGCCTGCTGTGTTTGGCATTGCCAGGCTGAGCTGGGCAACCGAGTTCACCGGCTCCTCACAGTGACCAGCATAAGTGCCAGTAGCTGGTCCCCACTTCCTAGGCACTTCCATCTCTGTTTTTTGTTCTGTACCCCCACTCCTCCCTTCTGCTCTGCAGCATTGCTGCAGCAGCTCTTTTTTCACATCCTAGTGAGAAAGACTGGTCGTCTTGCATGCTTGGGAGACTCCTAAATGGATTCTTGTCTCTTGGTTCTCAGGAGGCATCAAAAGCTTTTCACAGTAGACAGTTACAAGAGACATTTTAACAGAACCTCTTACTTTTCTCTTTACTTTTCTAGGCTACCTTTACACCCCACGCCTGGAAATTGCTATTCTAAAACTAAATGCTCTGACCTCTATGCCCAGTTTGGGCATAGATGGTTTGCTCTGGTTTAAATTGAAGGACTGTCCAAACTATGTAAGCAAGAAAAAAAAAAAAGTATGTCTTCTTAGCATTTCATTAGTCTCTTTCATTCATCTCTCCTCGACATTACTACAAAGCACTCTGGAGAGGGTGGGGGAGGCTCCACTCCAGATGTCTCAGGGGTAAAAAGCTTTCCTTCCCTTTTTGGCCTCAGGCACTGATCTGAAACAAGGCCACTATTGCAAGACAGTGGCAGAGATTGATACCAAACATAAAAGTTTCCAGAGAGACTATTAAATAGTGTTGACCTGATTTTAATAGCACTTAATATTTTCATGGATTGCAAGTGAGTAAACAAGCTTTTACAAATACCTTGCATAAATGGACTTTGAAACAGGAAAGACCAAGAGAGAGTCAGAAAGGGTGCAGAGGCTATTTTCTGGAGGAGAAAAAAAAATAGAAGGAATGTTTTGTAGAACAGCATTTTACTGAGTTAGAAGCTTTTTGCATCGCTAACGTGCCGCTTCTTGTCTTGGACAGCTCTGCTATAAAATGCTAGTAGGAAAGCTTTTTAAAAACCTTGGTGTCATGCCTTGTTGGGATCAACTGGGATAAAGTGTAGTTCAAAAATCATTCGAGTGACCTGAAAGAACAGTGGAAAGTTTGTTTTGGGTTTAGTCCTCCTCAGATGAGACATGTGCCAACAGCTGCTAAAATTGAGATACTCCATGATACTCTTTTGTGGAGTCTTCATGATAAATGCAGGAGGGAAATGGGAGTGCCTCTTCTAATAAATTATGTTTGGGATAACAATGTTAACTCAGATGAACAAAGTTCAAGGTCTGGCAATAGGGCAGCACCATGTAAACACCTAGCTCCTTTGAGAAGAATTATTAGTTAGTCTTGAGTCCGGTGGTGTTGTTGAAGTGCCTAAAAGTGGCTGATGTCCCAAGTGGGAAGTAACCAACCCACAATTTTTCGGATTATACTTTATCCCTTCTAAGTAAATCTTGTCTTGCTTAGACAGCTACTTACTCCTTTGAGAGCAGTCTCTGGGGCACTTACTCCTGACAGCATGGCCATCCCTGGAGTGTGAGTGTTTTGGCTCAGTGAAAACCCAATGGAGAGATACTGTTATATGTTGAGAGAGCACTTACAGTTCTACAGGGCCTTTAGCAGTGCATCTGGGTGTAGTGCTTGTCCCTGGAAACAGTGCCTGCTATGCCTATCTGCTGTAGTTAGTGAACTGCTTCGTTGTCATTGTGCTATATCCAGTGCTACAACATGCACTGTCTCTGCTCGGTGCATTTGCGATGTTTTGTTGTGAGCAGACCATGTATCCACTTTACGGTGCAAAAGAATTGCTCGATGCCCAACAGCACAGATTAGATCTACTTTTCCACCCATGTACATTTGTGTGTCTGTCTACTCGTGTATGTTATAGAGTGTTAGTTTTACATCAGTGCTGCTGTGCCTTGGGTTCCTGTTGGGGCACAGAACTGATGCTGTAGCCGTTGTAAAGGATCCAATACTTCAAAATTGGTGTCTTGCTTGTAGTGTGGGTTTTTTCTACTTTGTTTTACAAATTCCAGTTCTTGAGTCTATTCTTACCTTACATTATTCATTGTAAGCCAATTGCTTTAAAAGCTTCACAAGTTGTGAGAGTCTTATGCAGTAGCTGAAGTCTTGTGAGTATATACTTAATGGCTTAGTTCCTTAAAGGATACCTAACGCTTGGGGATTTCACTTCTGCTCAGCTGCAGCCTGTGAACATTCAGTCTAATATTCTGTTCCCAGGACAGTCAGAAGTTGCCACACCTTGGCACCTTCTTTTTTTGACCTCTCCTCTTTTCAGGTGGGGTGTTGTTATTTTTTAAGACAATGAGTCTCTCTGGATCTGGTTCAGTTGACATGGGGTCACTTGGCAGGCAGCTGAAGTCTTGTCTTCCGTTAATAATTGTACCTGGTGATGTGGCAAAGGTTTGAACGTCTGATTTGTATCTTCTGTCACAGTAGAAACTCTGCCTGACATTGGAGGTGCCGCAGGTATATGAAGTAGGAAGGCTTATTTGGTCAGGTTGGGTGACCTCAGTTATTTACACCGCACTGCTCAGCAGCTTTGGGTTGACACCAGCTTCGGAGAAGAGGTTGTGATACATTTGCTGCTAACTCTTCTTTGCAGCTCTGCCTGGGCTTTACCAGCTTCTGTGTTCTAAGTCCTGTGCTTGGGCAGGTGGGCTGGACTGACTGATAGACACAGCTCTGCTTCTAAACTCAATCCACTCTCCTGGAGGCGAGTTAAAAGGTTTTCCTTAAATTAATAGGTACTTTTTAGAGCAATCTTCTTTGGGAGAGAATAGACGCTTCCTGATTACTATTCTCTTCCATCTTGTATTTCAGATGAAATCTGGTACTTAATTCAATATTCAAGGCTGTGGTTTGTCCTGCCCTGCTGGCCAACAGTGATTGATATTCTGTACATTAGCCATAATACATTTTAAATGATGGCGTGACTTGCTTTTGTGAGTTTTTGTATTGGCAACTGCATTTGCTGTTTAGCCTCAAAATGAGGCTAATTCTTCCATCTAATTATTGAGTCTAATATTGCTGCTTTATCCTGAGATTACATGTCAGCTGCAACCAGCTGCCCATTGTTTATACACCTTGGCTGCAAGAATGGCAGCCAGCTTCTGTAGCCTGTATGCATGTGAACTGAGTATCTTTGGAAGCACTAGTCACACCACGAGCAACCTCCCCTTCGTTACATTGCTTCATAACATGAATTAGTGTTTCCTTTTCTTGAGGTAGTGGTGGTAACGAGTCCCAGAACTGCTGTTTCCCATAACTCATACATCATTGCCTCTCAGCGCATATTTATCTTCTTGTGAGGCATGATGTTTCTATAGACTATTTCCTGGCCCTTGACACATGCATCCTCAGTTTGCATCCCCCTTTTCTGATGGATCTCTTTTAGCTTTAGCCTGTGTACATGTTCCATCTCAGCTGTCCTTGCTGGGAAAAAGAGAATATGCACCACAAATTGCATTTAAACAAGCCCAGGGACAGAAGTTAAATGCTATAAGAATGTCAGTAATGGGTTTAGCCATATGCTCATCCTTTTTCACCCTACTGGGTTTCTGTCTACTGCTGAAGCAAGAAGGAGTGGGGCTAGGGAAATTCCAGCTGTCATTGAAACATACTTCTCTACAGACATACTTAAGTAGCAGTGTACCAGGTGGCATGCAGTGCATTGAACAGATTAATTTTAAAGAGTTCAGCTGAGGCCATCTATTGATTAGATAGTAAATCCGACTTTAGAACTTCTAAATTGGGAACGGAGAGGTTCTGGCCGCATGGTTCACAGCGGTGATCCGGTGTAAACTCACCCTGCCAATTCAGATTTGTTTAAAAGCAGTAGGTTCAATGGCTTAATGTTGTACTAGCATGCTTTATGCCAGATCCAGTATTGCTTACTCTCACAAAACCAGAATAAAAAGCACTCTGTTGTGTGTACTCTGGCTAATCTGCCAAAATGACCATGACCTGATCCAGATCGATCAAATTAGTACTGCTGGGTGATCACGCACAGCCCTGGTGCTACTGGCTGTGGATGTGGCAGTGACAGATAACTAAAAGTAAGTGCTCTTGAGCTCTTGGCAGAGCTCGTGCTGTAGGTATTACTATTCAGTCCATCTGAGCCATGGCTAATGCCATGTAGGGAAGCTGGAAAACCCCAAAAACCTTTGATGCCACAGAATTAGCATCTTTCTTCTTCCACCTTAGCCAGCAGACTGTTTTGGCTCTGGCCTCTGTGGGAAATGGTTCCAAATTGTTCCTTACAGTTTCTGGAGCTTTAATTGTCTCCAGCATTTGAAAACCAGGAGTCTACCACAAGGCATGAGAATGGCCCCTGTTGCTAAGGTTTTCCCCTGCAGCACTTAGGAACATGTGAGGAGCAGACTGTAGTTGAGATTCTTACACTGTCCATAGGTGCAGGTGCAGTATCTCAAGACAAGATAGAGAAGGTAACATGTCAAGAAATGTGAGGGTTGATGCAGCCTTTAAAGGTACCAGATAACAGTGGGATTAACCATCACTGATGCTGGAGAACTCAGTCTGGGTCATACAGCCGAGGGAATTCTGGAGGTCTTCTCTAGTTGACTGAAAAGATGAACAAAAGTTGGGTTTGACCCCGGTGACTCCCAAATTTTGCCCTGTGTATGGTGCCTTATTTTATGTGGAATGCTTCAGCAGCACAGCTACAGGCTCTGCCCTGTGTGGAGCACAGAGGAGTAAATGTGCTTGCTACGCAGAGCCCAGTACCCAGAACCTTGCCTGGGAACCAAGGTGTTGCACCCAAGCGCTGCCCCTCGACCTTCCCTGGCTGTGGGTCTCAGGCTGTGCCTTGGGCAGCTCTGTGTGAGCCCACAGATGGCTATTAGTGGCCCCTCGGACCGCAGTACAAAGCACACATGGAGGCTTTCCATGCTGGATGCTAATCTGAGAGCATCCCAATTCGGAAAACATAAGGGATTGCATTGACTGGGCCCCAGGTGTTCAGCCATAGCTTGCTGAGCACCCAGCTTTAAGGGGTGTGAAGATAAGGCTGCACTTTCCCCCCCCCAAAATGACCTGAAATATTCTTTGATAAAGCATGTGGAAAATTATTTACATGTGATATTTCTTGTTTATTTTGATGCGAGAAAAAGAGGGATCTTCAGAAATCCTACCTAAACACGAAAGATAAAACAATGAAAAAACATGTCAGAGACGAGCTTTTCATAACAAAATCCTTTTCCAAATACTACCTATTTGTGGCATTTGGGCTAATTTCATGAAGTACCATAGTGCTGTGTTTTGATTAGTACTTAAATCATTGAAAGCAACAGATTTGTGGGGAATGGTAAATACTGGCCCAGAGGTTTTGGAAAGAGGGAAACTCCTTATAATGGGTTAATACAGAAGTTACCAAATTCACTGCTATAGAGATACGCTTAGGATCCGTATTTTATGAGCATGTCCCATCATAAGGTCCTTGTTCTTCCTCAGTATTTATATGTATAGCCTCATATTTTTTCCCATATCAGCTTTCTCATCAGTTCCTCTTGGCGATCTCTGTGTGTGACTGTTTTCTATTAAACCTGTATTGGTATTATTTACAGATACCTCTGTATTATTCCCAAGAAGTTTTTCACGTTGACTTCTTTATTTGTTGTAGTTTATATTTTTCTTTCATGGGTAGCTGTAGATTTTCCTGAAACGACATTCCAATTTTAACGTTGCAATATAATGCCAGGGTTAAAATGTTCGTAAGGAAGAAACGAGCTATGATAATTTAAGCCTCAGAAAATGAAAAGCCTGTTACAGATGATGGGGCTCCTCTGAGGTCAGGCAGGACTCGGCAGCACAAGGGTTTGCTTCTGCCACCTTCCCTCGCCCTGAGCAGCCCATGATTTCTGAGAGGACGCGCTCTTTCAGATGATTCGGGCTGCTTGCCCGGTAAAAGGCTGTTCAGCAGGGACAAGGGGAGACAAATCTAAGAGCCTGCTGCCTAGAAGCTTTCTGAAAAGATTAATTACTCCATGAAAGAGCCCAGTAATGAGAAATGATGTTGCTTTTGTTGCCGTTGAGTCCTGGACGGTCGTTCCCATTTTCCAGGGCTAATCTCTAAAGTAAATAGTTTTCTTTTTGTTGGCTGTCAGCAGCGTGTCACTGTGCAGTGACCTGGATGTGCAAGTCCTGTGGACTAGAGATCTTCTGGCCTCTTCCAGATCTGTACAGGACGTATCTCCTGCTCCCCGATGCCCCCTGCCATTCATTCCTTTCAGTCTGAGAGGAAGGAGATTGAGCAATTTGTCACCGCTGGTTGAGAAGTGGCCTTTGCTGCTTGATGGCCAAGCCCTTTCTTGCTGGCCTTTCTTTTCTTACTTCCGAATCTCTTTTTCATTTTGGCAGTGATGCTTTGCTTTGCTCTTCCTCCTGCCCCTTTTTTTGGTTTTTTTTTTGCCTTTTTCTTTTCTCTGCTTACCTTTACAGGGTATGGCTTTGCATGTATGTACAGGCACACATACGCACACAGAATTTAAGTAAATTGTAAAAAACCTCTACAGACCTTGCCATTTACCCAATTTTTTTCCTCCATGATTTCATAGTGTTGTGTGGTCTGTTGTCAGTCCCCGGCCAATTAGAGTGATCATCACACCAAAACAGGATACTTGCAGTCTTCCTAGTATTTTTATCTTTAGTCGAATGTATTTGTTATTTCCTTCCTAAGAGAGAGGAGAGCACCTTGCACGGCACTGTTTCTTTGAAAACTACTGACGTTCAGTGAATGACGTATGGGTGGTGATGGGCTATGCAGCTGCATTGAGTCTTCTACAAATAATGATGAGAATGCTTACATTAAATGTCTTGAATTTTATTAGAAAACCTGCCTTGGTCACATGAGGACTTTCACCTGGTGACAAATTTGCCCATATGTCTACATCCAGCCCTTAATATGTGCCCCAAACGTTTGAAAAGCCTGCAAAGGGAGGAGCTGAGGTTACCCACAAGTCTGTCCCATCCTCCCTGTCCCACAAAAGCCATTCTTTGTTCCTGCTGTGACATTCCACATCATGACCATCTCCCTCGGTGACAAGATTGGTGACTGTGGTTCAGCTCTGGGAAGAAAACCAGCTGCACAAACTCCATTCTGTGCGCAGCTACATGACTATTTTATTTTTCAAGTGGTTGCCCAAGACAATTCGTCATGAGCAAAAAGGTGCATTGAGGAGATTCTCATTGTGATAAACCCTGCAGCGCCACAGCAGTACTTCCAGAGGTGATGACAAGAGGCAGTCAGAGGAAACTGAACCTTAGGCATATCACTCTAACGAAGTGGATTGTAATGCAGCGCTGTCGCTTTTTGTCCCTCATCCTTTTAAAGACTTTCTTTCTTTCTTGTAGGATGATCCAAAAGGACATTAGCAGGTGACTGCTCGCCGAGCTCTTTCTAACCTAGGGTATCGCAGCGATCCCTTCCTGCCTCCCCAAGGTAGCTGGCCAGGGAGCATACCGCTTTATCCCAGCTGAAGGGAAAAGCCAGGGATGTTTTCAAAACTAAATACAGGCTCAGCACTCTATGGGGCATATGAGGAAGCTGGCTTTCAGCCACGTTTGTCCTAGGCTTTACATGAGCTGAGATCTTGTGCACACATCTGAAAGGCTTCAGCTGTCATCTCGTAACGGAGCGTCTCTCAAGCAGTCACGTACTGTAGGAAACAAAGCCCAGCCCTCACCTCACAGATCTTGTAACCTGAGTACGTGCTAAGAAATAAAGCAGATGCAAAACTAAAAGTAGCTTCCAGCTGAGGTTGAGAGTTTGGAATAAGTATATAAAGAGAGTAACCACAGCACAGGGGCAATGAGTCACTGTCAGGTGTTACGTGCATGGAAAGGCATCAGTAAGTCTTAAGCAGAGATTTGAAGTGACTTTGTAGATTTTTTTTTTATTATTTTTTTTTTTTATGGGAAGCTTTTCAATTGCAAAAGGAAAGTGATAAAAAAGGAGCAGTACTGGAGAGCAATAGCAGCTGGAGAGCCATCTCTTATCTTCTTGGTCAGCTGCAAGCCAGTACTGACCAGCTTGTGCTTGGAGAGAGGTGGGTAATAGCAAGGTACAGAGCTTGTTTGAGGCATTAGGAGAAGAAAAAGGTAGATGAGAGATGCAGAGTACATGAAAATACAATAGAGGTGGTAAGTCAGCAAGATAATTTTTACTGCAAGGTGTTAAGTGATCTTGCAGAGAGAGAAAGGAGATTTGTTGAAACCAGGAAAAGGAGGTTTCAGTTCTGGACACGTGAAACAATGAAGACCTGAACCAGTGCTTTACCAAAGAAAAGGGGGCTGGATTTTTAAAGCAGTATGCAGGAAGAATGAACGTGATTTGTGTCGAACAGGTTGCCTTTTCTCTTGCCAGCTGTGAGCGCTAAAGAGAACGATGCTTTTTGCCATTCACAGGTTACTCCTCTTACAAAATTACTGAACGTTTCCATGCCTGTCGTTATTTAGAAATGGTTACAATGAAGCTAATCTAATTATTTCAGTTCCCTCTGTTTTTGTTCCTCTTATTATTGAAACTAGTTCCTCTGCTAGAATCTGCAAGCTTTTGAAACTTTTGTTTCACTCACTATTCCCGATGTAACCATTATGTCAGCATAAAAGTCCTCCCAGCTTGCACACTATTTTTCTACAGTTCAGTCTTAGGCCATATAACCTGAAATCCTGTGAGAAGATTTTTGTTTAGGAACCTAAAACTTTAAGGCCACCCAAACTGTGTTTTTCAACTTTTATCTGCTTGCTTATTTCACTACTAAAAGCAAATGCTCACGCAAGTGTTGGGCTTTTTAAATTAACCCTGATTTAGCTCCCACTAATGTTCAGAGAAATACCTGCTTTCACGTTGATGAGCCTGATCTGAGTAAAGCTAAAGCCTTGATAATACCAAGCTGACTTCAGGAATCCTAAAGATTGGTGTAATATGAGCAAATGCCAATAATTTTGGTAACGGACACTCCTATGAAAAATTAAAATAAAAATCAAAATTTGTTGTTCCTCCAGCTAATATCTAGGTTTACTGTGGGGGAAAAAAAAGTTTTCTCCGGAACCATGAGAAATTGCTTAAGTTCTCAACTATAGAATCCCTATTTTACTGTACTGTACAGAGGAGATGTTTTCCAGTAGAGCAGATGTTACAGAGAATTTTCAAGTGTAGTTTGTACAATCTCTGTTTAGCATAAATTGTGTCGGATTCATCCTCGTTATATGTAACCTGCAATGAAAGGAATAACCCCTCTGGTTTGAAAGCACAAGGGAGGTGATAGGACGTGCCAGTGGGACATGATTAGCCAGAGGAACTGCAAGCACCTGGAGCCACTTGTCTCTCCTGGAGGACATTAGTGCTGAGAAGAGTCAACACCCAGCCTCTCCTAGGGAAGAAAGGTATGATGCCTTTGGCCTTTGTTTGGTTTAGCAATTTGTTTCCTTAACAAGATGAGAAGAGTAGTCAACCTTGGGCCAGGAATATTTTGTATTGCTTTTCATTCTCAGACAGAAAGGAAATTCTCCAGGTTGTGCTGATGTTTTTGTTGGTGAGAAGCATAGATGTGGAAACCCAGTGACTAGAGGGGAAAAGGGAGTAATCTGGGGAAGGTACAAGATAGCACAAGACAGCCTTGCTCCTCCTCTTTTTAGGGGCCTGAGACTGGGGATCCAAATGATGATATTATGACACTATTCATAAACATATTCAATAGGGCTGACACATGGGGCTGTGGAAGTGAAGATAACATATATTTGGCATGCCTGCAAGCCAGGCCCTGAAGTTGCTTTTCTCTTCACCAGACAATACAAAGATGAGGATGTGATTCTGCAGTCATTCTGTACCGATAGAAGCGCAGGCTGCTGCCAAGCACAGAGCCACACGTTTTGACAGCAGCCTACCCTTCTGTTTGCTCAGGGAAACCAGGGAGTTACGCCCTCACTTAATTTAGCTTCCTTGTTGCTAGAAAATGGTGTTACTCTGATTTGCATGTAAAAAGAAGTAAAAGCCACACTAGGTAACATTTTATAATTCCCAAAGTACATAGGTAAGATTTCTCTTCTAGGTTTTAATCCTTCAAAAGCCCTAAGGTGTTTGAGGCAATCTTATCTTACCTGCTACACCCAGTTTTTACCTAAGTTTGATAGTGAATATCAGCCATCATAACAGCCAAAAAGGGGGAGGAGAAATGATACTGGCAGGTCCAATTAGCCATGAGAGCCTCTTGCCAACAGGCACTATGTTCACTGTGCCCACGAGGAGAAGAGTTTGTCTGTCCCCTGAGAACATGTGTTGGAGCACGCCAGGTGCCTGGACGAGCTGGTGGCATTGCCTGCCTCTGGCCCTTCTGTGCTCTGGCAGTAGGATCCAGCCTTTCTCACTTTCTTGGTGCTGACACTATCTGCAGGAAACGGGGATGTGGAACCATTTGCTGCTGCTGTTTCCCAAGATGCTGTCCTGTCACGGCGCTGACTCCAAAGGTGACATCTTCACGGCCATGACGCCAGCAGCTCAAACAGATACACAGACTTCAGGAGAGGTACAGAAATAAATTATTCTATAATTAGCAGAAGAGAGGTACAAATCCAGAGAAGCCAGCCAAAACCACTCCAGGTGATTTGTCTGTATTCCTCTGCACGAGGTTTTCATCCACTTGTATTGCATTCAGTAAATTTAAATCAAACTGAGGAAAATACTTGTTCTCCTGCTCCCTGCATACACAGTTTATTCTCTTTCTTGAAATGCAGTCTCTTTCTCCAGTTTCCTTCTTCCCTGCTAATCATCCCCACACCAGTCCTTTCTTTTCTCTGGGTAGCTACCAGTCCTCTTTGATGGTGGTCACTTGACAGCTCCTTCAGGCAAACGCCTGGAGTGGTGCCTCCAGCTGATGTGCTCTTTTGGTAACAGCTTCTCAATATACAAAACATTCAGACAGATGATGGTGTACACACTAATGCTAACTAGCCAAAATGTATACAATCTGTGTTGGGGCTTTTTATTTATTTATTTATTTGTTATCCTTCCTTCTGCCATTCCATTTTATACGTGCCTGTGCCTGTATTCATCCACGTTAGAGACTTTTCTTTCTTATCTGCCCAATGCACTTGTACAAGTGCACGTAGGCAGAATGCAGCACTATCAGTGATGGCAGCCTGTGCACTAAGTGGACTTAAGAAAGGAGTGTGGGCAAAACAGACCTAAAACAAGCACAAGATGGGTTCTGAGTAAAAGGCTGAAAGAGTGAGAGCCTGGGGGTGTTTAATTCTGTGGGGCGATATCTATCCTAACACAAAACCTCCCTAGTGCTTCTCTTTTCCTGAGAGGGGGATAGAGCTTGAAATAGTGGGACAGTATTGTTAGGCACAACACCATTATATAAGTATAAGCTAAATGGGTCACCACAAAGAAGTACAGGTCACTGGCTTTGAAGTTTGCAAACACAGTACATAGAGCTGTAGGTGCCTAGGTGTTCCTCTTTGTGGTGGCTGACTTGGTGAGGTTTCAGACAAAAGGGAGTATATCAATGTTCTATCTCTTCAGCTGTACTTCACTACACAAAGTGATTGTGCTTTTTCCACCCACGAAGGAGAATAAAATGGTTTTGTCCCTCTTTAAAATCTTCTTTGGTGGTGGTGCATGAAATAGCACAGATAGCAGGCCACCTACCACAGAACTGCCTACCTTACTGATCTCGGCTGTCTCTTGCTCTCACCATCTGGTGATTTGTGTTTTACGAAAGGTGTGAAGCAGAGATTATCTGTGTACAAAACCCAGCAGAGTACAGCTTTGATCTGTGACCAGCAATTATCATCAAACTCATTAATAATAATAATAATAACGTGGAGATCCTTGAGCACAGTTTTTTTGTGGATTACTGTCCCCAGGGGGAGTTAGCATATAATTTCCCCAGTGTCTAAAAAAGGCTGTTGCTCAACAGGTGCACAAATGGCATTCTTTTCTTCCTGAGTACCTACTTTCATGAAACATGATGAAAGATAACATACAAGAGACTCTTCCATCTCAGTCCAGTTAAATTGCAGCTGGCCAGAGGTTCAGAACGCTGAAGGTGGGAAATGAGAAATACCAGAAGAATGACTTACCTTTTACCTTCAGATCCACTGAGCTAAAAATAGGCTACTTCATTTTCAGTTAAGGAAAAACAGAAGTGTGATGATACCACAGCAAGCAGTGAGCAGAGCTAGTGTAAAACAGGCCACAGAGCAAAAGTAAAGCTGCGTTACCAGGCTCTGGTTTTAATGCTGTCCTGGAATGTGGGGCTCGGGGTTTTTGTTTTGTTCCATTTTGGATTTTTTGTGTTGAATTTTTTTGAGTGCTGTGAGCAGGACTGTTTGGAAAATTTTTATCCCTAGGCTATAGGCTCGTCTTCAGCTTTCCTGCACAGTGTAATGCATTGCCAGTAATGCATCTTTCTGCTAACAGAGGGCAATATGGAAAAGCAAACGTGGGCATACGAAGCCTACTTTTCTGTAGGTGTGAATTCAAGCTGGTTTTCCTTTGCTTCCTCACGTCAAGTCAGATCCATGTTTCTGGAATTCTTGTATAAAATCTTGATAGCCAAGTGTGTGATGAGGATACACTGAAACACAGTTCTCCTGAAAACCTGCTTCACTCCATATCAAGTCACTGTCTTCATACTAAGCTCTCTTGGAAGAAAAACCTAGAGGGAATGAAATAGGATCTCCCTATCTCCACTCTTTTCCCAGCTTCTCAGAAATAATTCTAATAGAAGACAATTTCAGCAATTTAAAACCTGGTTTTAGATGCTGTTGAAGGATTTACTTTGCTTCATTAGAATGTGCTTCAGGTTTCTTATGCAGAGATAGGAGAAAAAGGTTATGCTGCCTCATAGTCTGCAATGCTGATCAAGCAAATGCTGGGGAGACAGGCCAGCATTTTGTGGGTTTCTGGCTGGTTAACCAGCAATGGGCTAACCGATCGAGTAAATAAATAATGCTATTTTTTTATCTTTGTTAGATAGATCTGGATTTGGTAGGAATTAATTAGGGAACACCTGAGTATAATCTTACGTGCACAGCAGGCACCGATACTCACATTCTGTGCCCTGGGTGAGAGAAAATTTCCCATTTATCATTACTACTGCAGTGCTTCTGTAGACAGAGCAGCTGCATCTCTTGTCCCTCTACAGCAGTTGCAGCGTATGCAACAACAGCAGCCAGCAGCACTGTAACATAAATATGTCTAAAATCATATTTCGATTCAATTACCTATAAAACTTACTCTATAAAAGAGGGGAAAAGAATTCACTATTGCTTTCCTTAAAGAGATCAAATGTCAGTAATAATCCTGAAATTTCCTTTACCTTTGATTTAACGAATGCAGGAAAGTCCTGGATAGTCACTAAATCACTGGTAGAAGGAGCTTGGTACTGCAGCAGAGATTCAATGCTCTAATTAAAAAGTCTCAAGCTATTAGAATTTTCCATTATGAAAACAGAATGTTTGTTTGCCTCACAATTATGATGTTATCCTGACTTGTCTCATATATCACAGGCGTTTGGAAATTAATTTGGGGGGGGGGAAGTAGGAATGTGTTCTTTTATACCATTCTCTTTTGAAAAGGAAGCAAAAAAAAAAGTGTACTGACCAGTTAAAGGTCCTAAAATTTGTTTCCATGTTTTTATATTGCATCCCAGTACCTGACTTTTTTTTCCCCCATCAGAAAAAAAAAACGCATTTGGATTTCTTATCTTTCTTAAGAGGTGCAATCCTGTAGGAGCTATAAAGGGCTTAAAAAAATCTCTACTTATACTCAATTCTTCTGCGTGTAGGCCTTTGTACCACTGCCTGCATTTTCTCTGAGCAAGCTATTCTGCGTTGGTTTCCATTTCAAAAGAACCTCTTCCATTTGAAAACACTATTTCTTTTGCTCCTTTCTAAATATTTCTTGAAGGTCATATTTCTAAATTAGGGTGGTAAAGTTCCACTAAAAAAGTAGATCCTACCAAAAATCAAAGTCACGGAAACAGTATTCTGTGCTAAGTGGTATCTGGGCATGGTACTATTTAATATAAAGGCCAGAAGGTAATACATTCCCAAATACTTAGGAAGTCCTGTTGAGAAGAATAGCAGAACTGAAGAACACAGAAGCCATTTGATGATTGTGTTTTCAGCTGCAGTCTGCAGTACAAAATTCTCTTTGTGCATATCTTCTTTTCAAAGCCTATTACAGTTATATATATATATCTGTGTAAATATATATGAAAAAAACTCTAAGGTATTGGGCTAAACAGTACCTGGTGACTTGGCAATAATGAATACTGCGATTCAGTAAATGAGCATGTAAGAAGGTATTTTCACTCATTTGTGAGCAAAGCTCCCTTTCTTAATTAACAGAGAGAGGGTCTTTTGTAAAGAGGAATAGAAACCGCCCAGGTTAGACTCCTCTTCTGAATTGCTTTTCAGAGGAACCCTTTTCTCCCTGCTGAGAGCCCAACCTCCTGATTTTGACATCACAATTAAGTCTCCAAAGTTGGAATACACCAGGATAAACATCTGTATAAACAGACACTTAGGTGTGTATGCCTGTGCATGTTGAAACTAATTCTGAAAATAAACTCTCTTGAAGCAGGCGTTGCTTTTTTTTTAAAGCTTATTTCACACTTCACAGTTCACTTCACCTGAAACCACCTTTTCCACATCTTCTGTGTGGTTGTCATTCACAGAAGACTGTTACAGACCTGGGCTGTATCTGAATGGCAGAACTTAGGCATGGTCTCATGCTCACAGACTTAGATTCACATCCAGTCACATCCCAACTTATATCAGCCTAGAGAATGTGAATTTACAGTTTAGTTTCTGATGCAGGATTTTTGGTGTGTTTATGATTTGAGAACAATTTTGCTAATATTTTTAGTCTGAAATAACTTGATCCGCATTTGTAACATCCTAAAGGAAATAGTAAATAACTTTTACTGTTAAATGTGGAGATATTAGACCATTACATTTTCCCTGCATATTTTTTTTTCCAAACTTAACATAATATTTTTTTTTTTTATCCTATCTGAATTTTCTGTTTGGAATAAAGAATCTCCTTTTGCTTGCCACCGAACTGTCATGGAGCTCATTACCTCCGATGAGATGAGCAGTGGCATGGAATAATTAAACTTCTTGCTGGCGAGTGGGAAATCTTTACACCCCATTCCTTTTGATTTGACCTTTGACTAAACACATCTCTCTTTGCTACATGGATGGTATTTCTTCCCTTGGATGCAGGGTGTTTCTCTATCCTGGATGAGGCAGTGATTTCTACAGTATTGTTTTCAAAATTAGGTTTGCAAGAAAGAAAATGTGATCTTTTATATTGTTGAATGAAGAAAAAAAATTGCCTTTTCAAATCCTTGTTAAATGGTAACAAAAATCTGATTTTTCTGCCTATGTGAATTAATTTCCATAATGGAGTTTCATTATTAATGTTTTTTAATGGAGTTGTGTTGCTTTCTTTGTACAATGTAGTGTTCAATCACACAAGAATCCAAATCAGAGCTTTCTGATGGAACCTACTACATAAAGATAACTCTTGGGGGGCTTCACAGAGCCTTGTGAGTTTTTCCGTTGTTACCAGTAAAAAAACATCTGACATCTATTAAAAAAAAAAAGGCAAAAACCTAAAGTGAAAAATTAAAAGGCTGCCTGTCAAAGTGAAACGTAGCCTAGTTACAGTATGACATGTGTTTGATTTAGTGGTATCCAGTCATTGCCTGTGGGTAACTGGCACTTTCCTACAGCAATTTTTCCTTCTTTTATTTTTAGCTCATTTGAATGCATATGAATATGGGCACCCTATAGGCCTAAATGTGTGAGAAACACTGCATGGGAACAAACAGCACAGTTACTCACACCATCCTCATAACATCGTCCAGCTGGATTTGGTCGGGAAGAAAAGCAAGGGGAATGTCATTCCTCAGCCTGCTAGAGGCTGATCTCCGTGGGCCTCTGGTTCTTTTTCCCTGCTCTGCTTTTGCTATTAGTTTTATATTAGTAAAAACAATCTTAGTATATATCTCCCCATCCCTAGGTAAAGAAGTAGTTTCCCCTTCCTTGATTTCTCACTCTGACCCTGTTTTCTTTTTCTTGTTTTTCAGTGGAGAGACTTGCCTGTGGGGGATAACAGAAGAGAACATGTGGGCTCGAGTCTGTAGCAGAGAAGGGAGTATGAAACCAGGGTCTCCCCGCTCCTGAGGGCAGTAGCTCACCCAGCACTAATGGGAACACTGCACTGCTTGTGGCTCTCCACCTCCAGCTGAAAAAGACTTGTTTGCTGCTCAGTTTCTGAAAGAAGGATAGCGGCGCCTTTTCCCTCTGGAGAACGGATGGAGGTATGTCCCTGAAAATCCCTGAGGAAAACCCTACATCTCCATGCCTGTAGACATTTTTCTGGGGAGCATGGGGTACAGACCTTGCTCGGACCTACAGGCTTCAGCTCAGGTTGCCTCCCCGCGTACCTTGGAGGCAACTTGGGCAAAACAAAGCTGCCTGCATGCTCTCTGGGCTCAACCTCCAATGTCACTGACAAAAATGCACCCACCAGGTAAGGGTCACCTCCCTGTCAGGTGGCAGTGTGAAGGCTGAGGAGCCAAGTGCTTTGAACCGAGTCTCTGGCCCCTTCACTGCTTACCCAGCATGGCCCAAATAGACCTTTGGGGAGAACCTGTGGAATCAGGCTGTGGAAGCAGGTCTGGTATCAGTGCGTTGTGATGCTCATTCAAGAAGATCTCATTTGAATTGGGAACCGTAAAATCCACCGTCAGCACTTTTACAACTTTTTCTTTGCCTTTCTGTCCTGGTGGCTTTGCTGAGCACCATGCAGCTGAAGATTTACAAGGCTGACTGGGTCTAGCTTTCACCTACTGTGATATCACTGTATATCACAGTAGGTGATAGATGAGGTATTTTATCTTGGGGAAGTTAACTTTTGCAGCTAGACTTTGTTACTCGTTTCCTTCTCCATTATTGCATGCTAGGACAAATGCATCCCTGCTCACGTCCTCAAACTTCTTGGAAGTACCTAGAGAAAGACAGTGCGTGCCTCTAGCTTCAGTGTAGATCTGAGAACAGGCAAGAAAACAATCAAGTACGAAGCTGGAGAAGTTCTACCTCAACAAAATACGGTATCGTCTTCTTGAACTTATTTAATCAGGGACTGGAGTTTTTTTAAGAAAAAAGTTTCGTTTTGCTTAACATAAACCTTAAATAAGCTTAAGATTTCAACCTTAAATAATACTTAAGATTTCTACACATATTTTCCTACAAAATTGCATGGCATTAGTCATTTTTCTAGGTAACAAGCCAAAGCATAAGGTCAGTGAGAATATTGTACATCTGTTGCTGTTCACAAAGGCAAAAAGGGAGCTTGAAAAACTAGGTGGGTTATTGTGTTTAATGGGTTGATTCATGTAGAAATTTCCTTGTGTTTAAATGATTCTAGCTAGCATACAACTTTATAGCTTACAAAATAAATCCCAGTTGACTTCCAAAGTGCTACTGGCATGGGGCACAGTTGTTATTCCAATGCTCTTGGCTCGAACGTCATTTTTGCACCACCAGGGAATCTATATGTAACATTCTTTTATTACTCTTGACCTTCCAAAAACAACATGGGAAGATGACAAATGACAAATACAGAATGTCCCAGATATCAAGCATAATTCCTTAAAATTTGAGCCAAGGCCTGCTTTTCAGTGAACAGCAGGACAGAGGTAAGCAGAAAAGCGGAATTTTGAAGAATTTTAATGAGGCTCATGCTGCCCTAAATGCTGCTTTTGTTGTTTTTTCCCCAGTCTTTGTGCCACTGAGTATTTTGGAATTGGGGTTTCCAAATCATTAAAACATAAAAGAAAACAGCAAATGCTGCTAACTATAGAGAGATTTGTGAAATAATGAATCAGACTGCAAGAACCCTTTGACTAAAGAAAGCATATAGACATTTAAACATCCATTGACAATACAGGCAAGCCATCGGTGATGCAAAGAGGACATACCACACCACTGACCTGTTTGAGCTGCTGCTAAACTTCAAGACTCACTCATTGACATATCTGAGCTGGATCTTCAAAACATTCTGCTCTCTGCATGAAGTCTCACCATGTTTTCTCTCAATTTACGACTTTCATGGCTATAGAGATTAGAAAAATGCATTACAGAGTATAGAGGAAACTCGAGAAAAGCACCATAAGAACCCAAATTTTCACCATTTCTCAAAACTAGATTTAATTTTGAATCATGAAGGTTGCATTTCTGAGTGATATCTGAACGCCGTAAAAATGCCAAAGTGCCGTAATAACATTAAAAGATATTAAAAAGGAGAAAAGGTCAGGTGAAGCCGTATCACTAAGACTGTTCTCCTCTCATGGAAATTCTTGTACAATTTTGGGAAACTGCTGACATGAAAATCTGACCAGGTATTTAGTCAGTTGATATCTGATGTGTTCCTTCTGTCAGGACAAATTTTATCATTTGTTATTTTAAAGTATTGACAGTACTGAACTGTGTATAAGAGAAGTGGGCATAACTCAAAAATATGTGAGCTTAAAAATGAAGTGGAAAATCCAACAGGCAGTAATGTACGCATGTAATGTTAACTTAAAGGAACATTTTTGTTATACAAATAAATTTCCCCACTTCCTAAAAATATGTTCCAAAGCATATTAAAAGATACAACTTTGAAACTGAAACTCTAGAACTGAGGTGAAGTTAGCTGGTGTGGTGTGTCAGCAGAAGACACTAAAAGAGCCTGGCAAATAGGACAGTGATGAATAATAGAATCCTGAGGAAAGTTAAGGGTGAAATATCCAGCTTCATAACCTCCCCCCTCAAACAAAGAAACAAAAACTCACCCAAAAAAACCCCTTTGTAATTGCAATCCTGCTACAGCTAGCTATAATTTACAAAAGGATTTTAGAGGTTCTTTTGGTTGTGCTCTCAGTGTTTTTTTAATTAAAATCACAGTAAATTAGAGATCAGTGAGCCTTGTTTCAATGTAAAAGAAGTTAGATAAAATGATAATTAAATTTAGTTTTAAATACTGCAGTCCTGAGCCAGATCGGCTATATAATGGGAAATAAAAGGGATCTCAAAAAATCGGGAGTTAAAAATGTAAGAGAACATAATCTTATGAGGAACACAAAGCACATCATTGACCTCTGACACATATTCACTATTCGAAGAGATACAGATTACCTTAATTTAGTAAACACTTAAAAGGGATATAAATTCTCATGCTTCAGAGCTAAGCCCAATTTTTAATGAATGGAACAAAGAAAAGAAACTTTCACGGTATATTCCTGTCGTTCCTTCATTGCCCGTAAGGTAATTTCTTGGGATTTTTCTCCAGTACTAATTTCTGTCAGGAGCAGGTTGCTGGGGCTGATTCTGCCTGATAAGTCAAGTTACACTTCAGCTGGGCACGTGTACGTGCAAGATGAAGCAGATACGGTGCAGAAACAGAAAAGGTGGAAAAAGGAAAGAGAAATATTTCCCCCTTCGAGAACCTGGTTACAGCACTGGCATGTATTTCAGGAAATCTTTGTATCCCTGCTGTCCTCCTAAAACGCCCTAGTTCAGCCACTGGAAAGAATACATATCCCACGTGGCCCATTAGCGAGGAGAGGAGGTTGGGAAGCAAACACAGAAGGAAAGAGCATCCCACAGGCCCTTTTATATTTTTTTGTGCTTTGTGGAGGATTCACATCAAAGGGAGGTTTTCTTTAAAAATATGCTGCTTGTTTCTATAAAACCTTCTTTGTGAGAATACTAATATTCTTTCCCTAGCAAGGGAACAAGGTGGGGTTTTTTTGAGCTTTAGCCAATGATCCAATTTTTTCTAGCTCCTTTCCTATAAAGTTAGTCTTCTGAAACCCCCAAGTGCACAAAGAAGATAGATTGTAGTAACGTCTCTTATAGCAGATTCTCATTTCACTAGAGTCACAACCAATATATTTTTATCCATATATCCAGCACCAACGGGCTCTGATATGGTAATTTTCGACTCCTTTACTTCCTTTTCTCCTCCTTCCTTTCTATTGATCTCAGTGTATTTAAAGCAAGAGACACGCGGCTGTGCGTATATGTATTCATACTGGAGAGCTGCAAAGCATGTGTGCTACACCCACCAGAGAAAACCAGAGGCTGGGACTGGTTTAGGATCTATTCAGGCTGGTCTGTTTCATCAGGAAGAGCAGCTGAGAACTCCTCTAAAGAGGACCAGTCAGGCTGCTCTCCGCAGGATGGCTTGCTGGTACCACCTTTTTTTTAATTGCCTTACCTGCCTTATAAAAGGCACCTACAGCTATCATGGACCCCTCGTAGTCAGCTGAATAAGCACAGCTTCTAGTTTTTAATGTGATTCATTTCATAGCTTTTGAATTTCCTGTCGACTCAGAATGAATATTTTGGAAATACTTTCACGTACTGTTTTCCAGGGGCCCATGCCCATTTATTTTTTCATAAGCTGCTGAGTCAAAATTCTAACAGATCTTTAGGTGCCTGGTACCTAAGTTGCTCTTGAAAGCTTTAAGCTGTAACTTGTTACATTAAAAAAAAAAAAAAAAGGGTGGGGGGATTGAAGTTGTGAATTTTGACATTCATCCTACTCAATGAAGCAGGATTAAAACACAAATGGGCCTAAGGTCTATGTAAGCATCACAATCAGAACAGGCAACTCTTTGTAATTCAATCACAGCTATAGTGCAGAAAATTTCATCTCAAGTAAGAATGGGAATATCGAAGAAAGTATTTTAATTTTTCTAATACCTCATGTAACACAGCAGCAGCCTGGGATGCACATCTGAGACTGCATAATCCAGGAATTAGCTAAAGAGACAATGGCAGTAAAGATTCTTTAATTCAAAAAGCCGGGTGCTCAAACCACACAAAAACTGCTAAGAAAGTGCTACAGAAGATGAAGTGAACAAACTGCTGGCCATGTAATTATTCTCGCAGCAGGCTCATCAAACAATTCCCAGCATGCCCTCCTGCCTCTTCTGGGGATGTTTTGACTAAATCTAACAAAATAATAGCTGCAGTCACCTCCTTTCACAGTCACTTGCGATACAAATTGGATGCAGTGTCAAGTCCTTGAAGGAATTGATGGTTCTCAGCAGCAGTATTTGACTATCAGATGCAAACCACCTGGCAGACGTGCAAACCTTCTGAAGGCAATTGGAAAAAAAATCCTTCTTTTTTTTTTTCTAGACCGAGAAATCCTCAGGGAGGAAGTGTGCTGAAATATGCACTTTTGAGATGTTTCGTTTTAAGAGGAAAGGGATTTTTTTATATCTTTTAAAGTTATTTTAGGAAAAGGTATCAATGCTTCTGGAAACTTCTCAGCAAATCACTCGGTTCACTTTTCCTTAGTGTAGGCATCATCTTTGTCCTCATTAGGAATAAGCAAGTTGAACAAACCTAACTTCAGAAGCTGTTTCACAGCATTTGTCCATTCATTACATCTTTTAATCCTAGTCGTAAATATTTATTGTTTTAAGAACTTGCTTCCAAAAATTGAACTAGAAGTGAAAGCTTAATTACCACAGTTCTTTAACATGCAAATGATTCCCAGCTTTTACACACCTAGGTGAGACTTGAACTGCTAATATAAATGTTTCTTTCATCCTCTCCATGGCAAACCCGGACAGTAACCTAGCGCCAGAGCTTCACAGTTAGTTAGATCTTTCACACCCATTGACTTTACAGCACAGTTTTGATAACTACAGACATGTTTTATGTCTGAGTAGTATGTAACAATGGCAGCAATTTTAGCAACTTGTAGGTTTTAACTGTAGAAAAAGCTGTAACATCTCCCAGAAGAATAACAGTATGATAAAGTTGCAAGGTGAGGTGTGATTTCTCTGTGTTGTTTGGTACACTATCACACATAAAAATAAAGCAGTCTTCCAACTCCTTTAGGGTTGAAAAAAAAAATAATTTGCCCTCCTCGATGTACAGAAGTCTGTTAGTCTCCACTAATGATCAGCAGTATGAGTTCACACGGTTTTTAGTCAGATTTTCTGTATTTGAATGAGGAACATCTTTGAAATCGGCTTTTACAGTTGGACGTGAGCTTTGGAGCACTTCACCTTCATAGTCCCAAGTACAAGGCTATGTGCCTGGCTGTAAGTGGGAGAGGAGAAGGCACCACCTAGAATGTCTGAGTAAGATCATGGTGGTCAAGACAGAAGGTGTATCAGTTGTCACAAGGAAGCTGGAAGCTGCTAGGTATCCTTGAGACTTCAGGATGAAACAGCTAGGAGATCCCATGGAGGTTTGGAAGGCGACACCAAGAGGCTTTAGCCCTAATGTGTTATGAACCTGTCCACCACTGGAGATTTCTGCTAATGTTGGATAGGTGTCAAAATGCATTTCTCCCTCTACGGACATGGAGTTGAAGCAGTACTTGTGGCATAGCTCAAAATGGTCCTGTTGAAATCTGTTACCTACGAGAGAAAAAAAACCCAACAACCAACCATGATTCCTACTGTGTGTCCTGTGTGTGTCATCCTTTTGCGGGGGTGAAAAGTTATTAATCTCTTGGTGTTTCTGATTGCTTCACAAATTCATGTCCTTTAAGGTGAGAAAGGCCCATTAGCCTCTCTGTCTGCTGACGGTGCCTCACATGGGTCACAGCATCTCATTACCGGTGCAGCAAGGCGTATGACTTGTGAGCTAGGGATAAGGACAAAATAAGTCGGTCGGAATGAAAGCCCTGGAGTGTTTCTCCTGCTGTATCCTCAGAGGGCAGTAGGAGCACGCTTGGTGACTGCCCATCCAGCGCTGTCAATGAGCCTGTTCCTCTTCCAGCCCCGGCAAGAGGCCCCGGCTGCCCCGTTCTACGTAGCCCTAGGCAGGGAAGGAGCTATCCTTTTAGAAATATTTGCTTGTGAAAAGATTATGAAGTGGAAAATGTTGTCTTAATAACCTTTTTTATTAAGGTTATTATTATCACTGAATCCTCGTAAAGCAGAACGCTTTAGTTCTGTTTTTTACTTTTTTCCTTGATTCTGATACAGTTTACGAGCTTAGGATAGCTGAAAAATCCAAGTTGCTTTTGGAGAAAGCTGTTTTCACTGGTGACAATTCAAAATGTTAGACTTATTCAAAACATGACATTTGCATGTCTAAGTGGATAGATCAGTTTCAGTGTGTGAGTTAGAAAGTCTGCTCTCATCTGTCATTGAGTTTATGGCAGTGTATGTTCTTGGAACAGGCTTCTCTGTTTTTGTTTTTTTTTAAGGTCCTTTCCAACAAGCTTCACCATCTCAAGTTACAAAATCAATACTCTGTTGACACAGTTTACAATGGTTTTTACAGTCTTTAGGGTAGCGTGTTGGATAATGAATGATTTGCTCCAGATTCCCTTGTAAGATTAAGTTAACAACAGGGTCAGCCAGAATATTCCTCCCTCACGCTACTTGAATTGCAAATATTCTTCCTGTACTAACATGCAAATAGAAATATGATCCCTAGCCTTTGTGAAGATAAACTCCCTGGGAGATAACTGGCAATTTCCTGCATCTTCCAGAAAGATTCCCTATCTTCTTCAGTCCTCAAAGAGATCTGCTTCTCCTTGGTCTGGCATGCCCCACCACCTTTTCCTGGCCACATTTGCAACGTAATGGTTGCTTCTGGCTCCGCTGTCGCCTCTTGTTCTGGATCTAACAGAGCCAGCCCTGAGACCAAATTAATTACCTTGAGCATATAGCTGCAATGTTTCCCAGCTCTCCTGCCTCCTGCTCGCAGGAGCACAGGTCCTGCAGGACTGGACTGTGTGCCATGGTCAGAGCTAGCACAACTGCGCCACAGTCACAGGCTTTTTGCTGTCTCCAAAAAAGGACATTTTACTATTCCCACTAAACTCAGTAGAGCTGGGATTTGGCAGCTGCTCCTTCCGCTCAGTTCCCAGAAACTTGTGTCTGTAGGTCTGGACATCAGGGGTTCAGGCTGGACTATTTCTTCAGTTGGAGGCCTGTAACCAGTGGTGTCCCCCAGGGGTCAATACTTGGTCCAGTCCTGTTCAACATATTCATCAATGACCTGGACGAGGGGACAGAGTGTATCCTCAGCAAGTTCGCTGATGATACCAAACTGGGAGGACTGGCTGACACTCCAGAGGACTGTGCTGCCATCCAGTGTGACCTGGACAGGCTGGAGTGCTAGGCAGAGAAGACTTAATGAGGTTCAATAAAGGCAAGTGTAGGGTCCTGCACCTGGGGAGGAAGAATGCCAGGTACCAACATAGGTTAGGGATGGACCTGCTGGAAAGCACT
>JAHREE010000567.1:2693451-2718401 GCA_033628505.1 Tringa tobata
CCCTGTCACTTCACAGACTTAAAATCGCTCTGTCTTTCCAGTTCTGTCACAGCTTTTGAAGCAACGTGCCCCCCCGTGGCAGGGGGGTTGGAACAAGATGATCTTTAAGGTCCTTTCCAAGCCAAACCGTTCTATGATTCTAATGATTTTTAATTTTTCCTCCCGGAAATAAAAAAAGATGCTTTTAATAAACAAGCAGAGCTCATGAGTGCTGCATCTTTTTAACCAGATGATAGTGTGGGTAGAAACCATCTCTCAATATGGTAACTTTTGCCTTATCTCTAAAGTAACACATTTTTCAGATCAATCAAATATAAAAATACGATTTAAAATGGCTACATTTTGGGGTTATGAAATTCAGTACATCTTTAGACTGTTACTCTTCTCCCCTAAGCTGCAATATAATTTTAATTAATAACCTTCACCTTACAGTATAGTCCCATCAAGACTCCTTTTCTATAAAAGAAACCGATTTTATTTTTTGGCTGCTGGGGGTGGGTGAGGAGAAGGAAAAACTGAGTTTGGAGAGGAGGCAGGATTGCTTTCGTGTGTTGCTTTTCTGTCTGTGCACATAAAATTTAGACAATGAGTAAACCTTTCCCATCTGTGACTGTATGCAGAAGTAGGTTACGTTGCCGGGAGCAATTGAGGTAACTCACTTGCCACTTTTATAGGACTCTCTGCTTTATTAGTTTTATGCTGATAACTTTATAGTTACTTTCCAGGCGTATAAAAAGTAGGTAATTGAAAACACAATGGTAGCTTAATACCTGAGTTATCATGCATCTGAAGGCAGATTAACACTATGTTACCTCTTTCAACTGGCCAGTCGTACAGTTTCTGTATCAAGTAACTTGACTATTTTCTGTGTAAATTGGACAAGTGACAGAAGGGTCTCTTTTCCTGACAGTGCAAGTTCTGTAATACTTAGGAGCACAAATTTAAGACCATCTGGTCAGAAGCTACTCTTCTACTGATAAAGGAGCAATGGGATAAACCAGGAATCCTAATGTTTGGATTAGTGGTATTAGTAAAAGCAGAAAATTCTGTGAATCTGTTGGATCTTCAAAGCATTAAAGAACTCAAGTTTATTTATATCAAAAGCTAATGCTTGCATGGCTTGCAGGCACAGATGGAGAAACAGCTTTCACCATTTTGGCCATGATGAAACATTTCACAGTGGCTAAAAGAATACAAGAGTGAAATTAAAGACTTTTTTTTTCCATGGCAGAAATAACAATGAAGACCATGTGTTTCTGGTGCAGCCAGATCTCAGGAGTAATCAGAACTGACTAAGGTTGGCATGCAATTCCAGCACCACAAAATATCTTGCACTATACAATGGACGTGGGAATTCCTTCTCCCGGAACCTCTACTTAATCTTCCACATCTCCAAAAGGCATTCCTTCGGTCAGGCATCGTACGGGTTTCCTCTTCCCTGCGGAGTGTGGCTGCAGCAGCAGCCAGTTCAGGCAGGGTGCCGTACATTTCCAGTCATGGGACGCCAAAGCTGAGCTTGGAAACCCCCTTTTCAGGTTGGGCCCTTAGAAGCGCCGCGTGGTATTCTGTTGTTCACATCGTAAAGACTGGAACGAAAGATCCGTGGTATCTCAGCACATTTCTAACTTCCCCGGGATCAATTGCGCAACTCCCTTAATTTAAATGACAGGAAATTATGGTTTGCTTATTTCCTACGGTAAACACAGAGACAATCTGACCTGAGTCTTAAGTGAGGGGGGTTTTAACCGCAGCCACTAATTCTACATTTACATATATTCATTAATTTTGAGTCTCGGAAGGTGGGAAGCCGTATCGTTAGCAGAAAAGCAAAGCACACAAACAGCTTTTTGTGCCGGTGTTTCTGTTCAGCTTCAGAGAGCAGCGTTGTGTGCCGTTGGGGAGGCTCTGTGCAGAGGCATGGCTCCAGGGAGCGCGGGCTCTGCAAGCAGCTGGAGCTCGTGCTCTTTGCCTCGGTCCTCGATTAGACTCGATTCTGTAGGCAGAAACAGCTCCCTGGAAACCAGTGACTGGTGCTGGGCTGAGATTCCCCAGAGAAGAATTGCCTTCTGCTGTTCCCAGCTGTCAGCTCTGGGTAAATAAAAAGGAGTTGTCCGACTCTTAACCATGCTGCAAAAGCAACTTAGAAGGCTTCAAATGTTTGATCTCACCTACTGACTGATCAATACTAGCGCCAGAAGGAACATTAACATTGCAAAAGGGGTGCAACCCCTGCCGCAGTTCAAAGAGTTGGGTGTGAGCCCAGCCAGGAGCGAGTGGGCAGCCCCCACCCGCTCAAGGTCCTGCAGACAGAGGAGAAGGTTGTCCAAAGACCACATTCGCCCGGTCGGTCCACAGGCAGTGCTTCCTTGGCACCCAGCTCCTCCTAAGGCAGTCATGGCTTGTTGGGTGCTAGGCATCGGCTCCTGCTGATGAACCTCACGGCTCTGAGGTTCAGCGGTTCCAGGTGAACCTCACGGCTCTGGGGCAGCAGCGGGGTCTTTGGCAGGAGGGAAGGGTGCAGAGATTGAGATGAACAGAGGACCCACAGAGCGCTGCACGGCACACGGGGAGCCGAAGGCCTAGAAGAGACAGGCAGAGGGAAACCATCCCTCAGTTTCATTAATAACGTGGTTTGACAATATTGTGCATATTAGAAGAAAACGCAGAGACTGGAATGAGTCCAGTAAAGAACATGACAGATCATTCGACTTTTGTCCTCACCTTGGGGTATTTCACCAAAGGACCTGAGCGTAGCTGGAAACAAAAGACCGTGTCCTGCAGCTTTGTGGGTGGGATCACTGCGTGGGCTGAGCACTGCTTCTGTCAGCTCCAGCAAGGTCTGTCACCCCAGGACACGCTCTCCTGCTGGGCTGCAGCTTCGGAGACCAGCGACGGAGCAAGCGGGAAGAGTGCCTGAGTTTCTCTGTGAAGCTGGAAGCAGGTTGATCACCCGAGAGTCAAGCCTTTCCAACAGGACAAAGGCTTTCGGATGTGTTTAAATGGCACTGTAGGGGCTGTGGCTCATTTTTGCTGTTAATAACCTGATACAGCTATAATGTGGAGTTTTTTAATACCCAAAGACAAATTACAGGATATAAAAGACCATGAGGTTATATTTCAGTTTTCTAGAAGCTGAGATAGTCGTATTAATATATTATGAAGGCATTGTAACAAGAGTGCTAGTATTTTAATGATAAAACATCCAGGGTCAGTAGAAAATATATATCATCATCCGCAAGTTCATTTTAGATACAATAAAATAGCGTAGCCTGGGAGATCTGTCACATTTTAAATAGGATAAATGTTATTTATACTTTAAGCTGCAACGTTTTATCTTTTGAAGCAGCAGGAAGGTGTAGCAGGACTGGGCGTTTGATCACGCAGCACCTGCAGATGTGGAGTGGGGCCACGGGCAGCTCATCCGACAGCAACAGGCAAGGGCTGCGGTGGGTAATTAGCAGGATTGCTGATGCCAAGGGCCGGCTGCAGAGAGAGGACCCGCTCCCCTGTCCCGTCAGGGAGGGGCCAGCTGGGCCCTGCTGATGGGGTGCAGGTGGGGAGGAAGGCTATAAAGAGGGGAGCAGGCAGGGAGAGAGCTGTGAGCATCTGCGGTCGCAGGGGAGCTTTGGCTGGTGTCCTGCTCTGGAGTCGCCTGGCCTGGGGGTGAGTGAGAGCTCAGCTTTCTCTCTCGAGGGAAGTGTGACCATCAGATGCGGCTGGTGGTGAGGGGATGGTTTGCAGGCCTGGAGAGAAAGGGGGGAAAGCTTGTGGTGGTGAGAGGTTTCCCTTGGTGCTTTCGAGGGTGGTCACGCAGGGCTGTGAGATGGTGCTGTGCCTGCGTCCTTGCATCCTGTAGCTGAGCTCGGGGTAGGGTTTGAGCATCCTGTGGTGCGGGCAGCCCTGATGGAGCCCAGGGAATGGTGGATGTATGTCTGTGCTTCGGAAGCAGCTGTATGTTGGGTGCAGGTCCACCCTCAGTTGGCTACAACCGACTGACTTAAACCAAGGTCAGAAACGTTGCTTGCTGGAAGGGTTTCTTGAGCTGTTGATGTGCTCCTGGCTTTGGGAAGTGTTGGACAAAAGAAGCGCAGTGTTCTTCTCGAGGTGTGATAAACCTAAATGGTACCTGCTGTGTTTTATGTTGGCACTATTGGCTTAGGAATTATTTCTGATAGATCAGAGGAGTGTGCTTGTGCAGCATTAGCATGTACATGTCACGATGGGGTCTTTGAAATACATGCAACATCGAGAAAGTGGTGAGAATATGCAAGGAATGTGATTTATCATCTAACTTCTAAATTATTCTTAATGTTCTGAGCCTGGTGGCAGTGGTTGTGTGCACTAAAAGCTGGGTGAGAAATCCTCTTGCTCCCTCTGAATCTCCTTTGGAACTGTCAGTGCTCTGGCAAACACAGACCCTGAGGTGAAGTTCTGCCTAATGCTTTCTTGGCCGGTACTTCCAGACTGAGGAGGAGGGTGCAGAAAAAGCCAAGTGTGAGCATATGGTATTGTCTCTGCCTCCCCTTCTTCCAAAGCGCTCAGTATGGCTTCCCTGTTCAGCTGTTGAGAGGGTAACATCTTTATTATGTCTCTGTTGCTGTTTCTTTTTCTCGCCAAAATCCACACTCAACAGATTATTATTTTTTTAATATGGAAAAAAAACAGTAGTAATGACTTCTGTATAAGCTTGTGGACACATTCCATTATCCCTGAGGAAGAAGTGGAGTGAAAATACCTTCTTCATGGGATTCAGCTTTATAGTTGTTGTTTTTCCAGCCACTGTGCCTTTAAAGAGTGGTAGAGGCAGCAGGCTTTCTGCAGGCTTCCAAAGGAACCTAGTGAAAGGTCACGTTTCACTTGTTACCACCTTGAACTGGCAGGAGAGGACACCACTTTGAATTGATGCTGACATCGAGGGTGAGGTCCTTGCCCAGCTCTCCTGCTGGTGGGAAAAATCTCAAAGGGGCTCATCCTTGTCTCTGCCGTCAAAATAAGGTGCTGAATTTAAATCAGACTGGAGGCAGCCCAAGGGTTTATGTGCCTGACTAGCAGTGATGCACTTTCAAAAGAATCAACCCCTTTCTCTATGCCAAAAATAAAACAGTAGGAAGAGCAACGGGCATCTACAGCAGCAAAACACTGGTATGACCTGCTAAAGAAACTGTGGGTCTTCGGCATTCTAACTCTCTAATAAAAAATTAAAATAAAACTTAGTCAGTGGTTTTGTAAGTGAAAATTTGCAAAAGGTGTCAAGTAACATCATGATGAAGTCAAACCATTACTCAGGCCCTGTAGGCACTCAGTACTTCTCATTTCAGAGGGAAACAAAAGTGAATTTCAAATTACGGTTAAGTTTGGGGAACACTGGAAGAATCACTGGTTTCAGGAACGGGGTTAAAAAGAAAGCAGCAAACACTCCAGTATACACTTCAGTGTTAGAGAGGAGTAGAAATAGCTACAAAAAACTTTCTCATCCTTTTGAGTTGTTTCTCTTTCCTTTTCAAAAAACCTGGTGCAGTGCTTAAAATGGGGTGGCTGTAAACTAACAGCAAATCTACGCGCTTATTAGTAGCAGCTTAATTTGGTGAGAGACTGAAATGTGATTATTTTATTATTTTTTTTCCTCCCTCCCCCACATTGCAGAAGTATCTTAATTGAGTGAACAGCTGCAGAAGACAAAGTACAGGCTCGTGAGCCTATCGTTTGTGTAGCAAAGGGAAAACAGTGGCTTTTCCATGGAATGATCCTCACATACGCGACAAGCTCTTGCTCATATTTTATTTTTTTTCCTATCCTGGCTGTGGAAGCTAAAAACTAGGTCCTGCTTCAAATTTCAGATGTGTGGTAGCTAATTACAGTACACATAATCTTAATAAAGAAGTGTCATTAGTTAGAAAATGTGTTTACTCTGGAGTTTGATGGGTCAGAGATGGAGAGTCCAAGCTGCAGAGAGGGCTGTTGCCAACTGGCTGGCTCGGGCTGTGATTTTTGTCAATTATTGTGTTTTCTATTTACGTTACTACAAAGCAGAGATAATAAATTTTTGTGTCCTAATTGCCTTGAGCTTTTAGCAAATATTTATGGACTATGCGCAGACTTTCAGGAGATGAGTAATTATATTTCTACATCTTGTTAAATATGTTTTGTAGAATCTTAGCTCTTCCCGCTTTAAATGGCTTCCTCTTTCCGTCTTGAATGCAATTTCCAGTAGATTTGTTGAAATTTAGAACAAATACTTTTATACTAACGCTAGCACATTAACCTCATGTTAAGCTTTGCTCCATCTTCTTCACTTCAGCTTATCCTCATGCTGTGTTCCATAACACCCCTTGACATTTTGAGGTGAACTGTAGATACTAGAGATTATTAAATTGCTCCCACTTGGATAAATTGGAGCTTTGTTATTGGTTCCTCTGGAAATAGGATCAGGACCTGGGTAGATGCATGTAATGTCTTGTAAGACACACTAATATGCTTTCTGCCTGAATAAATAGGACTCTAAGCGCTTCTGAAGCTTGTCCTCTAGTTCTTGGTGATCTGCATCCCACTGCTTGATCAACTGGCGATTGAAAATGCTCAGTATGTTACAATGATCTTCACATTAATTTGCTGGAAACAAAGCCAGCAACCCCGCAACAGGAGCGACCAAAAGAAACCCAGTCACAGGTGCTAAATCACACCAGAGTGTAAATGGAAATGCATTAAATCCACATAAGCACCCAATGAATTCATAAGGAGCTGGTGCTGGAACCGTAACGAACTAATGCCGGAAAAGAGCTTACAGAGGCAGCCAGAGCTCTTGGTTTTTAGGGTCTGCAGACACAATAAGTATTACTGTGATTTTGATTCAAATTCTACTTAAGCTTTTTTTCACCTCCCTGATGACCATTTAAATACAACTAAAGGAAGTCTAAGACTTTATCAAGATGTCTGTTTTCTGAAGTACTACACGTAACTCCCAAGTACTCCTGATTACATGTTAAAACTGTCCTCCTCTCAGCTCAGACTTCACTTTAATCAGACAAAGGATTTTCAAAGGAAAAGTCAATGTCATGTACGGTCCTGTGATTGTATTTATCTGACTCCTGCCCCACCAGGAAACGCACTCCATACTACTGCAGTCTTAAAACCATGCTGTTATGCATTGGTGGGTTTTTTTGGTGGGCCCAGGCACTAAGTCCTGGACTCCTGTGGCTTGAAAAACCATCTCTCCCTGACAGAAGCAGCTCAGCAGTCACCTGGAAGTACTTGGTGGATTGTGGCAGTGTCTGAACCAGCTTGAGATGCTGTGAGCTGTAAAATGTATGCCATGAGTATCCACACCATCCCCACCTTCGGATGTAGCAACAACTAACTTGGCTGCTGAATTCAGAAGAGCAAGTAAATGGAGAACTAACTTGCATTTTAGGTTTGGAGACGGCACACTGCCCTGTCAGTGCCCTGCTACTGCTCCTCCAAGATGCTTCAAAGTAAATTAACAGCACTGAAGAAAAACATGTTTGTCCCAGACCTGTTTAACAATAAAGCTCGGTTATATGTTCATTCTCTGTTTCATCCAGTTCCTGCAATTTACCTTAAGACAACCAAACTTATGTACTTTCTGTGAAAGTAAGCTCTTGAGGACCTATCCTCAAGAGACCACATGCTTTTAACTTTACTAAATAAGCAGAGAAGGATGAGAAAGAGCAACCCATAGCATCATATCCTGCCTGGCCTGTCACAAATCATCTGTTAGTAGAAAACGCGGTCATGTTTGTCTGTTATAGCTTGAATCCACCAGATTACTTTAAAGCAGCTTAAACTTACTTGTTTTGAGCCCTCAAAGACCAGCCACCAACAAGGTCTAATACCTTGGCCCTATTTCCAACCAGGTTCAGAGCACAGGAGATTTTGGTGGCGTGAACAGCAGAACAAAGAAAAAGCAAATAAACGCCTCTGTCCGTTGGGTGGTGACCTTGCTAAATCACAGCAGGTTCCCCGAGCGTGTTGTAGGGCAGCGCTGTGGCCTTCCCTTCCGACAGCATCACAGGAACACGCGTTAGCTCTGGAGGATTGATACTGCAAGGATCAGTGCAAGGACATTTCAATGAGAAAATGAATAATTCTTTACTCTGATTATGATGATTAATTCTGTTACGTCAGCAGCCTTTGGCATAGCCAGTGACAGCAGCAGATTTCATAGGCAAAAAATATAATTCCAAGAGCCAAGAACCTTAAAGGGGAATTTTGTGCAGCTAAGTAATAATAAATGACACACAAGCAGCTATAATTTCAGGTATATGCAGAAAGGCACATACTTTCCTCAATCCTATATAAAATTTTGCATTGATATATGCTTGTTTTGTATATGAAACATCAGCCAAAATAAACTGGCATTGTTTCTGGAACTGACCAGCCACAGATGGACTCAACTATGGAAGTTTTTGGACCACATGAAGTTGAGCAAAAATTCTATCAGAAGTGCCAATTTCACAAATAAGTAATTGCTATTGAACTGGCAGGCATCCTACTTGCCTCACTTTGAGTTTGTTTTTGAAAAAGACTAATCGAGACATCTATCAGGTACATAATTTAAGATGGGTAGGTCTTTGCTAGGATGTGAAACTGGATAGTCCTGGAGTTTCAATTTTTGAAGGGGATTTGGCTTTCCAGACATTGCATTGACTGGTTTCCTCTCCAATTCTGAAGGCAAGCACTTGACATGCACTGATCAGGTCATGTCCCTCCCTCCAGTAGCTTCTTCCCTCAGCTGCCATAACCAACTTGCACTCTGTCAGTTTGGTTTTGTCTTGGATGGGTTCCAGCTCCTGTCTTTCACGCATTTGGCATGAGAGGCATTTGGAAGGAAATAATCAAGGCCAAGTTCCTCAATCCTGTTTTGTTAGGAAATGCTCACTTGGTGATCCTAACATCGTTAAAAACTGTTCTCAATAGGGTATGCTCTGCCAGCATATGACCTTTAGCTGTTAAGAAACAGTAGAGAAAGCACCACAGAAGTAGGTAATTCTATAATCAGTTCAGATATTTGACAGATAACAAGATATAGCTCTCTTGCATTTAAGCATTGCATTTAGAAAGCTGGATTAACACTTCAGGTGGCTGCCCTTGATTCTTGATCTGTTTGCTATTAAAATCACTACCTTTTCAACATTCCCCTACAGGAGAAAACTAAATCCTATCACTCAGATGTGTGGATTGGTAATTACCATGTTGATTTTCAAATCGGAATCACTGCAAACACTTGTGCAAGTGCTGTCAGCTCAGCTCAGATGTGCTGATCGCTTGCCTTGTACCGGCACGTTCGCACAGCACATTATTTGAATCCTGGATTTTGAGCCCCTCCATGTGTCTTGTCACCTTATCAGTTCCTATACGGGGGGTGTTTCCTAAAATTTTTTTTTCTGTTTGTAATGCGTACAAAGAAAAGAGTTGAAGGCTTAGGCAAAGAAGAAACCTGTTTCCTTTTGATCTAATGAGAAATTGTCTCAGATTTTAGTGGCAGAAAGGATACACCAACATTTTTATTGCAATAAAATTTTTGATTATCTGGGGTGCACTTGTAATGACTGCATATAGCCCCATAGGTTAATATCTGATTCTAAAAATGCTTGAAAATAATGTTAAACTATATAGAGAGCTACATTTATCTCCCTTACCTACGTAAACAAGGAAGTTATTTTAGGATCAATTTACGCTTTGTATACAACCTGCTTTTCAACTATTCAAGGAGATCAATATTTATGACAATACATTAGAGAATGCAGTTGACTTTTATTGTGCAGAAAAAAAATAATGCAGTCACCAACCCACCACTACATTAATTTTATGAAATCGGTTAACAAAATTGTTGTAAAAAATAACTTAATTTTTGATAAGCAAATGGAAACAAGTTGTACAGCCCTTCCACATTCCTGCATTGATAGGGAGAAATGGCATTGAACCATTATACTTAGTAACTCAAGGACAAAAACACTTTAGTTGCTTGGGGGGGGGGGAATAATTCTTGTTTTGTCCCCTAGTCCCAAATCCAATATATGTTTATACCAAAAATAATCTCACCTGGAGTTACTGCGGAAGTCCCACACTCTTTACTTTCTAACTTTGATATGTAAGTACCTGATAGAGCTATCCTACTGGCACGTACACAGCTCAAGTGAAGCACTGCTTGGCTCCTTCCAAGTGTTTTTAGCCTGCCAGCACACTAAGCTTAATCCTCTGGTTCCTCGTAATGTGCATACCCACTAGCATAGGTCCTTCCTAAATTCAAATTGCTGAATACATCTGTGGTCTCAGTATCGGAATCCTTCCCTCCCTCATCGTTGTCATCTTCATCGTCGTCTTCTGCTTCATATTCATCACATTCATCCTCACGGTCACATGCATCTCCAGCCTTGCTGGAGGAGAGGTTCTTCCAGTAGGCATCATAACCAGAAGCTCCATCTGCATCTTCACCTCCAGTCTGTCGGCCAAACTTCAAAGAGCGCGCTGTAGGCAGAGAAAAAAATCATCATGTTCTCAACCCTCAACAGCAATTTGAGCGAACCATCTGACACTTCTCTTCTGTCCTTTCTCACTACTCAGTGAAGGGCATTCAATGTTAGTCAGCCTTTTTCTAAAGCTGACATTTTCAGATTTAATCCTTAATCAGACAGAACCGTTCTGCTACACGCAGTCTGTCCCTCTGCAGCCAAGTGTGTATAAGCAGTAACTGCCCCCAGAGTATGACTTGGGTTTTAGGATAAACCTTGGGTTGTAATTGGATGTAATTGGATCGCAGACACAATACGTATTGTATTGAAGAGTGTTGAGGTAGATCATATGCACATCATTAAATCGCACTTTGAAATTTATTAACCAGCTTCTGGTAGATTTAATAAAGGCTTAAGCAATTATTTTTTTGCAATTTTTCCATAACTAAAATTTCAAACTAAACAAAAGCTTTCATTGTATTGGAATCAATTAATGATTAAGAATGAGAGGCTGCTCAACTCTAGGATCAAGAAACACAAAGTTTTTTCCCCGTAACATTTTAAAAAAATAAACAAATGACTGAAACACTGACTTTTTAAAGACTTCAAACTTATAAATACTTATCCAAATATAAGAAGTTTTGTTAGTAGCCAAATATTTACATAAACTCTTGCTTTTATACAGACCAAGAAACAGATTCCCTCATCATTTTTGCTATGAAGACATCCTTAAATATAGATAGACGGTGCCTGTAAACCAGTGGAGACTGGAAATTAGTCTCATTTTTGAGATTCAAAGCCAGATTTAAACAACATATATATGGTCTGATTTTAGTGTATCTATTTTAACACATCATTAAAGGGTAAATAAACTAGTAGATTTCTTCTGGTGAGGAAGAAAAATGGAGCCATAATTATACATCAGATAAAAAACATAGCTCTACAAAAGCTTCATCCTGTTATTTTTAATCCAGATAAGGCATCAGGTTAGCTTTGGGGACCAGGCAAGCAGACAGCACAAACCCTGCCATCATGCTTCAAAAACGCAGCAAAGCTTTGCAAAACAATTGAAAGTAATTGGACTTTACTCAGTGTGGCTATGTAGAAAAGTAGCCACCAATGGTATTTGCACAGGTTGTTAGCTAGAGAAGAAGGCTTACTTGACATGCTCAGATCCTTTGTCTGCTGGGTTTCATGGCCACACTTAGGGCAGGGAGGCTCTTTTCCTTTTTCCTGCTTGAAAACCTTACTACGCACGTGATCATCACAAAAACAAGCCTATGGGGTGAAAGGAGAATAAAAAGGCTAAATGTTTTAATCACAAAGCATAATCTTCAGTAAGAAGCAATCAAAAAGGTATCGAACAACAGCAGGATTTTCTGGTTGGGATTAAAATTTAATGAGCTGTATTTGCAGTGGAACTGGAGTCTGCATGCAGAGCAACCATTCCTGTGCCGAACAGTTTCGTGGCTTCCCGGGGAAAAGGCTGGATAGAAGTGCAGACAATCCAGTAGAGAAAGTAACATATTGAAGGACTGGCCTACAGCGCTGCCCACAAGGAGCCTGGCAAGCTTTGGTTTAAGTTGACAAGCTTAAACAAAATACAGTCAGAGATGTTTGCCAGAACATAGCTATGAAGTGACCTGAAGGCAAGAATTAAGAGCTTGAAATTTCACACGTTGAGCACCAGGGTGCCAGTGAAGATATCTGGATAAAGGAACAATTTGGAATATGAAATTGATGCCATGGGAGACCGCAGGGGAACATACGGAGGGTAAGAAGAGTAAGACCAGGCAATGAACCAGCACCCAGAGAAATCTGGGCAATGCTGACGATGAAGCAAGTGGAAATTTTTATACAAAATTACTTCTGAGTGTGTAAAACCAAAGCCCTGACATCAACAAATTTGCCTGTGCACGTGTAAAACTGGATTAGCTGTGGAGATTATTTCTACTGGATGCAGGCTGCAGTGTTTTCTGGTCAGATCACCACTTGAGTGTTTTAAAAAGAAAAAAAGAACAACTTTAAAATTTTTCTTAGTTCTACGCTGGATCAAAACATATTCTGTAGCCTTGGATCCTGTTCAAGACCAAGGATTTGTTTTGTTTGTGTTTTTCCTTAAAGGCCCAAACACGGTATAGCCCCAATTAAAATACAGACAAAGTGAAGGTCACCTCACCTGGCATAAGGATGCAAAACACTGGCTTGTGGTTAACAGGCAAGCACAGATAAAAGCTCTTTGTCCCCCAGAAGTCTGCCCCCAGGCTTCAGAAACGAATACAAAAGTATGAATATTTTTTAATAATATAGAGGAAGACGTGACAAGGCTTGATACCAGCCTTGGAGGCTAAGGAGAACAAGTCTAAAATCCCAGCTACTTGCAGCTGTCTTTATTCTTTACCTTACAACGCAGGCATGAATGTTGCCCAAGCCTGTTACAGGAAACACCTGTTGGAGAAAATCAATATGTAAAATTCAGTACTTGGAAACTGTGATGTTTTAAAACCTTGTAAAAGTATGTAATAATGTAATTGAGGCATTTATTTCTAATTCCCTGAAACAACTGCAATTTGGCAACAGTCATCAGTCATTTTACCATACAGTACCATTTTACTAGATTTTTTTTTTTCCAAGCCTAAGCCTCATTGCAGTAATGTAATTTGACACAAAAAGTAAAAGTTGAAGAGGGGAAAAGGTTTAACTATTTCTTGAGTTTCCAAACTTTTAAAAACAGAAGTTTCAGAACCGATTGGCATTAAGTGATCATCTTGCTTTTCCTTTTCTCACAATTTCAAAAGAGGGAGTGTTACAGTCACTTTAAACAATGCCATGGCAGCCTTTCTTAGCTCTATCTCATTTAAATGGGATGTGAGAACTTAAAGCTTGCAAACTTCAAACCTAGAACAGTTGTTTTGTTCTGTATTGCACACAACTTCAGATGAAAATCTGCCTAACTGTGTTAAAGGATTGTAGCTGGCATATGAGCTGTTAAGAGCAGAATTGGTGCTCAAAGTCTTAACTTGTCTTGAAGCTTCAAACTGGTTTCTTTACTCCACTAGAGGGAGTATAGTAAAGGCAACCACAGAGGAACTGGCAGCAACACGAAGCTGGCTGAATAGTTACTTCTCAAGAAGCAGTAATACGTATTTTACCAGTCTCCATGCAAGTACTTGTTCTCTTCCATCCTGCCTTACCCCTGTGACAACAAAGTTTTTAAATTTAAGTAATAAATATCGTGAGTTTTCCATGTGAGCAGGACAGCTACGGGATTTGTGCTCTGTCATGTGTTTAAAGATGGAATGGGAAACGCTAATGCATATATATTCAAACATTTCTGGAGTATCTGCACTTTAAAAAAAACTTCTCTCAGAAACTGATGGAAAATAACAGAACCTTTTTCACAGCTAGTATGGGATTTAGACTACAATTGCATGACTGCATTCAAAGTTCACGTATTCTGTAAAAGTTCTAGTTTCATAATCTTGTTACCAGCCACTGACAAAAATCCTGCCTCTCTACCAAGACTGCACTGTGCCATCAAACATTGAACACAATAAAAGCCCTCAAAAAAGCCATTTCTCCATACAGGGTGTGACATCACATCTGTGAATTAAAAGCTTCTAACAATCACTGAAAAAACATTCTTGTGGAACAGCTGTTGCTGCTTCAATATTGCTAGGCAGGAAGATATTCTGACAGAATACATCAAGGGAAGCTAATCAAGGCTTAGAAAATAGCTGGCTGGGAAAAAAACAATGGCAGATGAAAAGACGAGATTTCTGAAGAGACAGAATGTAACACTGAGATCAACAAATATTCTGAATTGATAAAAATCAATTAGGACACGAGATTAGTCAGTTGTGAAGAAAACAGTCTTATACACGATAAAGAGCACTTTGAGTTTCTATAATAAGGATTGAAAATGTTGTAATAGTCAAAATACGTGCATACAAGTTTTGGAAAGCTTGTCTCATGGGATAAACCAAATACTAGTTAATGCTGGGTAGAAAAGAAATACTACAAAAGATTAGTTATTTCAAACATGCATAATCTTGATTTGTTTGTGTTTTGGGGTTTATTTTTTTAAATACCCTTAAATTTTGTTTCTGCCAGAGGTGAGTAGTGGACTAGCAAAGACAGGTATAGCCATCACGTCCTCTTACAAAAAACAGTTTCAGTTTTGGCTGCACAACTAATTTTAGTTCAAAAGGACATAAAGTCTTCAGCTATCTGTTTTTTTACTCATTAAAAGTGGACGTGTATCAACATTCAATACATTACTGACACATGTCCACAGTCCACTGGTAAGTGAAGAAACTAATGCTGAACTGCTCTGAATGAACACTATTTTTGTTACCTCCTTCTGGGCTCACCCTGTCCCAGGGAATGACTCACTGCCTCCTGAGCCATGCCCTTCCTCAGGACTTGCTCCTTTTGCAAAAACAACAGATGCCAACTCTTCACCAACACACAGGCCATCCACAGCAGTCTGGGAAGGTTTAGCCAGACTAACACAGGTGGTATTATTTAGGGCAGCTATTTTCTACGAGGAACAGGTATCTAGAAATAGCTCATCACATGGTCAAAAGAGTGGAAGAGAGCTCCTTCTTGCCTGCAGAGCTTTGTGGAGTGAAAAAGCAGCATCAGCAGTTCCAGGAGTTTTAGTGTCAGCACTGCAACTTTAGAGACTGCTGGCTCCTGCAAAGGAAACTTCCCATGGGCAGCCTATTAACAGTCAGAGAGGGAAATGGCTGCCATATACAATATTGTGTGGAGGAAGGTCAGAGGGAAAAGTTCTAGTCTAGATAACTGGTTATCAAGAGCAAGCACATAAGAAACAGAAGCCCTTTCCTCCAGTGGTGGCAAAAGCTATTTGGAAAAAGTGATGCAGAATATTCTGGAGCACAGAAGAAGCAATGGGAGAGTCTGCTTAGCTGTGGTGAACAGGACTGTGAATAACTAACTTACATTTAAATGTCTCTGCTTCCAAAACTTGGCAGCTGGCTTGATGTTCGAACTGATCATCTTCACAGAGGAAGTTGTGGCAAAAAGAGCAGGCAAATATTCTGCCTCCTGAAAGATTTATCAAGGTAAAATAATCATCAACAGGCACAGGCATCAAGTTCTGCTCTGCAAACAATTTAGGCAGTAGTTTTGACTGAAGACCAGTTCTCCCTTCTGTCATAAATGCTTCAACAGAGTCCTAAATTAGACACTGTCATCCATTTAGGCAGTGGAAAATACCACGTATGCTACAATACATGACAGCATAAATATAAAGCAAGTATTACTTCTAGTTCTTTCCTTCATTTTAATTTGAATATGGCATCAAATATTTCTCAAATCAGATGACATTCTCTCTCATCCAGTTTCCTTCCCTCCCACCCCCTCACCCCTGCTGCACACTTGAAACACTTAAAAGGATTCCACAAACCAAGATCATTACAGTTTGCTAAGCAACTAGGAATCCAAAAACCTGTACTGGTGCAAATGAATGGAGTGGGAATGGCAGAAAATTGTGTTGACAACCTGATGCAGTGCTTAATTATGTTAAGCACTCAGCTGATAGGACAGTTAATACTTTACATAACCATCCCCGAGCCAAGCACTGTACGTTCTTGAGCAGGTTGTTTACGTTCCCCACTGCATAAAGTCTATTTTGAAAGTGGGGAGAATGCCTTGCTTTGAACAAACTTACTGCAAGGACTAATCAGTGAAGATTAAAAATGTTAAGAATATAGGTAGAATAACGTAACCAATATGAGAAGAAAAGTATCATTTTGATTTTTTTTTTTTTTATTTTAAGTGTGAGCAACCTACCGTGGTCCCAGACACTTCTTTCACACTCAATACATTCTGCATCTGCGAGAGGGCAGATACAGGCGTGCGTGCTGAGACACTTCCTCCCGTGACACACCCAAGCTTCACAGAAGTCACAGATTGCACCCTGCAATTACAGAAAGATACCATCTTGGGAATTCTGCAATACCTAGAGAGAGACTCTTATTCTACAACCCTGAATGTATACATCCATTCTCTCAGTAGGTTCATTCCAGTTCAGCAAGAGAGTATGACCCTCATGTGTACTCCTACTAAGCTGCTCCACTGTTAATCTTGTTTGTTTTCTATTTCTGCAGAATTAAATATAATGAAAAATAACTTGTTTTCCTTCTCCTCTGTTTTTCACACTTCCTATCTTAAATGTTATGCATGAAAATTGTGTCCTCCAGCTGAAACCTGAGATCCATAAATGATAACAATGTTCTGGGACAAACAAAATTTCAAAAAAGATCTGAAAAATGCCACTAAATTTTTACAGCTGAAATCACTCATTTGTCTTTTAAACCATTTTATATTAGAATACAAGCTTCACAGAGAGCAAAGATCAAATAACTCATTAGAAATAAGTTAGACTTTTAAATTTTCATTTTGATTAAACTACAAGATCTAGACATCAACTATCCCTTAATTGTAGCACTTACGTATGGGCTGAGGAGGCTTCTTAACGAGCTACCATATGCATTACATGCACACAAAACTAAGAAAACAATGGTGAATCCAAATTAGTTGTTGATGAAAAGACTGCATCAGTGAACACATGGAATGAGCTTAGGAACTTCAGACTGAAAAGGCAGGCTGTGTTGCTGAGAAAAGCTGACTGCCAACTGGAGGCAGAAACTGGACAGAGGTTTAGTCAGTCCATGCAGCACTTAATCTGGAGGCTATGACATGTCCTACCTTGCTTTTCAGGACAAAGCAATTAACTTGTCCTTCTAAGAACAAAAGTTCAAAGGCCAGAAGCTATGATTACCTCTTCTAAGAGCCCAAATTATATATATATATATTTTTTAAATAAAATTCCCCCCTAATGCCATGGAAGAGATTCTTCTCTGTGATGCTGCAATACTGAGAAGACAGTAAAAGTCCACTGGTTTCTAAAAAAGGATCCTAGATTTTGATGAAGACTGGAAACTGGCTATGGGGCATGTGAACTCCAGCGCTGTTAATGCATTTGCTTAGGGCCTGCCACCAACACAGATCTGTTAGCATCCAGGATGTGTGCCAGAGTTTGCAGGAGTTGAATCTAAAAATGCAAAATTTGGGTTTCTAGTAAAAGGGAAAAATCAGTTTGTGATGGTAAGATGAGGGGGGGGAAGTCTTGGCATGGTACATGCTATCATTCAATTCTGGTTTAATTTTTTTCAGAAATGTTTACATAGAATAACCTCATAGTGCAGAAAAGGCTGTAATTCTGTATACGTACCACCATTGCTAGTCCAGTACTGTACACACCAGCGTGTTTTATAACACAGTCTGAAGATTTCATCATACACTTGGTTTTTCCTGTTTAAAAAAAAAAAAGGCAAACAACCGGAAGAAAATTATATAAAAGTCAAAAGAATTCAGAATGAATGTTCATGTAAGAGCAGTACTTTAACCAAATGCCTGTACTTAATTGTAAATCCAGGTAAAAATAATGCAGACAAATGTCTGCAACCAGCAACCCACCCTCACCTCTCCCTTAGATCAAATTAATTGTCTGTTTTGAGCCAAAATCTCTTGCCCACTGCTGAGATAATGAGATGATGCATTGTCTTGCTATATGTTTTGAGGCATTGGCAAGAACTTCAAATGTCAAAACAAACTAAAGAGCAAAATTAAGGTGAAAGTTAAGCAATGACTTCTTTAAAAGTTGCATTTAAAACTGTTGCTAGTTCTGTGCCACCATAAAAGCAGAATTTGCTGTCTACAAGGCTAAGGCCCTCTGGGAAAAAAAAATAACACGTGTACACCTGATGATTTAATTACTTACAGGTACTTGGATACTTTTTTTGGTTGGTGGTGGGTTGTTATTTTTTCTTTTTTAAAACTATATAAGAGATTACTTCCTAGACTAAATAATTCCCTTTAAATGCAGGTGACAGGTGGGAGGAATGACTTAAAAGTCATTCTGACACAAGCAAGCATTTAGGGTGACAGCTTTCCCCTACTACTTGCCTCTGACATAAATACCTTTACCAGAAGGATCCACACTCTGTATGCAGTTATACAAGAGAATCCCTTTGGTGTCTCTGTTATTGCTTGCTTAGAGAAACCAACAGAAGGGTGCTCCCTGCGAACCCATTCAGGAGCTGACAAAACCAAATTCTACTCTGAAAATGTAATTAAATCCCAGTATGCAGCATCAGCGGAGTATTCTACACCAAATAGTACTTGGAGGGTGAGGAAAGACTGGTGGTGGGCTGAGCTGGGCAACATGATGTGGTGGGAGTATTATGGGTTCTGGAGCACTGAAGTACAGCTACCTTGTTCAGGGACTTCTCTAAGATAGATGCTGTTGGTCTACAGGGCTATCCCCAGTGCTTGATTAAGCACCAAACTGCTCTAATGATCTTTGGCTTGGAAAACCCTGGGACTCAGTTTTCTGGTTATTAGGAATGCTTTTCCTCCAGAAACACGCTGCAGATTAAGATAAATCCAACACACAGCAGCCCCCTTCACGTGTGTATTACAGTGTAAGACAGACAGTGTGTTTTTAGGACTTGCCTGCCTGATGACAGAAGGAAGACTTATGAAGGATGACACACTGCCATCACACAATAACAACCTGGCTTCCAGAAATGCTCAATATCTGCAGGTCCCAAAAAAGGCACTGGAAGCTGCAGATGTCAGCAGCTCTGAGAGTCAAACTGCAAAACAGCCAAATTGCTTAAGAACAAATTGAAAATCTGCAGGGATGTGTTGAAACAGTAAAACAAAATTCACCTCAAAATATGAAATTATTATTACGCCCCTGCAAGTAAGCAGCTATTAAAAAAGAGGTCATTTTAGCCTGATTCAGAGCCAAGTTCTGTCACTAGGACTCTTCTGACTTCAAAGCATCAGCCCTCTAGCACATACACATAACATGAGTAGCATATTACATTACACAACCATGCAAGGCAGATAAATGTACTGTTGCTATGATTGATATTAAACTGATCAGAAATGATATCATCCCAAAAAAAGCAGTATTTATTGGCACCTTGCTGGCAGTCAGAGCCTTTTAAACTTAGCTGTTGTTATGAAACACACCCAAAAGACATTTTCAATCCTAAAAGGCAGCAAGACAAATTATTCCAAAGAGCAAATACTGAAGACAGGCCCATGACCCAGACTTGCAAACCTCTGGGAGTCAGCAGCATTTGCACTAGAGCATGATCAAGCAAGATCTCCTTTAAAGGAGGATATTCACAACAGTTTAAAAAGAACCTACTCCAAAAATCACAAAGGTACTTTAAGACAAAGGTACTCTAATTGCTGAGAGTTTAACACCACAAATGGGACTGAGGATAGCGTGTTCTCCTTCATTATTTCTACTTACCGCATTGTGCACAAATGGGTAATTTTTGAACAGAGTTACAGAAGTAGCAAAAAGCTCTATTCTTCTGTCGTCTAGGCATATGGAGGAGGAAAAAAAAAAGGCAAGCAAGCATTAAAAAAAGACCTGTAAAATACTTGAAATCAATTAATATTAAGCTACTGAGTTTAGAAGGGGAAAAATACTTACCTTTGGCATTTATCACATTCCTAAAGAAAAGAAATAAAATACTGGTAATTATTTTTATTCTAAGGAAAATACATAAAATTTACAAACCCCGCAGGGACTCTGAATTAAGTTCTGATTAGGAACCAAACTTTTTATTCAAGTATTATACCTCTCATGCAAACGTAACCTTAAATATAAAGGAAGGACAGTAGGAAGAATGACATTCTAATGGTATTAAAGACAGTCAATGTATTGTCACTGGTTTTACGTAATTTAAAATCAAGTAGTGTGATATAAAAAAACTTTAGGTTATTTTACCATTGAAGCATTACAAGGATGTTTGGCTAAATCTATGTTGGCTCTTGAAGCCCTTATCTGCTTTTCACGTTCACGACGGTTCTCAGCTTTCTTACGAGCACCAGTCTTCTTTTTAGGCATCTTTCACTATCTGTAAGGGGGGGAAAAAAGGGTATGTAATGAATGCACACACACCTCTGTATGTCAATCCATGGATACATGTGACACATCCAGCACTAAAACTGGATCTTGGAGTTCCCGTGTTAATTGCGCTTCATCTCCATTCATTTCCTTTTCTGAAAGTTTCTTTTCATACACAGAATAAGGAGCCAGTCCCTTAGGAAGATTCGTGTGATCGAACCAGGAAGAATCTTGTGATCTGGAAAGGACTTTGCTGTTTTATGCTTAGCTATCTTTGAAGTGTCTTGCCTTAAAAAAACAACAACCACAAAACAAAAAAAAAAAAACCAAACCAAAATCCACTATGTTTATTAGGTTGGTTTGTGATGGGCCTCTCTGATTTTGGTTTGCCTTGTCTTATTTAATAAGGACAGTATTTGTCTCATTTTCTTTCACTTCTCTCTCTTCTCATGCTCACTAACTACTTCGATCACTCCAAAAGCATTCTTTAGGTAAGCAAATCGTGGTCTACTGCAAAAATGCAAATTTCACACTTCATGAAGGCTTAGAAAACAAAATGTCATTATATAGATTTCAGAGCTAGGACAAAGGGATGTTTGTACTGCTGATTTATCATTCTAGCACATTAGCAATAATGAAGAGATGAGGACGCATTGCTTTGAAGGCACCACTGTTTCCCAAGAAGGGTTTACACTAATTTAATTCCATCTGGTTCAATGCGTGTGTCTATTTTAATGTTCTAGGAGGGAAGCAGTGCAATACAATGGTGAGACCGTCAGGCACTCAATCAGACCACTGTTCTCTTGTCATCTCTGCAGTACTCACATATGCTTAGTTTACTCTGTGTTTATAATAAATTAGGCAAGTATTATCCTGACTTCGTGAAATGGGCAACACAGAGATTAAAGGTGTGGCCTGATGTTAAAATTTCTCTTATCAACACAGGCACTCGAGACAGACACCCTTCCTTATGCTCCATCTTTATCATCCCCCCATTTCTGCAGATGTGACTGTTCTTGGTGTCACGTTCTAAACCAGATATGGGTTAAAAACAAAAACAAAAGCAAAAAGCCCGTATGGCTCAGATGAGCTCAATCTGATGGGGGAAGACGGTGAAAGGGGCAGCAGGGGTATTTGCTTAGCAAGCATGGGAATAAGAAAACAGCTAAGGAAGAGGCAAGGACCTCTCCACTGCCAAAAAAAAAATTGCCTTAATTAACATAGTTCTAAACAAACACTCCCTAGTCTATGGAGCAGATGGACACGCTTCTTCCTGCTGTAGTTACCAAACCACACTTCCTTGCAGATGACAAGACGGCTGAATTCTTGGAAGCGTTTAGCTTTTATTTTGGTATCTCACCACAGCGCTTCTGTTCTGAAAATCTGGCCTCTCTAGCAAGTTTCCCCAACATACATTGCATTGCACAACTTACCCACAGTTCTTTTAGCTACAGGCACACCTCATGGTGCTCCTTGCTCTGCCTCTGTTTTCTTAAACTGCAGAAATATACTTTCAAACAACTGACAACTAAGACTCAAGTGTCATCTTAAAATCTCAATCTCCGCTTACGGAATTTGAAGAAAATCAGTACAGATTTGGGGCTTGGCACAAACCGGCCCATGTGATGGTGCAGCTCTGCCCGGCAAGGTTCTGCTGATTCCAGTAGGTCTATGTGTGGCTACCGGGGCCACTGGCCAGAGGAAATGGAAGGTACCTGCTCTCCCCAGCCCTAACTCCAAACAGACATGTGGCCACGCATGCTGGCATCTGTAGGGAGAGCTGCCGCATCAACAGGCAGTGAACTGTAGCAGCTTAAGTTTGAAAGAAAAATTAGTATTTTTGTTCAAAAGGTCTTATAAAATAAACCCAACAATCCTAACTTTCCCAAACAAAGAAATATATTGACCTGACCAAATTCTAAAATTTGTTTTTGATAGCACACATAAATCAGTTTGCTCACCCCGTAGCATTCTGCACTATGTTTAAATTGCATTAGTGTCATATTTTGTAGTCAAAATTGTATTGCTGAGCTGCCTGCTGGCAACTGTCATTATTCTAGAGTGTGACATTTCTGACACTGGGAGTCCAATATGAGGTTGTACACTAATTTTCAAACTGCTTGAATGCCAATTTAACAACAGAATCTAGTGGTTAGTATTATACCTTGACAATTTCACATGGCCTCATAATCGAAAGCACCAAAATGACAAACTGTTTTCATGAAAAACACTGTCTCGATGACCACTGAAGACAGAGATTATGAGAAATCTTTAAGATGGTAGTCTTTAGAAAGTTGCACTAAAGTAAATAAAACTGCAATGTCAGATCCTTTTAACAAAGCTATCAAGTCAATCCAGCCATTCAAACAACATCCAATAAACAACATCCTATAGATGAATATTATTCTTTCTGAGCTTCCGCTTCAGATGTTTGTTGTCTTTGCCCTGAGTTCTACCTTTTTAGGAAATTTACCATCTTTTTATTTTCTGACTAGAGCTTAATAATGCTATGGTGCCAGAAATTATGATAGTAAAAACTATTACCTGCAATTCCTTTCAAATCAGAGTATTGCACCTTTTAAAGGCACTAAACAGTATTTAAAATGCCTCTGCAGTGTGTTCTACTCCACTTTTAGTAATCCTTCTGTAATCTGAGGCTGAGGGATGACCCAAAAATGTATTTAGGCACCACAACACTGTTACTAAATGCTCAGACATGAAAGACCCAGTGGAATCAGTCAGCAGCCCAGCTTCCTTGCAGACTGCATGGGTGAGTGACTCTGGAAGACCTAAAACAACAGGCCCAGTTATCAAGGAAATGCCTACAGTGAGCTACTCACTGAAGATCTACCTGTTGGAAAGACAGGTAGACAGTGTGAACCTTCTGCTCAAACAGAGTCTTTTTGCTGAAGGCAGAGACTTATGGCCATGCTAGCGCCCTCCTTTTCATCTATGATGCTGTTGTAAGAGAAATTGCCCAGGACACAGTAGATCCATGCCTGGTTAGAATCATAGAATCACAGAATCATCTAGGTTGGAAGAGACCCTCGGGATCATCGAGTCCAACCATCTACCCTACTCTACAAAGTCCTCCCCTACACCATATTCCCCAACACCCCATCTAATCGTCTCTTAAACACATCCAGGGATGGTGACTCAACCCCCTCCCTGGGCAGCCTATTCCAGTGCCCGACCACTCTTTCTGTGAAGAATTCTTTCCTAATGTTCAGTCTAAACCGACCCTGTAGTCTGAATGTTTTTTGCCTCTCTCCCCGTGTCACCGTTGTCATCACGGTACAGTCATACAGTGACAATGTAATGGCTTTTCCATCTTGAGGGCTGGGAGTGTGTGATGATGTCCTCACGTATCACTAGAGGTGTGTAAATTAATATTTAATATTAATAATTAATATTTAATAATATAGCAGTATTCCACACTGCTTCTAAGTTGCATGTTGTTTTTTAAACACAACTAACTTTATAGGAGAATAATACCATCTTTGAGAATTTCATTGATTTGTGTACACAAACATTATCTGTTGAATGTGCTGACTACCTTTTCCTTTTTTTTCCCCTGTTAAGACTATTTAAGCTACTTGATTTTGATACTTTGAACTGGAGCTACAAATGATGTGATATAATGAAGAAATATGTACAATTCTGTAATGTGCTAGGAATTTTAGAATATGTGTGTCATGCCGTCTGCCTTTTTTTAATGTGGAAAAGTGTTTTGGCAGAATTCTAAGTAGTTACGAAAATTAAATCTTCACTTGATTCGTATAATGTAACTCGACACTTCTAAGTTTTAAATAGCAGGGAATTTGCAGTGATTGTCTTGCTTGCTCAGTCTTTTAAGTGTGCCAATGCATTTTCCTAGTAAAAAAGTCATATTAAAAATGAAGCTTAAGATTTGAAAGGCTTTTTTGAACTTACTGTAGATGTATTCAAAACCAGTTAATTCAGTTTTAAGTAGTACTCCTGTTGGTCTTACATATAAAGATCCCCTAAATACTGTGTCAAAATTGGAATTAAATTTAGAAAATCTTCTACATTTTAATGGATGAACATCTGGTGAGTTCTAGTGAGAATTTGGTCCTTTTTGTTTTCTGCTGTCTTCACTTCAGTATTCCTCTAAGGTTCTGATCTAGTTTCTGTGATGCCCAGGCAGGCAATGTTGTTGAGGTCCCTAGAAATGCTGGGCTTTGTTTGTTCCGTGGATTTGCCCTTTTGTTTAATCTCTTTTATAAAACATGCCCCTGATGCCTACCTGCTTACTTTTCTTCTCCTTCTGCAAAAACCCGGGTTCCCTCCTCAGCCCCAGAAGGTATCACCCCATTGCCCCACAGAGCGTCCAAGCTCCCAAAGTGGGAGCAGCTCTGCATGAGGGGTTTTTCTCCATTTTAAGTTTTCCACTTTGGAGCAAAACGCTCCAAAGCGACTGGGCCAGAGCAGTAACAGCAGTGAGCGTGACTCCCCAGCTTAATGGCTGACACTGTGGCAAAGCAAGCAGGGGG